>CM046384.1:3769091-3784224 GCA_025413485.1 Ficus microcarpa | reverse complement strand
TTCTCTTATCAAGATCAAATTCATATATATCTAACTAAAAAATGACGCATTCAAGCAAAATTTCAAAATACAAGTCACATACAAGTTCAAAATTCAAATCATACAAAACAATTTGACAAATTTTATCTATATCAAATTGAAATATATCCTAACCAAACAATCAACTGTTTTTATAGTATTGTTGTTTGAAATTCCAATCTAAATAAAAAAAAACGAAAAAAGAAAAAAAAATTACCATTTTCGCTGTGGACTTCGCGACTCGGGCTCACAGTGGAGCGACGGACCGGCTTCAAAGGACGATGGAGGGCTGGTGACGGCTTTCTGACTCGGGCTCCAACGAAGGCTGGCGCACTCGAACTTCAGTACAGGGAACTCCGGCGCAGGCGAACTCCGACTCAGGCGCAGGCGAACTCCGGTGCTGGGGCTGGCGAACTCCGGTGCTGGTGCAGGCGAAATCCCGCGCTGGCGCAGGCACACTCCGTCGCGGGCGCGAACGCCAGCGCAGTCGCAGCTGGCGAACTTCGGGCCAGGCGAGCTCCGGTGCAGATCGGGTTAAAGGAGTGGGAGGGCTTTTTTTTTTTTTTTTTTTTTTTTTTTTTTTTTTTTTGTAAAGTAAGGAGTGGGAGCTTTGGCTGCTACGGTTTTTTACCTTTAGGTTAGAAAAAAATAAATAAATAAATAAAGTGAGGATAAATTAAAAATATATTTATTTAAAGATGGGTAAGAGAAAAGAGAAAGCATAAGGTTTTAGAAAATAGAGCAGCAAAAAAAAAAAAACTATAAAATGATCAAAATAAATTGATAAAATGTTTGTGGTGGAACTGCTGGTGGAGGTGGTGAGGGTGTGGAACGGCGTCGTTTGGGGAGGGTAGGAGAAGGCGGAGGAAGGAGGCGGATAGGAAGACGACGGCGGCGGAGTCAGGAACGCAGATCTTGGACCAAAATGAGTTGTGACAACATTATTCTCATTTTTTTATGAGAGAGAGAGAATAGAGAGAGAATAAAGAGAGAGAGAGAGAGAGAGATGTTTGTGTATAAATATGTTTGCATGTATGTATGTACGTACCTAGAACCGCTACAGAACTCATAGAGCTTGCCACGGTTGGAAAAGATGATAAGAGCAACTTTAGCTTCACAGAGAACTGAGAGCTCATAAGCCTTCTTGAGAAGCCCATTTCTTCTCTTGGCAGATGTCACTTGCCTGTTGATCTTGTTCTCTATCCTCTTCAGCTCTACCCTTCGTCCCTTCCTCTCCCTATATGGATCTTTCTCTGTCTCTCTCTCTTGTTTCTCTCTCCTCACTCTTGGCAAATATCACTTGCCTGTTGATTTTGTTCTCTATCCTCTTCAGCTCTACCCTTCCTCCCTTCCTCTCCCTATATGGATCTTTCTCTGTCTCTCTCTCTTTTTTCTCACTCCTCACTCTTGGCAAATGTCACTTGCCTGTTGATTTTGTTCTCTATCCTCTTCAGCTCTACCCTTCGTCCCTTCCTCTCCCTATACGGATCTTTCTCTGTCTCTCTCTTGTTTCTCACTCCTCACTTGCACCAATAATCCTTCTCTTTCTGGACCTTGTTTCTCTCTCTTGTTTCTCACTCCTCACTTGCACCAAGAATCCTTCTCTTTCTAGACCTTCATTCCAGTCCAGGTTAAGAGACGAGCAGGCCCTCTAAAAAGGGCCTGTGTGTTTAGGACGCCAAAACGGATATCAATTATTACTTACATTTAAAAGGTTTACCCGTGAGAGAGAAATAGGGAAACCCTTAAAAACGTTTTTGTTTGTCGTGTTTGTTATGTTCTGTCTTCTGTGTGTGTATATATATATATATATTATAGGTAATTGTTTTATGTTTGTTAATAATAAATATATATATACATATATCTATATATATTGTTTTAGAATATTGATTTTCTCTTTTGTTTTAGAAAATTTCATTTAAATAACAGGAAAAATAGTTCTTTTTAATTGCGAGATAAATAAATAAATAAATACCTAAAGAAATAAAAGAAAAGGTTGAAAATCACGTAAAAGATAAATAGGGATGAAAAAAATATTTTTTGACACTTTTGAATACGTATAAATATAGATAGATATGTATAGATACATGCATGAACTCATCATTTCTGAGGAGAAATATGTTAGAACAACAAAGACGGGGCAATTGATTGCATTGCACACCTAATTTAATAGAGCTAAAATATCAAATAGACGTAGAAACTAATCACAGTCAGAAGTTTCATCTTATGTATAAAGGAGACCTGGCAAGAATCCAGCTAGGCCTTACAATTTACATGATACAATTTACATGATGAATTTTGGTAATCAAAAGCTTTTAGGTTCATCACCTTTGGAAAAGGAATTACTCAAGTGTTCATGATCTTTAATTCTCTTTTCTCGCTCTCTCTTTTTTTCCTCTTATCTTGGTATGTGTTAATAACGTTTGTTTTAACATTAATATCTGAATGATATCGGTTTAAGAAAAGAACTTGATGAAAATCTAACCCTTACAATGTGTATTTTAAAATATGACATGATAATTATATTGTTGTATCACAAACTCTTTAACAATAACAATTCATTAGATTTTAGTGTCTTGGCTTTAGGAGTTATTTTCCCGAATTTTTGCTGACTTTCCATTTTACACATTATATTATTATAACCTTTTTTTTTTTTTCTATAAAATTAATAGCCCCTTTGTCAGTAAGTTGTCAAAATTTAGATGGTAACGTGCCATCACGTGAAAATAGCTTTGAAATCATTATTTTCATCTGAGTCCATTTTTTGTTTTTTTTCCAAAAACAGAAAAACAAAAATCAGCCACAACACAACGTTGCTCTGCGCATTGCCCAAGCGCGCCAAGAGTTGTTGATCCAGCAATCCAGCGTGATACGTTCCATTTTCTTTTTTTTTTTTTTTTTTTCAAAAAATGATTTTGAAGTCATCTTAATGTGACACGTTTCCATCCAATAGAAATGTTTAGGCTAGTGTTATGCGAAAAACCTAAATTAAGTCAAGGATCAACGTGAGATTTGACTTTATAGTTTTTGGGCCATTGGTGAGAAGATATAACCCAAGCACATTAATCTCTTTAATACTTAGAAAACTAGCATGGAGGGAAAATAAAATTTTTGAAAAAAAAAAAAGAAAAAGAAAAAAGAAGAAGAAGAGGGTAAAATGTTATTGTAAAAGGATGTGTAGCAGGAATCCAATATGGGGAAAGAGTGTGAATGATATGGAGTTGTTTTAAACTCGGACAAATGATTGCCAATAAAATAGCATGCTTTTCACAAATTTGTTTTCATCCTCACCCGCGTTATCTGTCACTGCTTTTCACCTCAACATCTTTTTTGCTTTTTTTTTTTTTTCCCCCACTCTTCAGTTACAAATAAAAGGGCATCAGATATAAGAAGAAAGAAAAAAAGAGAGAGAGAGAGAGAGAGAGACAGATGGTATCATAACAGAGAGGAGAGGCTTTAAGGGCTTACACGATGGACCTTTTTTGCTCTATTGACTTTTCTTCTGCCATATACAGAATTGCTGTAAATGGTGCAGGGGCGGGGCAACTACTCTTTATAAAGGAAGGTATTACCTGCTACTGCCAGCTTTTGAACTTGCAGGATACTTTTTTTCCCATGAGAGATGGGGAATCTCTATTTACATAAATATCTTTTTGGACCAAACAAGGGCAGATGCAGGCAATTAACTTTTTTTTCCCCGCTGCGTGCCGACTCCTTGACCATTTCACGCGTACACTTGCAGGTGCCTGGAAAGAAAAATTGGTACCAATTCTTCTTTTTGTTTAGTATAGTTAAACTCATATGTTGTTATTTGATTATCTACCTCTATGTTAGCCTCGCTTTTTGGAAGCACATTAGGCAAGAGCGGGAAAAAAAAAAAAAAAGAAAAAGAAAAAGAAAACTTTTATTCCTTTGATTGTTGGGTATTTTTGAACAGCCTACATATGTGGAGGCTTGAAATCATAGAAATAATTTTTACATGTATTGGTCAGGGGTTGCTTACCTCTTGCCGGCACCAAAAATATCGTAGAATTAACATGTATAAAGAGTGGATTGAGAGGTGAGAGAGAGATGGTAGACAATGCGCTGTATTTGCCAAGCTTGTACGTTGCTTTGTAGCTAAAATATTAAATTTTGGATATTTATGAAATGGGAGGAAGAGAAATTCCATTACTTGTTTCTCAATACTATTGTCTCATGTACCCTAAGTTGTTTGTTATTTTTTAGGCTAATTTGTCCATTTAGTCCCAAAATTGTCAATATCTTGTCACTTTGGTATTTGAACTTTTAATTTTGATTAATCTAAGGCTTGTTTGGCATATAAGTTTAACTCAAACTAAACTGTACTTTTTCATCGCAGTTTTTGTTTTTTTCTGAAAAGTTAACAAAAAAAACTGGGTTTTGAAAAATTAACTAACTCGAACTTAAAAATTTCATCTCTAACCAACGAACCAAACACAAGTTTTTAGCCCCTGAACTTTTGTTTTTTGATAGTTGGTCCCTAAAATTGAAATTGATGAAATTTTTTTTTATTTGTTGTGTAAAATGAGGTTTCAATTCTATGAGAACATCAAATTTTACAAAAATAATTATACTAAGCATAAAGATTTCCTCCTTATTTTTATTAAATACCCTTAAAAACTATAATCATTTCCAGTTAATGTAACAAATTTTTTAAATTTTTAGTTATTATGAAATAGGGACACAATTATCTATATTAAATTTTGCAAAATATACGTTGATTTTAGTGTTAGAGAACAAAACTACCAAATATTTGCGATAAACGACATTGTTCTTTTCTGACCTATATGATGTCCTAACTTTAGAATTATAAATAACAAATATAACGAAAACAATATAATTATGATAAATAAATAAATATCCCTCTTTAAAGTGACAAATTAAAGAAAAGATTTTTTTTTCTTTTTATTTGTGTGGTAAATGGCTCTCTGGGCTTGAACTCATTTTGGGTTTGGAAACCGATGGTTCGAAAACCTACCCCCCCCCCCCTTTTTTTTAAATCATCGAAATATTTATATACATATGTTGAAATAAACAAGAGGATATGGATATACTTGAATCTTATCTCTCCATAAAGTTTATGACACTTAACATATTTGTCGCGTCTCTTTTTAAAATCTTTTTTTTTTTTTTTTAATATTAGTGGTGTCTTTGTATCCCCACTCAACTTTATTAGTACATAAATTTAGTAAGACCATAAGTGAAATTGTAAACATCCTGATCCTAAACCTCATCAACTAACAGGCCAATACTTATAGAATCCGTATCAACTTTTGGAATATTAGGGACAATATTCCTCATCGGAGGAGCTTAGATTACAAGGATTCCGTCCGGATTAACTCAGCAATGATAGAAAAAACATACTTAGAGATGTAATTTTGATAATTAGACTCCTAATTATAAATATCATTGTTCAGAGGAGCGACTCCGTTAATCATCATGATTCAACAAATGAAATAGCATGAAATTCTCGTAAGTACAGTTTTTGAGATTGATGATAAACAAACACACCATTTAATAAGTCCCGCCGTACGTGGATTAACTAATCTTAATACGAACGTTAAAACAGCTTGAATTGCTTGGAAAAACCACCACTTGGCTCTGTGTTATACAAGTCCTTTGAACCAACACATTAATTACCTTATAATTAATTAATTAATTAATTAATCTTGATAATAACTTAATGAAATAGCTCTATCGGATTCTCTCTATTAATTAATCTTCTTGTTTCTTCTTACTTCATAATAGTAGAGGGGGTTATACGCTTTTACTTGTGTCTATCATTACAAAATTGATGATTTTGTCATTTCATAACATTAAAATTATCAATTTCAATATTAGAGTGAATAAAATTATAACGAAGTATTCAAAACATGACTTTACACCCAATTTTCTCTAGTAATATACATAATATAAATAGGGATATGCTCCTAATTTCAATCTCTATAATAATAAGTGTGAATTATTAGAATGTCCAAAAAAAAAAAAGTACATATTTTGATACGTTTTGGGACCAAACACATTGGTACAAATTAGAAAGTGCATCTTCAAGCATAGTTATTCGCATTGGACATGTGGATATGGTCTACAACTGAACTCGACTTTCTCTTCTTTTCTTCAATCCCAATTAGGCCCCGGCCAGCAATCAAATTAAAGATGTTCACATGGTGATGTCTCAGTTGATTTCTATCATTTAGCGATCAGGAGACTGGGACATACATATATATATATATATATATATGTATATGTATACGTGTGTATATAAATATTATGCCATTATTCTACCTCACTGGCATCAACTACCAACCCCCAACCATCCAATATATATCCATATCTTTGTTTTCAGAGTTTCTCTGTTTTTCCTTCTTTGTTTCCCCTTTTTAAACCATTTTTGAGCTAAGAATTTATGAGGGGTAAGTGTGCCTATTTAATTAACGGGAGGACCTTTTCAAGTAAAGTTACAATACATCCCATTACTTTCGAGATAATATATATACGGTCGAATTCTCACCTACGAGACTAGATTTATAAACGACCTCATTTATTGAAAATTATTTAAATTATTGTTTTGTAACAGCTGGTTGAAACATGGAATATACATACAAATCTAAATTATGTTCCTGAATGTTAGAATTATTTTCACTTCATCTTCTAATTTAAAAACACTTATTTGTACCCTTGAACTTTAAATTTAACCCTATCTTACCTCTTCTATTGAAATTTTAATTTAAAAACAGATGGAAAAAATAAGGAAACAAGTCTTATTAAAACTATTCTGTTAAGATTTCCATTAAAAACATACTATAAAAAATCACATCACTGCAGTTAGTTCATTTTTCCTTCATCTGCTTTAACTAAAATTCTAATAAAAGGATTGAGATTAAATTCAAGATTTAAAAAGCAAAATGAGAGTTTTTAAAGTATAAAAGACAAAATGAGAGTGCTCTTAAAATTGAAGATTATGGTTGAAAACAGAACTATGTATCCTTCTTTCTCAAAATCCTGTCTTAAGGTCACTTCTCTTTTATCTTTTTTATTTTTATTTTTTTTTTTTTTCCTTTTTGGTTTGTATATATAGATGGGTAATGACTTGTTCCCAGATATATTCCAACGACAAAACCAAAGTGTTTAATTTCATGTGAGTTGTATTTTGTCACCCGTTTCTATATTTGGGTAGTGACCAGTGCACCTTTTACAAAGAACAGTATGTCCTTCCTGGACGCGTATATACGTGCATTAACTCAATGTTACTGAAACGAACAACCGTAGTTAAAGCAATTAATTAAGATGTGTGAAGCTGATTTCCATATATGTACGTATTTTGTGGAAAAGGTCCACGAGATATATACCATCTGAATAATTAAAAAAAAAAAAAAAAAAGAGTAGTACTGGAGGAAAAAAAAAAACAAAAAAAACAAACAAATCCAATCACAGCTAAAATCATCTTCACT
The DNA here is from genome assembly GCA_025413485.1 of Ficus microcarpa. Classification (NCBI taxonomy): domain Eukaryota; kingdom Viridiplantae; phylum Streptophyta; class Magnoliopsida; order Rosales; family Moraceae; genus Ficus; species Ficus microcarpa. The sequence continues at coordinate 3,776,734 of CM046384.1, read as the reverse complement.
GTATTCATCTATAACAATGCTAAATTGACTACCAAAAAAAAAAAAAGTCTTATCATACTTTATTTTCCAATACATAATATTATTTCTATTTTTTATCATCATTATTATGTTTTGAAATTAATAAAAGTGATTTTTAGAGTTTAAATAAGGGATTTAAAGCTATAAAGCCTTTTATTAAGAAGTTTTTCAACAAATGGCCAAAGTTTTTTAAAATTCAGTTAAAAGGTCATTTTTCCTTACATGTTCAATCAATTTTCTTAAATGATCAATTAAAAATTGACTACATAATAGTCAATCACTAATTGATCATAATGTAAATAATTAATTTTCAAAGTCAATCACTAATTGATCAAATTAGTAAAAAAAAAATGACAAATGATCATTTTGCTAAATGATAAAAAATAAAATAAAAAATTGGTCATCTCTCTTAGATTGGGTGACCAAAACAGGATTGGGTCACCAAAACAGGTCACTTAGTCTAATTTTCTGTTTAAAAAATTTGAAATATAAATGTTTCATCAATTACATATATAAAAAAGTAAAGATACCGATATATAAGAATCAAATGTTAAATTGACATCGATAATATCTTATGGTAAATTTATTACAAAGTTTAGTATATCGTAAATTAAACATCAAAGATAACACATACGAGATCACGTTTTTCATCTAAATATCAAGAGTTACCATTAGTATAATGATTTAATATTACATTAAAGATGCTCAAAGAGTGGACTAGCCCTAAAATTTTTTTCAAGTTTCTCACACTCTTTCCTCTCCTCCCTCTTCGGCCACAAGCCCTAAAACCCACTAAAAATTTCTCAACTTTTCTCTTTGCTCTCACCCTTGAAAACCGAGTATCCAAGAGATGAAAACCCCAAGAAAATTTCTTTGGATCTCTCCTCTCCTTCTCTCTCTCTTTGCTGCTGAAAATCCTAGGGTAAAAGAGCAAGAGTTTGGCTGCATTTTCACAATAAAGTGAATAGGGAAATGAGAGGGGTTTTTGATAGAAAAAAGGGAGTTTGGAGTGGTTGGTTACTAGCCTTAATTTGTGGCTTTTCCCCATTCTTTTTCCTTGCTGCTGCCGAAGTAGGGGGGGTGGAGGACAAGACTCCACATGTGCTAGCTTGTGCTAGTGGATGATGAGCTCATGGGTATGGCAAGATGTCCTTACCAAGTTAGGCTTTGTTTGGCCAATTTAGCTCTCCAAAACTCATTTTTCTTTTCCTTTATGCTACACAGATAATTCTAATATTGTGATTCACTAAAACACAATATTTTTATTTCGTACCGAACTACAAAATTTATCTGTGTGAATTTTTGATCGAAAAATATTTTCCTTAATTTTTCCGAACCCCTTTTTACCATTAAATCTAAACATGGTGTGCTTGATTTCCTAGGGACGCTTTACGGCTTATTCTTGCTATCTAATTCACAAAACATTATTCTCGGAACTTTTTCCGCTCTGTGCTTAGAAAATCTCGAAAAGTCAACCCTTTGACTTTTTGTCGGTCAAACTATGACTTTTCGGTCAACGTTGACTTTCGTGAAATTTTGCACTGTTTCGACCTTTTCGACTTGAAATGTCCGTTTTCAAGCTTATAAATAAATTTTGAGTCTTCTCGACCCATTAAAATTCACAAAACTTTTCAAAAGCCCTAAACCGAGCCTTTTCACAAATATTTTCATAAGGTGAAAATAATTCCTTTTAAAGGAAAAATGTATACTGGAAATTCGAATATTACAGGTCATGTGTTCTTACCAAGGATCGCTTCTATACTTATGGAAGGTGAGGAGAATCCATTCTCTTTTGAATAAACACAATTTCCCATTCATCCATGTTTTGCTATGACAATAATTAGGCCCAAGGGAAAACCTTAGATTTTGTTGTCTTATATCTTCCCGAACATGTTTTTTCACATGAGCAATTATATGCTGCATTGTCAAGAATGAAAAAATGAGATGCTAATAAAATCCTGCCGAACACTTCGTTGAATGACAAGGGATCTTGTGACGGTACTAGAAATGTTGTTTTGAAAGAAATTCTATCGTTGGCAAACTCTTGATGGACTGAACAAGGTAATTTGCTATTCCTTGCTACTAGAAGATTCTTAATCATGTGTTTTTCTTATTTCATTTATTTGTTTGTTTATTTCTTTACATTCCTTATTTGTTTATTGCAGGAACATTGATTGGAGATGGCCATGGTCATTAATAACCAGCTTTATAAGCTAAAGTATATAAATTGTTCACAGTGATGCGTTTATTTTCCTAAATTCTATGCATTAACAGTAAAAATTTCTTCTTTTTGTGTCATAATTTCATTCTATCACCAAATTTCTTCTTGATAAATAAGTTGGTGATTGCCTAAGAGAGTGTTTGAGCGCTTAAATAATTTAAAAACTCGTCATTTGTTCACGTTTATATTCTTTTTCTAGGTTGACAATTTATTAAGACCAATACGTCTGGTGTTTGTTCCTTATATTTCTTTGGACCTTCAAATCTACACAAATGATTGGATATATATATATATATATATATATATATATATGAAAATTGAAACAAGTCTAATGAATAAGGGAAAGATGCCGTTTTCTTTAAAAAAAAAAAAAAAGATGCCCAGTTTAAGACAGACGCCGTTTGGATGGCAATAAATTATGTAAATTTATTTTGAGGAATATTATGTATTTTAAATTGAACTTGCCATTTGATTTTTTTATTTTTTGGAGATTATTTTGAATTTTTTTAAGGAATTATCCAAAAAAAAAAAAAAGAATAGCCCTTTACCACTTTTGCTTTTTCCTCACCGCACTTTCTGAACAAATCGCTCTCAAGTCTCACACTCGTACTAAATCTGTGGATGATTTCTTCTGGTTCGCAACGAACTTCAGGTATTGATTTCCACCAGATATGTTGCTTGCTCTTTTCGTTTCCTGATTGTACATCACTTTTGCGATCTTTAGGTTTGCTTTCTTATTTTTTGGATGCGTGTTCTCGATTATTTGTATCTTACGTCTAGGGTTCTTCATCAATATCGTTTTTCAATTTTTCTTCGTTTCCGTGTTTTGGTTTCATATTTTACAAATTTGTGTATTTCGTTTTCGTGAGATGAAGCCCTAATCCTTGATACTAACGGAGAATACTTCTTTCCCGGTCTCTAGGTATGGAGGTGCCGCCTTCTGATAGCCCGCCATTGCTTCCAGGTACTGCTTTCTTTTTTTTTTTTTTTTGGGATAATTTCTTACTGATTTTTGGATGCATGTTTTCTATACTGGATACTTTACTTCCTTTAAGCTTCTTCACGATGTTTTTCTATGTTCTGGATTATGTTCTCGATTCGGATTTTCCAAATGCATGTCTGTATGTCGTTTTCCTTTGATGGAGCCCTAATGCTTTGCTAATAACGGAAAATATTTCTTTCTGATCTAGGTGTGGTGGTGCCGCCTTCTGATTGCCCGCCGTCCGATTGCCCGCCGTCTGATTGCCCGCCGTCTAATTGCCCGCCATCTGATTGCCCGCCACTGACTCAAGGTACTTTTTTTTCTTTTGGATAAATTACTTTCTGATTTTTGGATGCACGTTTTCTGTGTTTTGGATGCTGGATACTTTACTTCCTCTAAGGTTCTTCGTTATAATAAATTTATTTTGATGTTTTTCTGTGTTTTGGATTCGGATTTTCGAAATACATGTCTGGATGTCGTCTTTCGATGATGGAGCCTTTATGTTTGCTAATAACGGAAAATATTTCTTTTTGATCTAGGTGTGGTGGCGCCGTCTTCTGATTGTCCGCCACTGACCCAAGGTAATTTTTTTTTTTTTGGATAATTACTTTCTGATTTTTTGATGCACGTTTTATGTGTTTTGGATACTGGATACTTTACCTCCTTTAAGGTTCGTCGTCATAATCTATTTATTTCGATGTTTCTCCGCGTTTTGGATTCGGATTTTCCAAATACATGCATATATGTCGTTTTCCTATGATGGAGCCCTTGTGCTTGCTTGTAACGGAAAATATTTCTTTCTGATCTAGGTGTGGTGGTGCCGCCTTCTGATTGCCCGTCACTGACTCAAGGTACTTTTTTTTTGGATAATTACTTTCTGATTTTTAGATTCACGTTTTCTTTTCTTTTTCTCTCTCTCTCTTTTTTTTTTTTTTGGATACTGGACACTTTACTTCCTTTAAGGTTCTTTGTCATAACCAATTTATTTTGATGTTTTTCCGTGTTTTGGATTTGGATTTTCCATATGCATGCCTGTATGTTGTTTTCCTATGATGAATCCCTTATGTTTGCTAATAACAGAAAATATTTCTTTCTGATCTAGGTGTGGTGGTGTCACCTTCTGTTTGCCCGCCACCGACTCAAGGTACTCTTTTCTTTGGATAACTACTTTCTGATTTTTGGATGCACGTTTTCTGTGTTTTGGATACTGGATACTTTACTTCCTTTAAAGGTTCTTTGTCATAATCAATTTATTTTGATGTTTTTCTGTGTTTTGGATTTGGATTTTCCAAATAGATGTCTGTATTCTTTTTCCTTTGATGGAGCCCTTATTTTTGCTAATAACAGAAAATGTCTCTTTCTGATCCAGGTGTGGTGGTGCCGCCTTCTGATTGCCGGCCACCTCCTCGAGGTACTGTTTTTTGCTTCCCTACTAAACTAAAGTAATCTTTATTATTATTACTTGTTCTGGTTTTGATTTATTAATTCTGGTTTTGATTTTACTTTTTCCGTGGTTTATAATTGTATTTTCTGCCTTTGTTCTTTTATGGTGCAGTTCCAAGGTTTTATCCTGAGGAACTTGTATGTGGTAGAGCTGCTAGTTTGAGTACTGATCTCGAATCCGTGCAAGATTCAGCGCAATCTGTGATTGATTACTTGAATGAAAAAACGGTAGGTAGATATAGAGTTGTTCTTGTGCCCTTGAAAGAGCAAGCATCTTTTTCTTGTTTCCTTATTGTGGTTCTTCGGCAGTCCACGTTATTTATTTATTTATTTTTGTTTCTTTTTTTCCTAATTGATATATTAATTTTTACTTGTGTAATCTAGGGAGAAAATGAGTCTAGCAAACGTGTTCATGCTATCTGTTGTTCACACATTTGGTTTCAGGGAAGTAATCTCAGTTTGAAAGAGGTAATCAGAGCTGATGAGCAGTTAGTAGCTGGAACACTCCATTTTTTGTTCATAAAATCCTCAGAAGATCAGATCTATAAGGCCGAAGTTTACTGTGACCTGCATGGAAACAGATTCGTGAAAAAATTAGTCATGTAATGATTAGAAATAAAGGTAGCGATGGCGATGGTAACATTGCAGTGAAGGATGATGCAGGGAAGGATGGGGATAGTCGCAACACAGACATTCGAGGGAAGAATGATGCAAGTTGCGTGAATATAGGTATCTGTTTTCGGTGTTTCGGTATTGGATTTTCCAAATCTATGTATGTCTTTTTGAGACGATGAAGCCCTGATTCTTGTTAATAACATAACATACTTATTTCCTAATCTAGGTATGAAAGTGCCGCCTTCTAATGGCCCGTCAGTGCCTCCAGGTACCTACTTTTTGGATAATTTCTCCCTGATTTTTTGATACATGTTTTCTATCTTTTATACTCTACTTTCTTTAAGGTTCTTCAATAGAATCAATTTGTTTTGATGTTTTTCTGCGTTTTGCATTCGGATTGGATTTTCCTAATAGATGTATGTAGTTGTTTTCCTATGTTGGAGCCCTTATGCTTGCTAATATTACTTTCTGATCTAGGTGTTCGCTTGTCGCGCATAATGCATCCTGAAGGTACTGACTTTTTCTTTTTCCTGTAATTTTGCCGAGATAGTTGGTATTCCTCTTTTTTTTGTCAACTGATTAGTTGGTTTTTGATGATTAATTCTGGTTTCTTTGGATGTTTTTTGTGGTTCAAAATTGGATGTTCGTTCTTTTGTGATGAAGATATAAAGTCTGATAAGGTTATTGTTCTTCCCATGAGGCCGGATAACGAACGGGTGCAAAGTTCCGCACGTTATGCACTTGCCTGCATGAACCACATATGGTAGGTAGAATAAAGCTGTTTTTGTGCCCTAGAAACAACAGACATCTTCTTTTCTTGTTTTGGTAGGGTAGTTCTTCTGCAGTCCACGTAATTTTTGTTTAGTTGTTTATTTTATTATTTTATTATTTTATTATTTTTTTGTCCTCGCTGGATGTATCAAATTTAACTGGCATAGTTTGAGTTTTGGCTAGGGGAAAAAAATGCCTTCCTGATGGATTATCCTTCTTACTATAGAAGGATAAATTAGTGAATTTGTCTATGCTTTGGTGATTTTAGCAGATTTGTCTATACTTCTGTGTACACAATTGGTTTCAGGGAACGGATCTCACGTTGGTAAAAATATTCAGAGCGAAGATGCAGTTAATGGCTGGAACGCACTTTTTTTTTAACATGAAAGCCTCAGATAACCGGTTATATAAGGCCAAGGTTGACATTGACCGGCATGGAAAAAGAAGCTTGGGATACATGAAGCTCATAGTGCCCCTAAAACTCGTGATAACGATAGTCACATTGTGGAGAACGATGGTGATAGTCAAATGCCGATGATGCTGAGAAGCATGGTGATATTCACAATGCGGATGATGCTGTGAAGAATGGTAAGGACGGAGATTATCGCATTGCAAATGATGCAGGGAAGGACTGCAATAGTCATGATGCAGATGATGTAGGAGAGGACATGATAGACGCTGTGCAGATGATGCACGGGGAAGGATTATCCGAGGATGATGATGCGTGAATGATGATGCAGGCCAGGGCTAGATTGTTGCGTGTTGGCTACGCATTAATGCTTTAGTTTCGGTTTTATATTTTGCGGTTCAATAAAGTAGGAAGTTTTGTAGATTGCCAGGCACGTCATCTTATGTGGTTTTCTATTTGTAAAAACGTTGTGTTAAAATATTCGAACTTAGATGCTATCCTTTAAGGCTATAGTATTACTTATGAATCAAGGCCACGTTTGGTTAGTGTTAGAATAGCAATGGTAATTGGTTATGGTAAGGGAAGCTGATTTTTTTTTTGGTTAGAATTTTAGAAAATCTAAGGTGTGTTTGGTTTCACACTCATTTTAAACTAAATTTTACTTTTTTCATCGTGATTTTTTCTTTTTTTAAAAAGTTTTTTGTCTTTTCTGAAAAATTACTATTAAAACTTAAAAAAGCTTGAACTAAACTCAATTGACGAACAACCTAAAATAATGAAATGGTTTAAATTCTTTTGGACAAAATTACACTTAAAATCAGACTCGGGACATTTTCTTTTTCGAACTGTTCTTTTTCTTTTCTTCTCTCTTTTTCTCTCGGTTTGAACCAATATGTATAGCCACATCAGATTATCTTGAAAGTAAGACTACGTTATTCTTTAGTTACAAATCAGTTTTTTTTTTTTTTTTTTTTTTTTTTGACAAACACTACAAATGTCCACACATTTATGGACTACAAAATCACTAAACTAGTTTCAACAGGCTCTGCATGTGGATTTCTGGAGTTTTGTAATCTTGATGACAGAATCCCAAAAGGATTTAACTGATTTTATATTAACAAATAATTATCTCAACATATATTGCAATGTTGGGGATGAGCTTATGGGCAAAGTTTGAGTTGGAA
>CM046384.1:3757263-3768991 GCA_025413485.1 Ficus microcarpa | reverse complement strand
TTTTTTTTATAGATCTCATATTTATTAGATCCATATTTAATTAGTGAATAACACTTTATAATAATATTATATTTTAAAATCGTAGCTACGTTTAAAAGGATGAATGTCGTTTGAACAATGATTCATCCACTGTTTTGGTGTTATCATGTGGTAGCTTGTCACCTATCATGTGACGATCAATTATTGTCCGGTGGCCTTTTTTTTTTGTGTCTACTCCGCACACGCAAAAATATATGCTTTACAATTATTATTTTTTATTCGTATAAGCAATAAAATACACAATCTCATGAGATAAATCGACTACAAGAATTTTCAAGACGAGAGATTAAGGAGATCTATAAATAGACTCTACTAAGTTACTGGCAGTTCTAAAATAAAGGATTAAAATTTATCACGTGCCCGATTGAGTACTTGAACATGTATTGGCCAAAAAGAAAGACCGACTGCAGAGCAACAATTGATTAACCAAAGCAGAACAGGGAGAGACTGCATTTGGAGGACCAATCTTGAATTAAATGCGTTCTTTGCAGAAGAAAAAGAAGCAGCTACCAAAACAGTTCAGTTGCAGCGCCCACCTCAGCCTCAGATATCAGAGCGCCGTGCACCGTGAGTGAGAGAAGTTGTGAAACTTGGGTCTCTCTTTTCTCTGTTTGACTAATGCTAAACTTCTAAGCTGAAAGGTCTAATCCTAAATTGGCACCGCTCTATAAACCACACCTCTGTTGTTTTTACATTAAAAAAATAAAAATAAAAAACAAAGACATTCATCATTGCTCCAAATCAAACACATTCTTAACATGTGTTTGGTAGTGAGGATTAGATTATAGAATTTGGTTTTAGATTGATTGTGTGTTTATCAATATACTTGAGTTGTTGAGTTAACAAATGTAAAAACTTAAAATGTCTTTGGAAAAAATAAATAAATAAAATTTGTTTTGCTCGTCTCGAAATTTTATATAATTTAAAAAAAATCATCTTATCTGGATTTGTTTATATAAAGTTATAGGTTTTTAAAGTTTGAGTTACAAAAGTGTATAAATAATAAAATTAAAGAACAATGACTTAGATTATTTTAGTAGATTTGAACTAGATGTCCAAACACATAGCATCATAATAGGACTGTTGATCTTAAATTTAAATTTTAAATTGAAAGACATTTATGAACCCTATAATAAGAGCACGCCATTGTAGAATTTCTCTATCAGTAACACTTAAACAAATCTTGTGCTAAATCGTGACCTTTCACATCTAGGTAATAAATATAGAAGAATTACTCCCAAAGTTGTCCTCTATCCTCTGACAAGGGACTTGAGTTTCAAATATTGTTTTTTTTTTTTTTTTGTGGGTTAAATTTAAAAAATTTATGAACGGAGATATTAGAATCCTCGCATTATCTTAGGGAGTGTTTGGTGAATGAGTTTGAGTTAAGATTTATAAATTTTAATGATAATTTTTGTTGACTTTTTAAAAAAGACAAAAAATTTTTCAGAAAAGATAAAAAATTTTTTTAAAAAAAGATAAAAACTGATATGAAAAAGTACAATTTAATTTAAAATGAGATGAATCACCAAACATCACCTTTACCTACGTCTAATAATAAATTTTAACTCCAATTAAATTATATTTTTTTATCTTCATTTTAATCTTTTTTTTTTAAATCAATAAAATTTATAATTAATTTTTAAAAAATTAATCAATTTAAATTTAAAAATTTTATTTTACCTCAAATTTAATTTAAATACCAAACAAATTCTTTAGAATCCCGATTTATCCGGTGTGATATATGTCAAATTATTTATTGTTAAATATCTTGACAAACATAATGGAAACTTAAATCGTATGCAAAAATGACAAGCGTCACCAATCCACATGTCCACTATCAAGGAAACTGAAATCTAGTGTGTTGGTTAGACGGATGACTCTAGACCCAATGACTTGTATGATGATTAGCCTGCCTAGGCTAGACTTGAATAGACAGAAGTAGCAAATAAAGCTAGACTACCACCAACCAACTGAACACTTCTCAGCACCGATGGGCCTTTATTTTATTTTATTTTATTTTAATATTTTTTTTTGGGGCCAAAATTTCTGACAAAGAAACCCAATCCCTAATTTATAGCCAAGCTCCATTCAGTGGCAGTGATGGGGCAGTGCTTGACCACTCTCCATTTCTTTACGTGTCATCTCATCCCTCTTTTACTACCCCCTCCTTCCTTCCCTGCCGTCTTGGGTGGTCCACTCTATTATTGTACGGCTCTGTTTCTTCATTTTTTTTTCAATTTTTTTTTGATGACACCTATATACGTTTCGTGTAGAAGACAATTTCTACTTTGTCTGAGCTTGAAACGACATCATTGACTTTTCTCACTTTCTTTGGAGTTTTGGATTGTTCAAGCAGGCTTTTTCACTGTGAAGAGCTCTTTGGGGCCCCTTTTGTCTCATATTGGCTCAGTCAGTTATTTCTTGATGGGCTCAGGCCTAGTTAAGGATTTAGGCTGAGGTCCATTAAGGAACGACAACTATATCCTCTTTCAAAATGGGAAAAGTAATTACATAAACTTGAAACACCTAGTTATTAATATAATACAAAACTTGATTACTTGACACCAAACTAAATACTGTATCTCTGGTGAATTTAAATTAAAATTGGTTGATATTTTAAAAATTAATTATAAATTTTATTTATATTTTTATAAAAAAAATACAGTTTGATTGGGATTAAATTTTAATATCAAATGAATTATATGTTCAAACAAATGAAAAAATGAAATTACCTATACATCCTTACTGCATTCTAATATATTCAAAACTTCATTTGAAAAAAAAAAAAAATCTGCAAACTCTCTCTCTTCCTATCTCTCTCTCTCCATCTACCAGACTTGAGAAAATCCCCCCCCCCCCCCCCAACAAAACAATACAAAAAATAAATAAATAAAATAAAATAAAAGGGAAAAAAACCGATTTCCCCGTTTCCAAACAAGTGTCTCTCACTCTTCCTCTTTCTTTCTCACATTGCAGACTCGAGAAAAATCCTCCCCACCGATTTTCTCTGTCCCCAAACAATTTCGTCTTCGTGGGCGTCATCGAAGATAGAGATCACAAAGCGGCGGCGACTTCAGCTCGTGATGAGTGGAGAATAGAAGAGGTTTACCGATCTTCGCGCTGAGCTCACCTATTTCGCCGAATCTCTCGACTCTTACATCCAAATGCAATTACGTCCCTTCTCTCAACATGTTGGTCTGTTCATCAAATTCTGTATGAATTCAAATAATTTAGCATCAAGATCTGTGCTTTTGTTAGCATTTTGATTTTAGAGTTCAATTAGCCTCAGGTATACATGTGTGTGTGTGGCCTGTGGGTGTTTGTCTTTGTGTATATGTGTATGTGTGGTTAATTTGCTTCTAGGAAGACTATTGCTCGTCTGTGTGTGTGTGTATTTAGTTATGTTGTGTGTGTGGTTAATTTGCTGCTCTAGAAGTGTGTGTGTGTGCTGTGGAAGTGTGATGGCACAATCTGAGATTTGAGTAAACGGAGCTCCAAAACAGAGGAACAACACTTCGGTTCAAGCCTGGAAGAGGAATAAGAACAAATTGGCTCTGAAATTGCCTTTGTATTTCAAGGTGCAATAAAATCTGCCAACCCCAGCAGTTGTCAGCTGCTTAATTAAGGCAAGCTAGATCGAAAATACATTATCAGAACCCTAGGACACCTCAGCAAAATAAACGACAAAAAGTCCATATGCAGTAACCGACAACTAGCAAATCAGTAGTAGAGGAAATAAATGACAACTTCATACTAAATCACGCAAAGTAAAATTGTCAAAGGAGCAACAGTAGACTAAGCAATAGGTGCTCCTACATCAGAGTGTAATTTCTTGCTGTGTGAGTGTGTTTAATTTGCTGCTATGAAAGTATGTGTGTATGTTTCTTGCTTTGTGTGTAGTGTGCCGTGGAAGTGTAATTTATTGCTTTGTGAAAGTGTTTAATTTGTTGGATTGAATCTTTAACATATCCAAGTATTGTTATGACAAATTATTGTGACGAAATCTCTATCGTTTTGCAGAGTAATAATTTTATTATACTAGAATCTCTATTATACTCTGCAGAGTGATTTCAAAAAACTTTTTTTTTACAAAAATCTCTATCATATTCTACAAGAGTAATTTCAGAGAGGAAGAGTATATAAACTACACATTCCATCAAAGTTCAAAAAAACAATTAATTCTGCAAGACTGTATACATGACCAAGTAATGGTACACAACCATTCATATCAGTACAAAAGAACTTGAAACAAAATACTTACAAGAATCAAAAAGCCATTGAAACAAAGTTTCACCCAAAAAAAAAAAAAAAAAAAAAAAACTCCCAACACAACTAAAACATCAAAACACAAATGGTTTTAGATTCGACATCAAACATCAGACTCCTAGGATTCGTCAAATGGTTTGAACTTCACCCGATAAATTGTGCAGCACCTTTTATCATCCCTCTCATAAGCCAATGCTAACTTCTGTACCACATGAACATAAAGCTCCAGATCATCTTCCTAGCGGCCGTATTAATACTTTGCGAGCAATCCAAAGTCATGAAATGCATCAAATACGCATCCATTGGCGTAAGATTTTAAATCTTCTTATCTGTTATTTCAAGATTTCAAAATAGAATCATCTCCTAATTCCCAAACAATGACAAAAACTAGAAGGAAACATCAAACAAAAAATAATTGTACCTAAAGCAGCAACAGATTTGTCATTTAAATACTTTTCCGGGAAAATGCCTCTGATGTAGCTGATATTTAATATCGAAATTTGGAGAAGGTTCCTCGTCTGATCTCATATAAAGTGAAAACAAACAGATTTAAACAACGTTTTACAAGCGAATATTTGGTTATCAGAAGCTAGAAGAATCTTATAAAAGATTTTACAAATGCGATGGTGCTCATGAGAGCAAAACTTAATGAAATCGAACAGCAAGCTTGACTTCCACGAAATCATCAAAACTATTTCGTGAAAGCCTTAATTTATCATGTCAAGAGAGCTGAGCCTGCAGAAGCACTAAACCAGAATATTTCCATACAAGATCAAACACGAATTTCACAAAAATTTCAAATCGGATCAAATCTATAAACATTTCCGATGATTTTCAAATCAAACAAGATTAATCTCAAAATTCAGCACAAGCTGCGACAACCAAATAAGCATCGAAAGTGGTTTGCGAACCTGCAATTTTCCACTCCTTGATCGCGAGTTCAGGTAGGGAGACAGAGAAAGAGCAACTCCGTCAAATCTCCGCCATCTCCATGGAGGATCCGCTTAGATCTATGTGAACCCGAGAGCGCCGACCTCTTGTACGTCTACACGCTCTTCTTCACCCTCTTCTTCTCCTTCTTCTCCGTCGCCGATGAGACCTTCGGAAGCTTATTCTCAGGTCATGGCTTCTTATCCGCCGACGGAGCCTTCTCCTTCGCCGCCGCTGCCGCAGTCGCAGGCTTCTTCTCCGCCATGGGCACCATTGCAGAAGATTTCGAGTTCGTGCAGCAACAGATGAGCACACAGAGAGAGATAGAGGAGAGAAGCGAGACAAAAATTGAAGAGAGAGAAACAGTGAAAAAAAATACGATGTAAAACATCTAATTAAGGGTAAAAAAGACAATTACCATATCAGAAAATTATAAATAATCAAAACAAACCGAAGAAAAAAAAAGTTTGTATAAGTTGGTAAAGAGGGAGAATTTATATTGGTCAACGAATAAAAAAAGTGGTTTTTAGGTTTTTTCTTCAAATTTGTTTTTAAAGATGGGTAAATTGCTCATTTAATCTATAAACTTTTCAGTTTATATAACTTTGATTTATATATATTTTTTCACAACTGCAATATCTCATATTATTAAAATATTACTCAATAGTTACTTATGTTAATTTTTTAACTGAATCTGTCAATTATTTGATTAAAAAATGATGTTAACTAACATTAATCTAAAAATTAATAGGAAAGACTATGCAACATTGTTTTAATAATTTAGTTTCATTTCATCTACGAAAAAAAAGAATAGTGACTAAAGTGTACAATATAAAAATTTAGGGATTAACATAGCAATTTACCCTTTTAATGATTAGTGATTATCTTATTTTGCCTCTTATAACTCAAATAAAACAAACCTTGCCTCTCATCTTATCATTTGATGCAACTTTGGCTCTTCATTAAACTGACAATTTTTTAATCATATTACATATAAATCGCATGACCAGTTGGTAAGAAGCAATTTTTTAAATAATTTTAATCACGTGTTAGTAATCCAGGAGGCAAATGTGATTAAAACTAAAATTAACATTTTAATAAGGAAAATACTAAAGCCGTAACTTGTAATAAGTTCAAGCATGATTTTTGTTATATTTTGAGCTATAATGGGTAAAGTGAAAATTTGCAATTAACCCACTTTGATTTTTTGTCCTTCTTCTTTTTTTCTTTTTTTTTTTTCTTTTTTTTTTTTTATAATGAAATAGAACAAGATCCTGTAATAAGTATTGGGGTGTAACAATTTGAAACTTAAAAGTATTGCTTTTCACATATACTCTTACCATTAAATTAAGAAAAAAATAAAGGGAAAAAAAGGGTTAGTCAAAAAAGAAGATGCGAATCTTAGTAAATTTACGTTGGAAAGCATTTTTCTAGCAATGGAAAAAGATTAAGAAAGCTTGACTTGTGAGGACAACCCTGAAAATGTTTTAATATTCTTTGTTTCACCATTTATGGATTGGATAGGTGGTCCTGAGTGGGCGTTCCTAATCCTACAACTAACATTGATAATTAACCCAATTAGTGGCACTAATACTTGTGTTAATCAGAGGTTTAGAAATTGTTGCAGCAACCATGATTACTCTCTTTGAAAGCCCCCCACCCCCCCTCTTTTTTTTTTTTTTTTTTTTTTTTTTTTTTTTTTTTTTTTTTTTTTTTCTGTTTCTTTTTAGAGTCTAAACCTCATTCAAACCATTAGGTGGCTAATATGACTGCTATTTCAAGTTATTGACTTTCTAAATTCTCCTTCTCTAATTAATCTCCAACTCATGAACAAATTATTTTTTTGTTATTGTTTTTAATCTTCTAAACCTAAATTCAAATCGGGGTCTCACGAGAAAAAATACTCTTATATGATGGTTTGATGAAAAGGATGAAGACCCAATCGTTTTCACCCAAAGAATGTCTAGTTAACGTACTCCATAAATATATATATTTTTAATATATTTTTATTTTGCACTTAATTAAGCAATTTCCCAACAACCCAAAGAAGGAATTCATACAGCCAAGCTATAACGCCTACAAGTAACGTTACAAACATAGGGGCAAGACTTGGGGGTAAAAATTCCCACCAATATGAGCATTTGGAGGGCAGAGAATTTAAAGAGAAAAGATGGAATTGGACCCAAGAGAAAATTATGGGACTCCAATGGAGAATAATAATAATATCATATCAAAAAGCTTGTGTGGATGATTTGCTTAATATGTTGTTGGTCCCCTCATTATTATAGCCTCCTTCCCTTGTTTGAGAAGACTCTTTAGTGCCTTTGACACGTAGAATATCTCTTCCAAAAGTTGAAAGAAACTACCAAATCTTGAAAACAGCAAAGTTATAATTTGGCTACAAAAGGGCTCTACTGACTGGACTGGACTAACGCTCTTTCGTAAAATTTATGATAGGAACTGTATTTTTTTTACGATATAATCCATGAGCGTTCACGTTATAAAAGTTATAAAAATACATTCTTATCATGTATTTTGTCTTTTATGTATCTCTTTACCAACCCTTTGCAATAAAACTGACAAGTCGCTCCCCACCAAGAATTTGAGGAATAGGAGAAGAATTTAATGCAAGTTGACAAACCCAAAATTCCACTCGACCGAATTCATACGCAGGCCAAATCAACATAAATAGTCATTAAATCAACAGCTAACACTCGTAGGTCGCAGGAAGGAAAGACCAAAGTCCAAACCGTTTTGGAGACACTTGAATCCCACCGCTTACCAACTAAAACAAACCAACAACACGAGGGAAAACGTCTAAAATGTTTGAAGTCTAAATTTGGAAAAGTCAGTGAATACCATTTTTCCTTTTCTCGTAACATTTCACCTTCCAAACTTAAACTAATACCCATTTGTTACATTCTAGAGTTGGTTCAATATTGTAACTTATAACTTACCAAAAAGTTTACTGTAAATGGAGTGAACTCTCGCACCTAAAGTTAACAAAGAAAATTCAAAGGAGTTGAATAAACCCCACCACTTAAATAATAATAAAACTACAAACCTCAAAATCAGATTATGAGTTGAAGCCTAACGCTGAAAGAAAACTAAAACTTAAATAAAACGAAAGGCACAACCATTGAAAACTAAAAATGCATTGCTTGCTTAAGTGATGGAAGAGTTCTTACAGTTAATTTTACACCACTCCCGATTCTACTGAGAATTCTTCTTTTCACTCCACCACAAAGGCCTCAACCCGTCCCGTCTTTCTCCAAATGGCTAATAGAAACCTAAAGAGACTAGATGAGCCTAGGCCTCAAAGGGCACCAAAAAAGGAAAACAAAAAAAAAAAAAAAAAAAAAGGAAGACAAAATGTTTCCATTATATATCCCCCCCCCCCCCCCCCCCCCCCCATATGCTTGACCATGCAAAAATATGTTACAGGAGCATCTCAAGCCAATCATCATCGGTATTTGAGTTTTTCTTGAGCTGTCGCAGTTGGCCTTTTTTCATTGTGAAGCCCTACATTAAAGGTTAGGTGTTTGCGGACTGAGGTTGTATTCTGGGTGGTTATGTTCTCCTTCATAGGTCACAATAAGCATGGAAGGTTCTTCCAGCACCTCTCCACGTGCTTCCTCGCGGGACAGCCTCTCATGCTGCTACATTTGTAGTATCCCCTGAACAAGTTCAAGAGGAAATCATTAGTTTTAAAAGTTAAAAACAATCTACCAGGGTGATTCTATCTTCACCTGGCTTTACGTATGTCTAAGAATAGAATAACAATACAGCACAAGAATATCACAGCTGTCGGAACGAAAAAGATGACTGCTTTTCTCTATCCTACCATATCAAGCCAGAAATGGGCAAGAATAGAAACATCCACCACTTTAAAACATAATGTTTTTCAGTTGATGTCATTATCCAAGACACAAAGATCGAATCTACATACCGAGGTCCTGTACTTGTTGCAATTCTAGTGAAGGCTATTGCAAATCACATAGATGTACATTATTAGTTCCAGATTAACCATAAAACTTAAATTCTTGGATGAGGCAATTAAGGGAAAGGATGACAAGAAACTAGAGGAACGCTGGCGTCCACAAAAAAGGTAAAAACGGATATTAAAAAAAAAAAAAAACAATACACTGATGTATATCTAAAATCAGCCTTCAATCACATTATCTACAAAAATTTATATGTAAATATTCTAGTTGCCCATCAAACGCAAGATTTGTTAAACAAGTATAAATACAGAGCCCTGAATCATACCATAAATGTATAAAAAATCGACCACAACGTTAAGATTCAAAGAAGTTTGATCATATTATTACCTAGGATGAGGAGAGCCCCTTGATTGGCTTCTGGCCGTACTTCCTCCATGATAATCATCAGGAGGGATATCGGCAAGCTTGTTACTAATCGCCGGCACCTTGATTGATCTTTTCACTCTATGTTTCCTGCCAATACAGAACAACAAATTTAAAACAAATCTAGCTAAGAAGAAACGAAAAATAACGTGTACAAGTAAACCAAACGGAACAAACAAGGAAACAAAAACCAACCTCTTCTTCGAGCAGTGGCATCTACCAGTGCTACCACATTTGACACTCCCGTCCTCTCCCCGCACGGAACACTTCCTCTTGTGCTGCGAATTCTGATCCGAAGAGCGAGGCCCGCCGATCAGATGGAAGGAATTCCCATCCAAATTAGCAACGCTTCCATCAATACTCAAGGAGGAAATGAAGGACCGAGTGGACGACATTGTCGGCGTGCAACTGGAGCTATCGAAATTCAGGTTTATGCCGCTGTTGGCCTTCCTGAACAACATCTCGGCTTGCTGCTTCATCTGCTGCTGCTGATGCTGATGAAGCAACAACCTCTGCTGTTGCTGCTGATGAAGGAAGTGATAGTGCGCCGGGTTCGCTTGTTGGGCAAGTTGGATAGGGGTTTTCCCACTAGAACTCAGCTCCAAAGAAGGGTTTCCTAAGCACAATGAGCTTTTGACATTTGAGCCCATTTCTTGAAGTGGGTTTTCAGGAAAAGTGGATTGGAGAAAGTGGGGAGTTTTGGAAGATGGAATTGGATGGTCTGTTGCAGTTCTACAATAAGGGCTGTCTAAGATGATGTTTTGGGGTAAAGGGATTGGAAGCTTCTTAAGCTTTCTAACTCTGGCATGACCTAAACCAGTGTTGAGAAGAGAAACAACTCTCTTGAACCTAAACACAGCCTCCCCAGTTTCCACCGCCAAATTCCTCCGCTGAACTTGATCTTGTTGTGGCTGAGACAATAGACTCAGAACTCTATGGCAGCTCTCTACCGCTGCTTTGTTTGCTTCCTCAACTTCCTCCATTTTATCCCCAACAAAGAAAAAAACAAAACAAAACCACTAACTCTTCCAAACTTTTTTTTTTTTTTTTTTAATTTTATAAAAAGGCCTAACCTTAAAAAACCATAAATAAAGAACAGAAAACTCAGTTATGAGCTTCAATTAGAGCATGTTCAACAACCACAAACAGACGGAACAAAGACCCATTTCCACTGAACAAACTCCCAAAAGGGGAAATTTTTTTTAAGACCCACGAAGAAGATCAAAATCAGCTGAGTCTGGGAAATTTGAGTTGGAGAAAGGAAAACCCAGATAGGTAGAGATAGAAATCACGATTTTGTACCAGAGAGAGAACCCAGAAAAAGAGAAAAAAAAAAAAAAAAAACGAAGGAATAAAGAAAAAAATAAAAAGGGATTGAATTTGGAGGAGAGGGGAATTAGGAAGAAAAGAAGGAAAGAGGAGAGACCTTGGTTGGACTTGGAGCTGTCAAAACCCTATATTTGGCCTCCATGCTTTTGAGATTGAAAGGTGTGAAAGAGAAGACTTTGTTGCTTCGCATTGAGAAAATTCACCCTGACAGCCATAAGAATACAAACTCCCCGACCTTTTTTTTTTTTTTTTTAATCCAATTTATGTAACAAGAGGAGATAAATTTTCTTCCTTATATATATATATATAATATAAAATATAATATAATAAACTAAGAGGCAAGATTCAACAGAGAGAGAGGAGAAAGGAAGCAGAAATCCAGAGAGAGAGAGAGAGAGAGAGAGAGATGGGTTGGGGGATTTAAATAAGCAAAGGAAAAAAGAAAAAGAAAAAATGGAGCAGGGGGAAAGCTGATTAGAGATGGAACGAAACTGCCGTCTATGTCACAGATTTGAGGGTGGGTCCCACCCATAGACCTTTGTTGTTCTTTTTCTTCTCCCAATTCAACCTTCCTCTCTTTCTTTCATTCTTTCTTACTCACTCTTTTTTTTTTCCTCCCTCTTTAAATTGAAATTGAAATAAAATCCCTCCTACAGAGAGAGAGAGAGAGAGAGAGGGGAATGAAAATTCGTCTGTATTTATTATTATCCTTATTGTTGTTACTAGTTGTATAACAAGTATTTTGTTCGTGAATAATAAATAAATATAATAATATATATAAAAATAAAAAAAAT
>CM046384.1:3732163-3757163 GCA_025413485.1 Ficus microcarpa | reverse complement strand
TATGAATGATTATATTTGCACCCACAATATTGATAAATATCCCCACCTAATAAATTTTTCCTAATATAAATATAGTAAATCTATCATTTTATAAATACTTTTTTATATAATACCACATTTAACCCTCTCATACACCCACTTTTATTTTAAATTTAATTTATTTTGTTAAAAATAAGTTAACAAATCTCAATAAGAAGAAAAGATGTATTTTCATTCTAAAAAAAAAAAACATAAAGTATCTTTAAAAAAAAAAAAGGAGAGGAAATAGTAAAGAATAAAAACTCAAGTAATGTCTAAATTAAAAATCAAGAAATGTCGTATTGCATTTAAAAATATATATAAATATAAAATCATGTAAACAAACATATCAAGAAAGAATAAATAAAAAGAATAATCATATAAAAAACCACAAAAAATCATTTTCAAATACTAAAAGAAAAAAAAAACACATAATACTAATGAATCAAAAAAAATTAAAGATCCATATTTCAATAGTTGTTGGCTCTTCAAAAGATATCTTTTTTTTATTTTTATTTCACTTGAATCCTCCATTGAAGTTTTGCATGTAGTTATAAAAATTTCTTAAAAAAAGAAATTGATGAAGAACAATTTAAAACAATTTCTCACAAATTTTTTAAGTATTATTTCCATTTATGGTATTGCGGTGTATGTTATTTAATTATTTTGTAAATAAATATTTTCATCAATAGATATATGGGAGTTTGAACATTCTTAATGATTTTAAAGTAATTTTCTTATATGGTAGAAATACATTAAAAATCTTTACTGACTTTGTAGGGATATTTATTAATATTGTGGGTGCGAATAAAATTTCCACACTCACTATATTAAAATTAAAAAAAAACCACTATATTAAAAATTAAAAAAGAAAAAAGAAAAAAAGCTAGGGGGCTATGGCCCCCCTTCCCTTTGCCATTAAGTAAGAGGAATGGAGAATGTAAAGGATAGAGAAGATTGAAAGAATCTATTATATTATTTGATAAGAGGAAGAAAGAGTTAAAAGGATAGATAATAATTTTTTTAACTAATTATTATAGTGTCAATTTATAATTTCTTTTTTTCAAATTAATGACAAAATTATCTTTTTAATTGAAAATAGAATGGAGAATTTACATAGAAGGATACATTATGGTAAGTTTAGAGGGAGAGATTCTTTTAGGGGTGGCAATACGGGTCGCGACATGACTCGAAAATGACACGAATTTTACGGGTTCGGTTGGGAAAAATAAGGGGCGGTTCGTGTTTGGGTTGGGAAAAATTGACACGAAAAAAAAAAAAACGTGTCGTGTTCGGGTTGGACCTGTTTTTTTTCGTGTCACTTTTTGTGTTAATTTCGGGTCAAGTTCGTGTTGCGGGTCAATTTCTGATCAAATTTCGTGTCAATTTTGTGTTAATTTCGTGTCGCGGGTCAATTTCGGTTCGTGTCGTGTCAACCCGTGACGGGTTCGTATCGCGGTTTCGTTTTATATTCGTGTCGCGGGTCGTGTTTGGGTCAGAGAAAAAAAAAATCGACACGACTCTAACATGATACGAACCCGACACGTGACACGAATTGTCACCCCTAGATTCTCCCTCCACCCTCCTCTCCTTCTTCGTTTTCTTCAAACCAAACAATGAAAGGGAACTCTCTCTCCACCTCGCTCCTTCCTCCATCTCTCCCTCCAACCAAACACATCCTAAAAAAGAGTTTGTGAAATATTGTTATTTTTGGAAAGTTGTCTTATCATAAAGATGGGTTGAAAATCCAAATGCTATATGACACATGACTGATAGGACCCACAAATTATTTTACAAATTATGAACTACACCTCATTATCTTTGACTGATTATAACGAATAGGTGGGACCCGTAAATTATTTTAGTTCAAATAAATTTTTTTTAAAAATTTAAACTAGTACCGCGTCATTTTTAAGTGAACAAAATATGATGAAATTATGTTTTTGCTATTGGTTTAACATCGGAGAGGTGTTAATACCAATTTTGAAAAGTTTGGGTACAAATGTAATGAGGTTTGGAAGATGAAAATAAAATGTGTCCAAACATTAAGCAGACAAAATATAAGAGAAGTATTAATTTTTGTTCATAACTTAAAATTTAATGGATATTCTTATTAACAGTTTAAAGTTTGACAAGAATTATAAGCACCTATGTTTTAAATTTAGAGATATAGTTACAAAGAACTAGAATTTAGAATTGATGGTACTCACGTGGTTTCAACTATCTTCACATTTTCGCGCGATTGCCTTCACTCCTAAATTAATGTTTAAAAGCGTTTGTGCAAAATATAGCTTCTTCTACTTTCTTTCTTTTTCTTTTTTTTCTTTTTTTTTTTTTTCCATATTATCATTTTTGGAAAGGAGTCTTATAATAAAGACAGGTTGCAAATCCAAATGCTATATGACACAAGACAGATAGGACCCACAAATTATTTCACAAGTTATGAACTACACCCCCATTATCTTTGACTAATTATAACTAACAGGTGGGACCCACAAATTTAATTACAACGGCACTCACACTCGAACAGGGAAACCTTCTGGCATTTTGGATTCTGACAACGTAAGACAAACAAAATATAATCATTAACAATCATTTTTGGTCCTCTCCTCGATCTTCACCGGAAACCCATTCTTCATTTTCGACGTCAAGTCCGACACGTACACAGGCTCGACACCTTCCTCCATCGCTGGCACCACCCTGAACCGCCGCATGACGCCGGTGACCACCCTCTTCATCTGCAAGAATGCCATGTCCTTCCCCAAGCAAATCCTTGGCCCCGCCTGGAACACCGGGTACGTGTACGGATCCCTCCCCACGAACTCCCACTTCCCTGTCGCCACGTCAGCCTTCAGCCACCTCTCGGGGCGGAACTCAGCCCAGTCCTTGCCCCACAGCGCCTCCAGCCTCCCCATTGCGTACGGATGGTACGTCACCCTCTCTCCCTTCCTCACCGCCGTTCCATCCGGCAAGACGTCGTCGTTCGCCGCCTGCTTGCTGTCCGACGGCACCGGCGGGTACAGCCTCATGCTCTCGCTGAGCGCTGCGTGCGTGTACACCATGTCTTTCACCTCCTCGTAAACCGATATCTCCTCGACCGGTTTCTCCTTCTCGATATTTATTATCTCTTTTAAAATCTCGCGCTCTACGTGTGGGTTTTTCGAGAGCAGCCAGAAGAACCACGTGAGCGCCGTCGACGTCGTGTCACGTCCAGCGAGAATGAAGCTTATGACGATGTCGACGACGAATTTCTCGTCAGAATGGCCTGATCTCAGGAACCGACAAAGGAGATCGACGGAATCGAGCGACGATTTCTCCGCGAGCTCCTTCTTCTTTTCCCTGACGATGAATTGGGAGAAACCGCGAACTTCCAAGATTGCATTCGTGAGCTTCTTCTCCGATCCGATTTGTAGAACCTTCTTGATTTTCCACACCAGAGGGAACAGCGACATGGATCTGGCGCCGGAAATCGCCGTCGCGGCGTCGAACGCGGCGGCGAATTTCGAGTCAGGGAGAGAAGGTAGCAGATAAGCCGGATCGTGACCGAAGGCGATCTTGCATATGTTGTCGAACGTGAACCGCTGAAGAAGGTTCTGGAAATCAAGGACAACGGCCGACGTGGAGGCGGAGGAGAGGATGGGGAGGAGGCGGTCGGAGAGCTCGGAGTCCACGACGGTTTCGACGAACTTGCGGAGGGATTTGGTGTTGAACTCGTAGCTGGCGACCTGGCGCTGGAACTTCCAGGTGTCGCCGTCGGTGCTAAAGATGCCGTCGCCGAGGAAGTCGGAGAGGGGGATGCGGACGGCCTGGCCCTTGCCGTAGTTGGAGAAGTGAGACTTGAGGATGTGTTGGACGACAGCGGGGTTGCCGGTGAGGATCTGGCGGGGGCCGAGGAGGTGCTTGATGACGAAGGTGGCAGATGGGGAGTTCTGGATGAGCTCGGCGAACCACTGGTTGCGGCGGTGCTTGTTGGCCATGGCGGTTAAGAAGGTGCCGACAATGGGGTAGGACCTCGGGAGCTTGGCTGAGGAAGAAAAAGGCTTTCTGATTCTGATAAGGAACAGAAACAACAAGGATAAGAGAAAGAGGAAGAGTAAGGCTAACAGTTGAGTAAGCATCGTGATTCGAGCAAAGTGAAGTTAAATGTACTGAGTTGCTTTTTTCCTGTTACTTTTTCAGTTTTTCCTGTTGTACATTTATAAGGAAATTGTTGTTTCTGATGTTGTTCAGTCCAGTTTAGGTGGGCCACCACAATAATAAGCAACAAAATTGTGATCTGTTCTACCGTTACCAATGTTTTTGCCATACCGGAATTGCACTTTCCCTTCATAATCTCAAAAGCCTTTTGTTTGTTTCTTTCTTTATTTGTGGTCAGACGATTATTAAATCCGGGATTTTTATTTTGCATCACGGTCTATTTCATGACTAGATTATTTTTACGTCGTGCATTATAAAATTTTCAGGTGAGGGAGAAAAAAAAAATAGAGAGAATTTCTTTAAATCGTTCCAAATATTCCAAATCCTAGAAGTTAAAATTGAAATATGTGACAGTGAATGATTCCTTCCACGCCCATATATGCAGTTACATGATATGTTTATCTACACACGACGTTTCATATTTATATATATATATATTATATATTTAAATATGATCTATTTTAAAGAGAAATTCAAACTCGCATGCCATGCTCCGGCAAATAATTTCTCTATTCTAGTAACTAAAGATATTTTTGGAAGAATGCTTTTGTTGCTTGTACCTGTGAGATTGTGATAATTATCTTTCTTTTTCTTTTTTTCTTTTCTTTTCTTTTTCTTTTTTTTTTTTTCCGATGCCACGATCAAGATAGTAACACATACATAAGAAATTAGCAAAGCGCATAAGGTCCATGAAGGTTCCATATCCAAATCCATAGCACATTGGCATATCAATCCATTTATATGGTCACTATCATGTCGTGACGTTGGTGTCGTGTCTTCTGTGCCTCTGTGTGCTCATGAAATAAAAATATATTTCTTATTGATCTCCAAGAATGGAAGGATAGGATCTCCATGAAACTTTAATGAAGCTCTAAGAAAACTTGTGCCGACAAAAAATTGCTATTTGTCACTTGCATAGTTAATGGGAAAAATAGTCGTCACTTGAACATGAAAGGCCCTGAGTGATGCCATGTGAAAAGGCCATTTTTGTAAAATTGTCTTGCGACATGTTTGTTGAGAAAAAACCAAGAGGTATAACACAACGAAATTGTAGATTTATAACAAACTCTATTTTATGCCTCTATGAAGAAAAAAAAAATCTGGAGTTTACTCATCTATATACGCTACAAACAACAAGGTCAAAATCTTTGCAAATTTACAGAGGAAATGATTTAGCCAATAGGAACCGACCTTATGACCAAGAAAGAAACATGAACTACAAAAGCTATGCCCAGTGCCCACTTTACAAGCTCATCCCGCAAAATTATTTAAAAAGAAAAAAAAGAAAAAAAAAATTTTGAGAACCTTAACCCCACCAGCTCTTCTAACTCGAAAAATCGCAGATTGGAGGGGTTTTTTTTTTTTTTTTTCTTAACCTTGCTAAGATTAGTTTCTCTGGGTATGCATCATTTTTTCTCTCCAAGAAATTTAAAAGTTACCTCTGTAATGCTCTGGTGAGCCAGCAAAGAGAAAGTTGCGTTAGCTCTTCCACTTTTGCATCTAAATGATGGGAGATCCGGGTTTCTGCCTCTTGTCTTGGTGTTCATCTGAGAAACATTGTACATGAATGAGATGCAGGAGGCTTGTATCAAAAGCATTTAAATGTGATAAAATGCATAAATCGTGTAGTTTAACTCGTGAGACCGATCAAACCATGCATTAAAAGGAATTTCTTTGTTGACAAAATATGTGATCCTTTTTTAAAGCTTATCATGTAGCAATTGATGCAAACTTAAGGAGCATACTGACTTCTTAATCTTACGCCAAGTTTCCCCAGTTCCTGCAGTTGATGAGCTACTTCTTGTATGAACTGCAGGCCCTCGGTTCCATTTTGGAGATGGTGAAGCATATGCTCAAGAAAATCACGATCAGCTTCCAAACCTTCCAACCTGTCGTTGAGGTCTGAGATTTCGTGTTCTGAAGCAACCAAACTAATTTCTCCTTGGCCGGGAGAATCATTTTGCCGGTTGCAATCACAATGTCTAGTTGCTTTGCTACATGAAGAATCATCTCCCTCTGAAGCAGTTGCGTCTTCCAGAGCAGCAGTTTTTCCATTGCACAAATGTAAATCTCCTTTCATGGATGAATCACATTCATCCATGAGCCTATCTTCTGCAAACGTTTTAGAATGCACACCATTAGGTATGTTGAAGAAAGCCCTATTATCATTAACATGGTGAAGCTGCATCTCCAAGTTCTGCAGACATCGTGAAATGTACGACTTTTCATCTGCAAACTCTAAATACGGAATTTCAGCTGCAGAATGTTCCTTGCCATTTCTGGACACATCATCTGTCACCAGCTTTAACGGAAGACTAGTATCGTCTTGGCAAGTTATAACACCACTCTCCACTTTCTTACTCTTGATATTCACTTCAAAAGTCTCTTCACGCAAAGCTCCCATTATCTTTTCATCTGGCAAATCCAACTTGTAAAGTTCTAGCTCTGTTTCCAGGTCTTGTATCTCCTTCTCCTTTTCAGCAAGTAGATCATTAGCCTTTTCAAGTGCGTCTACATCATACTCCGCTTGTTCTTCCATCATTCTCAAGTACTGAAGGGCCTCCATATGGAGTGCTGCTTTTTCTTCTTGCAATCGTGTGATCATTGCCATCGCCTGATTCGCAGCAACTGCAGAGGCATTCCTCTCTTCCTCTAACTCCGTATACAAAGTTGTGATGCATTTTCTGTCATACTCAACTTGTCTTTTCAACCGGTCAATGAGACTTTCACCCTCAATGTCACTGACATTTTTTACATCCAGAGATTCAAGACTAGATTCTGCTGAAGATGACTTTCGAAGCATATGAATTTCTTTGGAGCTGGAAGACACATGTACATCATCTCCATGATCATGTTCTCCAAGTATTCCATTGTTTGATGATAAATCAGACGCTTGATCTAAAACATCTTTAGATAGAGAAAACAAGAGTTGCGGACCTTGCAGTTTCTCATCAAGTGTATCATGTTCTCTCGTAATTGGAAGTTCAGACACAGAGCCAGATGATTCTCCTTCCACATAACTGCCATCTTGTTCGCACAAATCATTAGCATCAGTGTTTTGTGGCGTTTCAGAAGCTGGATGATTATGAACCCGGTCAGTTGTCACCAATGTCAAAGATTGTGTACTTAATGCCTTCAGGACTTCCTTGTGGTTGTCATTGTTTTCTTGTCCAAGGCCACTTGGTCCAGAAACATCTGCCAAAAAAACCATTTCAAATTGGAGTTAGACACGTATAAATCTAGTGTGCACATTCATAAGCACCCACAGAGAGAGGGAGAGAGAGAGAGCTTACAATTCTCTGATGATGTTTCAAATAAAGAGAGAGTGTGATTTAAAGTAATAAGATCAACCGGTCCCAATGAATTGACATCCTGCCGGAGAGGAAATTTGAGCTTGGCCTGGACGGACTCTTCATGTGGAATTCCAAGAACACTTGTTGATTCAGGGATTTCATCCAATAAAACGAGCACACGATGTGTAGAGAGATTAGGCCTATGACGGACTTCCTGCCCTCTAAGTTCACCCACAAAATCTTCAGTAGCACCATCAAAAGCCAATGACTTCGCATAATGATCCCTGTTTACATCAGGCTGCACACAGAGATCTGAAAGCAAAGGCCTAGACTCATGTGGGCAATTACTTAGTTTTGCTGAAATAAAATCACTGGAGGGTACGTTAGATGGATTTTTGGGAGGACACTGATCTGCAAAATTATTCTGAGACTTGCTCTTTTCACGAATAGAATTTCTTTCATCACCATCCTCATCAGAAAACGGGACTTCTGATTCAGTGTCAGAATTGATCTTCAACTTGGTGTATCCTACATGAGACAAGGGATCAAAGCCACTTTTTCGAACACAATGAGAAGTTGTTGAGCCGTAAAATTTATTCTTCATCTTCTTGATGCTATTCCGACGATGTAAATGATTATGACTTGGCAAACGTGGCAAAGGGATATTAGGTTTAGGAACCACACTTCCACATAAATTTGGTTGGGGAAGTCTTTGTGCATCATTTCTTGGCCTCCAAGGCTTGCCACAACAA
This sequence comes from Ficus microcarpa, assembly GCA_025413485.1. Classification (NCBI taxonomy): domain Eukaryota; kingdom Viridiplantae; phylum Streptophyta; class Magnoliopsida; order Rosales; family Moraceae; genus Ficus; species Ficus microcarpa. The sequence goes on along the minus strand of CM046384.1, from coordinate 3,748,903 downwards.
GAACATGGCACTGTACCCCCAGAACCACAAACAAAATCTCCGTTTAGCAACAGGCTTTCTAAACCAGAATCGCCAATAGCCATTTCCAACTTACCCCCCATAATCCTTTGTGTTCCTAAACACACAGAATTTTTCTTAGCGAGGGAAAAGAAGCAATCATCACACATTCCTTGGCCATCAGCAAGCTTACCGTGAACATGACAACAAATCAAAGATGATATCTCCAATATGTGGTTGCAACAAAGCAGATTGCGAAATCCTCCAGGCTTTCCACTGCCTATAACGTGATCAATCCTGGAGCACAAAATGCAAGGAATCTGCAATTTGCAATAATCTGCAAACTTTGTCAGCAGATATGATAGTACAGCATTAACAAGCAGCATTAATATCAAAAACCATTCACATGCTGCATATGATAGAGCGGCCATAAACCCCAGTAAGTTCCGGTTTTCTTCCACCATTGAGCTTTCATCTTCTCCCATGTCCTCCAAAATCGATCTAGAATCTCATACGGTTCTGAACCGGAAATGTCAAGGAAATCTTTGATAGCCAAAGCAGTTGACCATTTCAATCCTCTTCACACGAAGCAAACCATCCCATCTTCAACACGGCAAAGAGAGAAACAATGAGAAATTCAGGAACAACAAAAATAACACCAACATTAATAAGCAATAAAAAACAAACCCCACTAGCAAAATTCTGCCAATTCAACTGACAAAGAAATTGACACAATTGGATCAGCTGAGTACAACATTAAAATCTCTGAAAGAAAGAGGATAATTTGGGAAAATCTAAGTTAAGATAAACTAAAATTTGAAGGCGACCCAATCCAAATACTGTCAAATCATTAAAAAAACAACTAAAGAAAGCAATCCTAAACAAAAACCACACCATAAATTATTACCACCCAACCACACAACATATAGCGAAAATCAACTTTTATTAAAAAGATTTAAATAAACCAACTAATAATCACCCAACCTTTTAGTGCCATAAACCGAATTCGATAACTACAATTTTAACCGGAAAATCACAGGACTTTAAACGAATTCTTTCACAATATGGGTTGCAAATTTCAACCAAGATTCCAGAATTCGAGCAGGGTAAGTTGAATTTTTCTGAATTGCATGTTTGATAAATAAAGAATAATGCAATTTTCAGTACTGATTTTATGACAATAAAGGGAAAAAAGAAAAAAAAAGATTGCAAATACCTGGTTCGGAGCTTGATAGAGTAGCTGTAGCAGGAAGAGGAAGATGAAGGGAATCGGAGATGAAAATTTGAGAAAATGTATGTATCTGGGAAATTTTTTTCTTTTTCGTGTCAGAAAAGGCAAGGAAAAAAAAAGATGAAAAAAAAAAAAAAAAAGGAAGGTGCAGAGATACGAAATGGTGTCGGGGAGGGGAAAATGACTGACCGTTGAAACCAACCGTCTGTGATTTGTTTTGTTGCCAATTAAAGTTAACGCTCGTAGCTTTTTCTTACGTAATTTTCAATTAAATAAATAATAAAAAATAAAGCTGTTTTCTTTTCTATCAAAATAAATAAATTATTATTAGGCTTATTTTTAATTGCGTAGAGTTTCATATTTTTATGCATTATTACTTGCCAACGATTAACAAACACCTAACATGGTAAATACATATAGGTGGGTAATGAATGAACTTTTAAGTTATATTCAAATTTTTTGTTGACAAAATGCTCACTTGGTTTGACGTCCTGGCGACCAATCTCTCAGCCTGTAAGGGGGGAAAAAAATTCAATAAGACAAACAAATTTAATGAAATGGTCTGACTTTAATTTTTATTAATTGGCCTTTTAAAGAAAATTTCATTATATTTTTCGTATAAGTATATAATCAAATTTTAAATATGGAAAGTTCTATCGAAACCCTCTTTTATCACCTGTTAAATTAATCCCAACGGATTTAGAAAAACAAGAACATTGTGATCGAGACCCTCTTTCATCACCTGTTAAATTAGTCCTAACGGATTTAGAAAAACAAGAACGTTGTGAAGTGCATCAAATATTATACAAATATTTTATAACAAGAAACTAATAAAAGAGTCTCTTCCTTTTTACTAGAGACAGTTACTTGCAAAAATAAGATCATTAATATCCCCATGCATGGACACGGGATAAGTTATACATATATATATATATATATATAGTTTTTTGTAAGCAAAAATAAAAAAATAAAAAAAAAAGCTTATTCCCCTAGAAAAAAAATAAAAGTTTCTCGCGAAAGCTTAGGATATTACTTTCTGACATTATAAGAGTAGCTAAAGCTTTTTTTTTTTTTTTTTTTCCCCTCACAAGCTAAAGCCTTATTATTATCGGTACTTTTTGTTAAAGGATTGCGGATAAAGCCTAGGTAGTAGTACTTTTACAAAGGGATGAAAGTTGTCAAGCATTTTCTTTTTGGTGGAATTAACTTTTTTTTTTGCCCCCTGAAATGATGAATAAAACTTGTCAAACATGCAAGTAGTCTCATCCCTCACTTGCAATTCTCAGCGTGACAACGGGTCTCAATCTCAATTGATAATTATCATTATATAATATATATATATATATATATAAATATTGTTGTCAAATGTCAACTATTTTGCTACTTTTTGAAGGCACGTATTTGTTGGCCATGGTCCAAAGGCAAGCGACTGTTCAATGTTTGGAAAAGCAAATCCATTCATTTTTATCTATTTAAAAAACCAAAAAAAAAAAAAAAAAGTAACTCATAAGAGTTCATATAAGAAGATGGTCGACGTTTGGACCGTGAGTGAAAAATGTATGGACACTTGTCTGTCTTCACGTCGTTAGAAGAAGTTTAGGTTTCACCTCACCATTTTGACCGTTGAATTAATGACACAAATTCTCTTCCCGTCAATTATTATCTGAAAATTATAACTAATGACAGTTCACTTATAGATCCAATATGTTCCTTCTCCTAAAGATTCTCATGATTCATTTGTCTCGTGATATTATACATGTCATTTGCTTGCGTGAATATAAAAAAAAATGGTATTCACTATGATGAATCTCATATCGACGAAAAGTGAAGATTCTAAGTGATTTATAAATGTCACAAGTTCCATTCTAATCAAGAATTACCATAAAAGTTATAACTCATAGGGATTTATTATTTTCTTCCACCTATGATCAATCTATCTGGTGTGATTTTGTGAATACAAAAAAAAAAAATGTTAAATTAATGAAGGATAGGGATGGAAAGGTATCATCTCAATGATCTCTTTTAGTATTGTTTCAATAAAAAAAAAAAAAAAGTATGAATGTGATAAACTTTCTTTTTCAAATTCAAGAACAAAATTATGCTAATTACAATAGGTCAAAGTCAAAAAATATAGTGATATATGCAGTCGAAGTAAATTAACAAATCGATGGACTTTAACCTTGTTTTTACAGGATTGCTCAATTAGATAAGAGACTCGCCATTTATTTTTAGAGTCTGTTTGGTGAATAAGTTTGAGTTGGAAATTTTAAATTTTAATAGTAATTTTTGTTGACTTTTCAGAAAAGATAAAAAAATTTTCAGAAAAAGATAAAAACTGAGATAAAAAAATACATTTTAGTTTAAAATAAGATAGTGAATTAAATATCACCTTGAAGCCCACGTGAAAATTCAGATCTTCAAACCGAACCAACACGCGCGTGGAATTCACAGTTCAAAGGTGCTTTGAGCTGTGAATTGAGAGGCCCAATTTCAAAAGGTTGACTTTAGGCCCAGCCCAGTTTTATTCGACTCGAGGCTCTCAGTTTTGCATTCTCACTCTCCCTCTCGCTCCCGCTTTTCTGGTTCCTTCTTCAATCTAACTCAAACACGAAGAGACGATCCGATTCAATTTGCATTCTTTTCTTTGCTCTTTTCTTCTCTCTGATTGAAGTTCGTTGGTCTTTGGACTCAGAATCGATGAGAGAACTTCTAAGGTCCTTCACTGTAAGTCTAGTTTCATTCTTTCTCAAAAATTTCTTCTCTTTTACCTTTCTGGGTGTTTCTCTTTTCCAAAGGTCTGATTTTTGTTGTCGCATTTAATTTTAATGGTCTTATTTGCAGAGAGTCAGAGGTTTAAGGTGTTTTTCGGGGACAAGAACTCAGGAGCTCAAGATCGATGGAGTTAAGCATGCTATAGCTGTTGCTTCTGGTAAAGGCGGTGTCGGCAAGTCCACCACTGCTGGTAATTTTCCGTTTTCTTTTTCTTATTTTTATTTTTTGGTTATTTTGATTTTCACGACGTGGGTTCTTGTTTAAATGACAATACGTGGTGATTATGTATCTGGGTCTTTTGGCAATTTGCGTAAGTGAAAGGAAAAATGATTTATTTTTTTTAATTTTTAATTTTTATGTAGCTGGGTCTTAGTGATGTTTGCTTAGCTTTTTGCTACTATTGGTATTAGACCTATGCTTATTGGTATTAGACTTATGCTTATTGGTGGATTTTGCAGTAAACTTAGCTGTTGCACTTGCCAACAAGTGCCAATTGAAGGTTGGTTTGCTTGATGCTGATGTTTATGGCCCAAATGTTCCTATCATGATGAAGCTCGATAGAAAACCCGAAGTGACTGAAGGTGAATATTCATATCGTTAAGCTCACCTAAATGACTCCCAGAATAAAAATGTTTGGATTGAATTTTGGATTGTCGATCAACTATGTGAGACTAAGATCATGCTAGGTTGTTGATTTGGGTCATTTTGAAATCACTTACATTTCTTAAAAAATTTTGAGTGTCTTTCGATAATGTAATGAGAGTTTGGTTTTTGGAAACGATTTACTAGCAGTAGGTACATATCGTTCCTGTTTGGATTGTATGTATTCTAATTTGCTTCCTCTAGCAGATAAGAAAATGGTTCCTATTGAGAACTATGGAGTTAAGTGTATGTCAATTGGACTTCTTGTGGAGAAGGATGCCCCCCTTGTCTGGAGGGGTCCTATGGTATAATTTTCGATCATACTAGTCTTGATTTGAACATTTTCTTTGTTGCTTATTTTATGTTGCGTAATGTGTTTTCTTCACTTATCAGCAAGATTAATATGTTACCTCTTAGAAGGATTTTTAACGTTTATATAGAACTTGAGTGTCTTAATCTTCTTAGGTATCGAGTGCTCTTGAGAAAATGACTAGGGGAGTTGAGTGGGGAAGTCTTGATATCCTTGTGGTGGATATGCCTCCCGGCACTGGTGATACTCAGATAACTTTTTCACAAAAACTCCAACTATCAGGTAACTAAAGAACTTGTGCTTAAAGAGGCTTTTTGGCCATATTTGTTGGTAATCTCCCCAAAGCGAATCTTAAGGCAAGATGCTTTATCGACAGCTTGAAATCATATTGTGTGCCTCAAATTCTTATTTAACTTCAACCTGTGATAAATGTGCACCTTGCATGCTTGCAAACTTATATTGATGCAGTTATTCTTTTTCTTGTATCTACTTGTGCAGCTAAAATTATGTTCTAATTAAGCCTGTAATTTTTATAAATCTTCTAGAAGTAATAAGTTTGCGATCCTCATTGTACTATTTTGGTTGTTCTAGTTTACTTCAGTTATTACAACTATACCTGCTTCACTACCAGGTGCACTGATCGTTTCCACACCTCAGGATGTTGCATTAATGGATGTTCGGAGAGGAGTTAACATGTTCTCCAAAGTTGAAGTTCCTGTATGATTTTTTTTTCTTCTTTACGTAAATTTATGGTGCGTGCTCTATTGTAGATTAAAAAGATGGATAAGAAGATATACTCATCTTCCATATAATCGTTTTTAGTACGTCAGCCTTGAAGCTTTCGTACTTGGAGGAAAGAATGTGCTGCGACTGATACCGTTTTTAATTAATTCTCGACTGCTTTACAGATTGTGGGAATTGTAGAGAACATGAGCTGGTTTAAGTGTCCACATTGCAGCGAACTCTCATTCATCTTCGGAAAAGCAGGAACTCGGAAGACAGCTGACGAGATGGGTTTGGCATTTCTTGGTGAGGTATGCTAATTAGTTGTCATGGCTGGCCTCCCATGTGCCCCCCCAGTTTAGTTGTTTCAGTTGGTGCCAATACTGAAACGCCAATATTCCTTGTCTTGTCTTTTTCTTTTATCAGGCGATTTGGTTTCAATAAGTTATAGTAATAATCCAAATCCATGGAATCCGATTTTTGTAATGGATGTGTGATTTATTATGTTAAATGACTTAGATACCATTGGAACCAACAATCAGAGAAGGTTGTGATGAAGGCGTCCCTATAGTAATATCAACGCCGGATTCTGCAGTCTCCAAAGCGTACGTGGATGTTGCCCACAAAGTTGTCAACAGACTTGAAGAACTGTCTAAAGAAGAACAATCCCGACCCGAAATTCATCTCTAATTTTGAATGGTTTTGCTAGAGAATCAAGCTTCCTCTTTATTCCCCAGCGATACTTGTAAACATTTTTAATTGAGCATGCTCCTGTAGTATCCTCTTGGTGATGTTTTAGTAATAAATTTTTTTTTAATTTTTTTTTAATTTTTAAACTCTAATGAGTTGTGCTTATGTAGCTATTTTATGGTGTTGGCGTGGAGAGAAAAAGCAGGAGAGGGACATGAGAGTTGAGATATGCTGTTCAACGAATAAATGTGGTCCTTGCACTAATAGTCATCGTTCGTTATCGTTATAGAATAAAGCACATACCCTTAAACGAATGGACTGAATGGCAGAATATTATGCATCTTGTCAGTAATGATTCAAGTGTGTGCATTCATATATGATGGCATTACCTTTATTTTATATATATACATATATTTATACGTATTAGAAGTGATTAAGGTAAAACAACTAATCAACTATGTACATATTTTTACACTGCATGATTTACCATCTGAATGCAAGAATTTATTAATGCACGAAAATGCCTTCTTATTTTTCAAGCATTAATGATAACAATTAAATATTTTCTCTCAGAAACAACGGCAAAAAAAGATAATTAAAATTAAAGATAAAACTGCGACCCTTTAAGGTGTCGGTTCGAATCTTAAAAATAAATAAATAAATAAATAAATAAATAAATAAATAAAGATAAAAAAAATAAAAATGAAAACTAAAAAAATAATAATAAGAAAAAGATCGTCGCATCAAAAGAGAGAGAGAAAGAAACGTGAAAAGTTCCATTTGCCATTGGTATTTACATTAAAAAAATTAAAAAAAAAAAGTGCAATCTTTTTTAATTTTCAACTATTTTTATTTTTATTTTTTTATGTGAGCTGGGCTTTCCACTATTTGATAAGTCCTCACAGTCCCCAACTTCCAAGTCCCAGAGCATATTTATTCTCCTTCCTCTCAACCTCTCTCAGACCGACTGTCGGACGGTCTTGCTCGACTCCGTTCACTCTGAGCACTCTCTCTCCATCTCTCTCTGAATGCATAACACCACCATAACCCCCCTCAATTCCAAATCCCCATGTCCCCAAAATGGACACTTCTTCTCACTCCCCTCCTTCCCTCAAAACCCTAGCCTTACCTTCTCCCTTTCGCCGCCAGTTTCTCGCTCCCGTTCCGTCTTCAACCTCGCCAAGGGAGTCCAAATCTCCGTTCCCCAGCACACCCCTTGCTCTACCGCCAAATTCGTCAATGGCGCCGCCGGCGACAGGACGGCGTCGCGAGGCGTCAACCTCAAAGACATCGACGTCGCGACTCTCGGCAACCTCTGCGTCGACATCGTCCTCAATGTTCCCCAGTTGCCGCCAGCCAACAAGGATGACCGCAAAGCTTACATGGACCGTCTAGCCTCCTCGCCGCCGGATAAGGTTTGGGCCATTTCCTCATTTCTCTCTGCAATTTCGTCCTTTTTTTGGGGGGGGGGGGGTGCGAAATGAACCCGTCGGGGTAGGCAATTCTTTGTTGATAGAATTTCGATCGATTAAAGTTTTTGTCTTTTGGGTTGTAATTGTTCAGAATATTAGTTTGAAGAATCCCATACTGTCGACATCTTGTGATAGATTGGAAATGCTAGAGAATTGTTGCTATGGATAAGGTTGAAGCCATATGACTATATACATGTGTGTGTGTGTCTATATATATATATAAATATATATTTTATACATCTAGATGATTGATAAACTTATCAGGAACCCAGTTTTGATATTTATATATTAGTTTTATGGCTCATTAGCTCGCTGCATTTGGACTCTTTATTTTATAGATGTTATGTTGTTCTCACCCAAAAAAATAATAATAATAAGGGAAAAAAAAAAAGAAAAGGCTACAGTTTATCTTTTCAATATGAATAAATTAATAAGTCTCTTGGAATTTCATTATGTGATTCGACATCTAGAAATACTGGGAAGCTGGTGGCAACTGTAACATGGCAATAGCAGCGGCGAGACTTGGCCTACGCTGTGCTGCTATTGGTCATGTAGGTAGTGAAATTTATGGAGGCTTTCTTTTAGATGTGCTTGGAGATGAAGGAATCAGAATGGTTGGGATGGGCGAAGATACTGATTTCGTTGACAATGCTGCTACCTCCTCATATGAGACGCTTTTGTGCTGGGTTTTGGTGGATCCACTTCAAAGACATGGTTTTTGCAGGTATAATTTTCGACCTTACTTGCTATGTCTGATGTGTTGTTATGATTTTTAGCATGGTTTGCCATTTATAAAGAATGGTGAGCTGAATAAACCTGTTTATTTCATCAGTCGAGCTGATTTCAGTAAGGAGCCTGCTTTTAGTTGGTTGAGCAAATTGTCTGGAGGAGTAAAAATGGCTATAAAGCAGTCAAAGATCCTTTTCTGCAATGGTTATGGCTTTGACGAATTGTCACCTAGTGTAATAGTCTCTGCAGTAGAGTATGCTATCGAAGTTGGAACAGCGGTATTTTTTGATCCTGGGCCACGTGGAAGAAGTCTCTCTGCTGGAACTCCTGAAGAACAAAGAGCACTTAAGCAGCTCTTGCTGATGAGCGATGTTCTTCTTCTAACTTCTGATGAGGTTTTGGCTTAAACTTGTTATGGTTCTTGTAAAATTTGTTTTTAATTGGGAATCGAGTTCTTTCTCCTAATCATTTGCTGATATTCATGGTTTTCCAGGCTGAGACATTGACGGGAATGGAGAATCCAATATTAGCAGGGCAGCAGCTGCTCAAGCAATCTGTGCGCACAAAATGGGTGATTATAAAAATGGGCCCAAAGGGTTCAATTCTAATCACTAAGTCATGCATATCTTGTGCCCCAACATTCAAGGTATGGATTTTAAGGGTGTCATGTTTTTATTTATCTATCCATTTATTTTATTAAGAATTTATGAATTTATTTTCTCAACTTTTTATTTGTCTTTCTCTTTACACATACTATCAACAAGTTTGGTGACAATCTTATTTGTTTTCAATGCATTCATTTTGACCAGATTTGGTTGCTTGTTGCATCCATGTGGAAGTTTTTCCATACCAATCATGTTTAAATTTTGTGATGAGAATAGTGTATACACATGCTGTGAATGCTTATCTATTATGCTTTAGCTGTTACGCATGTCAATTACATATTACATTTAAAAAAATTTATCTTTGATTCATTCCCCTGGGCCCTCTTTTTGTTGCTGTTCTTTATGGCCTCTGTTTCCTTACTGATGCAAGTGGATGTATGTAACAGGTGGATGTTGTAGACACGGTTGGTTGTGGAGACAGTTTTGTAGCTGCTATCGCATTTGGTTTTATAAACAATTTGCCAATGGTTAAGACATTAGCCATTGCAAATGCAGTTGGTGCTGCAACCGCCACCGGTTGTGGAGCTGGTAGGAATGTAGCAACCTTGGAGAAAGTAAAACAACTTATGAGGGAATCAAATCTCAACGACGATGATACATTTTGGAATGAATTGTTTAGTCAACATTTGGACGCTGAGGAAGTCACAATCCTCTCCAAAACGGTCATAAATGGGAGCAACAAGAGGCTGAATCACGTTTCTATGCAAAGCATCGTCTCTGAATTGCTCTCAAAGTTTGAATCTGCGTCATTAGGGGCAAAAGTTTCATCTTGAAGGTTTAGAAAGGAATAGATTTTTGACACTGGTTTCTGGTCTACTGATAACGACGTTTTTTGGGTTCTATTAGCGGTGATCACTCAAAATGACATCGGGATTGGGTAATCAACAGATGATGGATTCTTTGCTCAAATCAAATTAATTTCAAGTGCCGGTCAGATTAAAACACTTGTTGAAGCAGCCAAGGGATAGTGAGGTAGCTTATAGTTTTTCAGCTGATTATTTTGCTACGCCATGCCTGGGAGTTTCTGTTAACCGGGTTTTGGCGTGCAAACTTTTTTCCAATTCTACATAAAGATGTTTCATTCTCTGCACCAACACAGCCCAAGATTTTCCAGTGCTGGTGCAAGCGTATTCTTTTGCATAAAAGCATCATCGTCCTTAACGATGACTTGAAAGGGTATTGTAGTACAAAAGGAAATTAGTTTAAGTTGCTTCAATGTTCTGTTATATTGTTGAAACGCAAATATTAAATGATATAGAGAGGTCATGGAAATCGTCTTTGAATATGAATAGAAACTCGATCATGTAGGGGTGCAATGGGTTTTAAACATTCTAGAATCCAGAGAGTGAAGAAAATGGCTTCATCTTCTGTTATTAACTCGACTTAATTTTGAGCTCATGAGTTAACCTTCCTCAATTTTGTTTTTAATTTTTTAACTTTTGGGGCTAATCAAGTTCCAACGGCTATAGTAAAGATGATGGAAATCGCGTATTGTGTTTTCTTATTTGTGTCATCATTTTTGTCTCTCTACTAATGTCATTTTTAGCTTCAAGAAGACGGATTAAGAGATGACTTTAATTTCTCCTTAAATCTTATATATGGTTGTAATTATGAACATCTAATATTTAAAATTATATTGGAAATGTAATTATGGGATTAAGGAATATTTCATCTTTTTTCAGCAAAATAATAAGGAAAAAAAAAAATCTTCTTCAATATTTTCATGATCAAAAGAGGTAACAAATTGTAATTAAAAACCTAAGGTGAAATTATCAATTAAAAAAAGTTCATTTCAAAATTCGGAAGCGTCCTTACGTGTGGAAGTGAAAAAAAAATACCCTTATGAGTCAAAAGCCATGGTTTTCCATTAAACCACAATAATACCCTCCCTACATTTTTCTCCCTTCCATTTCTACCCTTCATTGAGGCCCATTAAATGGCCTGGGCCGTTCGGCTCTGGAGCCCCGATCATGGAAGTCGAAGGGGTTAAAAAGAGAAAAACAATTGACACATTGCAGGATGACGTGAATGCCCTGAGAAAATTCGGAAACCCTAATTTCTTTTCATACCCTTCTCCTTTCAGGTTTTTCCTCTTCCTTGCCCCACCCCCGCCAAATTCAATCTTTCATTTTAATTTTTTAACTTTCGATTCAAATTATTTTATTCCCTGTCTAAAATACTTATTTTTCTTTCGTCCTATCTTCGTTAATTTTGTTTTTCCTGTCTTTTAATTGATAGATTCTGTGTTTTTTGCACCTTGTTGCCAGGAAGGAATCACTTTAATGTTATGTTTGGTAGCCGAGAAAACCTTGGAAAATCCTTTTGTTTGTGTTTTTCCAGGACGTAAGAGTAACCGAATGGCAAGTAAGCTGCATTCTTTTAATTTTCAAAATTTTCCTTTCCTTTTCTGTTTTTGTTTTTGCAGTAAATTGTCCCTTGTACTTAAAAATAGTTAATAATACAGAACTCCATGCAAAACCCAATTTGTTTGTGTTAAAAAAGTGTGTGTATTTTTTCCCAACAAAGAATAAAAAATGATATATCTTCTTTAATGTGAGACAATGCAGTTTATATACATTGTTTCCGTTTCTGTTCTGATGCTTGTGCGGTGTTTTCCTTTATGATTTGGCCATCTAAATAGTGGGAATTCACGTGGCAGAGAGAAACACTTGGTCATTCGACTGAATTCGCTGTGATTTCGCTAGGACTAGGATAGACATACAAAAAACTGCAAGTTTAGGTAATTCCCTTTGTATTTTTAACTGTCTTTGGAATAGCAGAAATCTATATACATTTTTTTTTATCATTTTTGTAATGGGGAAGAGAAAAATGCTGATTTGAAAAGAATTTTATTTGAAACAGGTCTACTAGGAAGGCACAGCGGGAAGAAATTTTGTGAGCTATTAGAGAATTTTGATAAAGTCTGCGGGTTTAGGTTTATTATTTGCTTAGGCTGTAATGGCAAATCATAATATGACCATACGGCAAAGTCATGGTTTATCACTGGGGCCAAATCAATATTTGGGACTGAGGCATACCCGAAATTTGGCCCATGATCAGGATTTGGGTCTGGCAAATTCCTATCATGATGAGCTTGATGTAATGCATTTCCATGATCCTGAACTAGTTCCTGGGCAGATACTCGAGGATGAAATGGCTCTTCGACATAAACATGTTGAGAAAATAAAAACGAGTGGAGTAGAGTTGGAAGAAAATAGTGGTTTTGAAGCTGATCAAGACCATGTTGGTGTTGACGATCACGATGATGCGCTTGGTCTTACTGTTGAGACTCATGAGCTCAGTTTATCGAATAGTCGAGAATTGGCTGTTGCAGAAAATGATGATTTTCATCAAAGCTTGATTTTATCCATGGATCAAAATCCGGAAATGAATATTGTTCCTGCATCAGACGTGACTCCTGAGCATACCCAGCTGAATGTCAGTGATATTGTTCTTCAATCTCAAGCTCTCGTTACAGGCTCTAATTTCCAGCTGACTGTTGGGCAAGAATTTCCTGACGTCCAGAGTTGTCGGAGGGCATTGAGAGATGCTGCCATTGCTCTTCACTTTGAGATACAGACAGTTAAGTCCGATAAGTCTCGTTTCACTGCTAAATGTGCAAGTGAAGGGTGCCCTTGGAGAATTCATGCTGCAAAGCTTCCAGGTCTTCCTACCTTTACAATAAGGACCATTTATGAGGAACACACTTGCGGTGGAATTTCTCACCTTGGTCATCAACAAGCTTCAGTCCAGTGGGTTGCAGATTCTGTGGAGCAACGCTTGAGGGAAGATCCAGACTGCAAACCAAAGGATATACTAGAAGAGATACACCGAGTTCATGGGATCACATTGTCGTACAAGCAAGCGTGGAGGGGTAAGGAACGGTTCCTGGCAGCTCTTCGTGGGTCATTTGAGGAAGATTATCGCCTTCTGCCACAGTATTGTGACCAGATCAGAATGACAAATCCAGGAAGCATTGCACTCGTTTATGGAAATCCTGCTGATAACTGTTTTGAACGCCTATTTGTTTCATTCCAAGCATCCATTCATGGGTTTCTTAATGCATGTCGGCCTCTAATTGGACTTAATCGAGCTCCTCTGAAAAGCAAGTACCTTGGGACCATCCTTTTTGCTACTGGTTTTGATGGAGATGGTGCCGTGTTTCCTTTGGCGTTTGGGGTGGTCGACAAGGAGAGTGATGATAACTGGATGTGGTTCCTCTCGGAGTTGCATGGTCTGCTTGAGGTCAACGTGGAAAACATGCCAAGGCTTACAATTTTGTCTGATAGACAAAAGGGTATTGTCGATGGTGTGGACACGAACTTCCCAGCTGCTTTTCACGGGTTCTGCATGAATTTTATCAGTGACAGTTTCCATAAAGAATTCAACAGTACCGTGCTCATAAACCTCCTCTGGGAGGCTGCTTATGCTTTTACTGTCATGGAGTTTGAAGCGAAAATTCTTGAGATAGAAGAGATTTCACAGGAAGCTGCATATTGGATTCGAAGAATTCCACCTCACTTATGGGCCACGGCATATTTTAAGGGAACAAGGTTCGGTCATTTGACTGCTAATGCAGCTGAATCTTTGAGTTCTTGGATACTTGAAGCCTCGGGGCTCCCCTTAATTCAAATGATGGAGTGTGTCCGGCGGAAACTGATGACTTGGTTCAACGAGCATCGCGAAATGAGCATGCACTGGACAGGCACACTGGTTCCTTATGCTGAAAAGCTTGTTTCCGATGCAATCCAGCGCGCTCATGATTGTTGTGTAACCAAAGATGATGAAGCTAAATTTGAGGTTTTATCCCCTGAAGGAGAGAATGTGGTGGATATCCGGACTCGTCGTTGTTCATGTTGTGGATGGCAGCTATGCGGGCTGCCCTGCGCTCATGCTGTGACTGCTCTCCTGCACTGTAAGCAGAATGTTCATCGCTTTACTGAGAGTTGTTTCACCGTGGCAAGTTATCGCAAAGCCTACTTGGGAACAATACACCCAATTCCAGACAGAACCCTTTGGAAAGAGATGTCAATGAAGTTTCCGAATGAAGGTGATAAAGAGGCTGAGGTTGTTATAAACCCGCCAAAGTCACTTAGGCCAGCTGCAGAGCCGAGGAAAAGGAAAATTCGCAGGGAAGACAGTGGCCAGAGCCAAACTAAACGAGTTGTGCATTGCAGCCGCTGTAATCAGACGGGGCATTTTCGAACGACGTGTGCAGCGCTTATATAGTTCTCAAGTCCCTCAAAATTTTTGCAATGTTTCTTTCTGATGTGCGGGGAAGAGATAGCTTAGGGAAAAAAAAAAAAAAAATGTTCATAGGCGTTCTTACATTCATACACTTTACCCATTAATTCACAAATTGTTCATGTCATTGACCCAACATCTCAACTTTTCTGAATGAAAAGCTTACATTTATCGGTGAATTTTGGTGTCGCAACTATCATCATGTTATTGTGTCGATGCACATTAAAAAAAAAAAAAAAAAAAAAAAAAAACACCCTTCATCCAAACAGCAAGAGGAAAATGCATGGTTCTTTGAGAAAATCAGTACATAAAGCTTTGACAATCTCTATGGCTTTCTTTAAGTGGTTGTGAAATTTCATCTCCTTTCACTAGTTCCTCGTTATCTTTGTAGATATTAATTTCCTTTTGTCGTAGAGAAGTAACAAGATGTTTGATAAAATTGTTTCGAGTATATTCTTCACCTTTAAAATTAAGAAAATTAGTAATAAGTCATTTTAGCATCTTCAAATAAAAAATAATAATAATAAAATCCTAGTTTAATTTTTTTTAACGCGGAAAATATAAAAGCTAGATAATATGATATATTAACGGGTGGTTTTATTTATTTATTTATTCATTTATTCATTTTTGAACTTATACAATGGTTTTATATAATTCTTTTATTTTTTTAATTATTTATTAATTAGAATTATCATTGTCTTCTATAAAATTAGAGAAATCAGATAAAAAGATAGTTTTGTGATTAAATACATAATCTGGTAGTAATACCATACTTAACCTGACCAAAAGATACAGAGTTCGAATACTCTCTTTCCTAAATTCAAAAAATAGATATAAATAAATAGTTTTTCTAACTCTTATTTTAAAAATGATCCAATTTTTTTCAACTAGGAAAATAATTTGTGGCTATTAAAATGTAATTGACTCATTAGATCAATAAAAAAAACACATTTATAGTGCCTTAAAGAAAACGACATTGGGGTTAAAAAAAAAAACAAAAGACGATAACCTGGGAAGGCTATGAAAGGTAAACGAATTAAAGACGACACAAACCTCGAAACTACAATAAGTTGGAAAGAAGTCGATAACGTGGAAAAACTGCATCAATTATCCGACGTATAAAGGATAAATAACCATCCTAAAATATATATATATATATATATATATAATAATATTAAAAAATAACCACATAATATATTTGCAAAAAGACATAAAAGTAAAAAACCGAAATGATCTCGAATTGTACATGGGAAATCAACATCTATGAAAAAACAATAATAACAAAGAAAATCTCTTCAAAAAAATTATACAATATCTATGAAAACAACGTCATCATAAGAAGAGACCTACATTGAAAAACGAAATTGGCCATGTAAAACGACCTGAAACACCAATTTAAAACAACAATTATCCGGAAAAAGGTAAAACGACAACAAGTAAACTACATAAACATTTAAGAACGACACGAACAAGGAAATGACTTTAAACACTGAAAATTATGTGATGCTAAACGACAACACAAAAACGACAATAAACATGGAAAACGTTACTAATTACTATGATTAAAAAGCGACGGCAACATGGAAGAAGTACATGAAATTGAAAAGGACAATAACCCTGGAAACGACATGAACATAAGACGACAATTAAAAAAAGAAAGTCTGATCCATCACAAATAGGAGAATAATATGATGAAACGAGAAATAACCCAGAAAAAGCTTAGGCAAACGACAATGAATGGAAAAAGAAAAGGTGTCAAAAACTCAGGAAAAACTACAATTAAAAAAGGAAAGGAAAAGGAAAACAAAAGTAGCATAAAAAAAAAAAAAAAAAAAAGAACATGTTACGAACTGAAAAACGACACAATCTCAAAAGTCAGAAAGACAAACCGCAATTTACTTTGGAAGGCAACAGTAACGGGGAAAAAATTACATCAACATATGTCAATATAATAACAGCGGGAACAACTTAAGATTTTTCTAACTTGAAGAACGAAATCGACTTTAAGACAATAACAAAATTGAAAAAGATTGGGCACACAATTAAAAACGACCATAAACCTGCAAAACGAAATCAGCTTATGGACTACGGTAGCAGGAAAAACGACATAAATCTGATTGGCCTTCATATTTATGGTCTCGTTTTGAGATTAATCAAAAAGAATTTTCCACCAATTAGTTACTCTTCAGAAATAATTTATGTTTTATTTGACTGCCTCGTTAGAATGCATTCTGGTAATGCAAATTACTGCTGCATAATATATAT
>CM046384.1:3382063-3732063 GCA_025413485.1 Ficus microcarpa | reverse complement strand
GAGAGGCACAAACCATTATTTATTCATTTATTTATTTATTATTATTATTATTATTTTTGCTAAATGTGGCATAGATCATTATTTATTTATTTTTTATTAAAAGAAAATGTCTGGGAAGGGAACGCTGACAATAATATTTGTTGAAGGTCTTACGGTGGGTCCCCTTCCATGTCTTCCAAATTATATATATATATATATATATATATATATCATTCAATGAGCACATCCTTTTTGAAGACAACGTGCCTGCATGTGGAAACACAACAACACGGCTATTATGAAAGTGTGCCCTTCGACTTACTAATAGTCTAATTCTCCAGCACAACGAGTTTGGTTTGCCTAGAGAAAATGAATAATTTTCAGAGTTGAAAATTATCAAATTAAGACAAAATCAAACAATTTCATTTGTGGAGACACTTTATTTTCTGCCAACAATTTCTAGAAAACACAGGTACCTAAAAAGTTCATTTTGACTTGGAAGTCTCAAACAAGGACTTTTATAATTTGTTTGTTAAAGCTTTTTCTTCCACGTTAGATGTATATAGATTTCAGGACCAAGCTTGTTTTGGCGGTATTACGGAGCTGTCCCTTGGAATCTATTTTGCTTTTTGACGCTGCTTCTGTTTAATCATACATACATATATATATATATATAGATATATATATGAAATCAACTAAGATTGGTTGTGGTGACACACAACAACATATTTCCTTAGCTGGATCTCACAAACGTTGTTTTACTTGACTTTGGTTTGCTTTTCATTTTTTTTGGTCTAATTCGCTTGGATAACTTAAAACACATTTTGATGTGTCATATATTTTGATTCCCTTTCCTACCAAAACGTGTAGGCAGACAAGACATGACAAGACCAAAACAAAACAAAACAAAGTTTGCAAATAGCATTTTAGTGAAAAACTTAAAAGAATCAAAACATCACTACCCACTGGATTGAGTTTTTGCAATATCATTATTTTTTATTTTCACGGGCAAATTTATGTGTTCCAAATGTGAATTACATTATTTTGGGTGGCTTTCTTCGGGTTTTGGCATATAAGAAAATGCTTTTTAGGAATACTTGTTGTCTCAAATGATTTTAGAAAAAGAGGAATCTTGACGAGTGCATAAAAGTTTGCCTTTCTCTCATGGGTTTCTGTTCTAGACCCAAATGAAAATGAAAAACAAAAAAAAAAAAAACAAAAAAAAAATCTCAATCCCAAAGTTTATTTGAAAGAATCCTGTGATAGAGTTAAAACACATTTCTCAACATTCAGATTACATCATAATCATATAAGATTAAATCAAATGTAATAGTTCAATGAAACTTAATGAAAATTTAACAGTTCAAAATTATATTTATCAAGAAAGTTAAAATTTTTATCCTCATAAAATTTTTCTTCACAGTCTATCTTTCGCTTTTTTTTTTTTTTTTTCCTTGCAGTTTAGGATTTTTCTTTAAAATAAACATTTACGGTGGCAATTTTTTTAAACCCGAGTAGACGTTATGGTTTTAATTATATCTACTACAACAAGAGGCGTTTTTAGCAACATAAAAAATGTCGTAAAAACAATCTTAAATGGCATTTTATACTCCATCTAAGATAACTTTTTTTTTTTTTTTTTTGCGAAAATCATCGTTTAATCACTTGTTACGTTAACGTTTTTTTAACTTTACTGTTTATTGCATGCAATCATAAGCTTACAACTTAGAAAACATAAGATTATAAATATCAAAAAAAAAAAAAAAAAAAACTTAAGGAACAAAAAATGACAAGTACGGATGCAATCAGAAGCGTTCTGATCCTGGCATGCAATCAGCATTTAGGGTACCTTTTTAAATACATACATATATGTATTGGTACCATTTTGAACAAAAAATTTACTATGATGGACTAAATCAAATCTTTCCAATACAGACCGTTTATTTTTTATTTTTTATAAAATATAAGACAAGGATCACAAACCCACTTGAGTTCTGTATATTATTGTATCTTCATCGTTCTCTGAATTGAAGAAGTAGTGCTTTTCATTTTCCTTGACAAGCCAACAAGCACAGCATAGGGAAAATTGAACTTTTTTGTATTAATTAACCAAAAAAATTGAAAAAAAAAAAAAAAAAAAGAGGAAAAACAAGAGTAACTGTTTAGAATATAATGGGAACCATCTGCTGGTAAATTAATAATTGTTATTACATGCTTTAAAAAAGCAACTCGTCTCTGTTAATTGTCAAACCCTTTTGTCCCTTTTCTCTTGTAGTAACATATTTTCTTTATGTGGTAACAAGCATAACTTAACAGTATTTCCAGCCACAATTCAATTAAAAGATGTAGAATTTGAATAGTTCATTCCCAAATTCAAAAACAGAAAATAAAAGAAAAGAAAGAGACAGTTTCTTCATTTATTCATTTTCTTTTCAGTACAAAATTAACTCTTATTTTTTTAGTAAATAAAAACTAACTATTATTTGTTTCTAGTAATATATATACATATAAAGGGACATAATATTTGGAGTTGAAATTGTCTCCATTGCTTTCTAGGTTGATATAACAGAAATTAACCCCTTTTTTTTTTCCTTCAAAACAAAAAGGCAAAGACAAAATCAGTTAGTAATTAATAAACAAGCACACAAAGACTTTATATCCACAACTTTTCCTTTTGTCTATTTCCCTTTCTTTGATATAGAATAAAATATATTGTCCTGTTTTTCAAAAGCTTTATGAAACTGGTCAAATTGTTTGTATTAAGCTTGAGATTTAAGCTTAGAATCAAACTATATATATAGCTGCTTAATAATCATTACTGCAGAAGGTTCTTCACGTACATCTCCCCCACCGTCCCCTTGGCCTTTACCCGAGAGCCAAGCAAAAGATTTATCCCTTACTTGTGACATGAGAATTTACACACACACACACATATATATATAACTCAAGGTCAAGCCACTTTTATTTACTTATTTATTTATTTTATTGTCCTGATATTATAAAACCAAGCCAAAGTCAGCCTCAAATTCATATTCCTCCACCAATTAAGGCTCCCAATAAGATTCAACTCGAACATCTCCTTTATGTGTGTCACAAATTCTATATATCTGTATTTAATAATGTATTATGTATGAATGCTTGGCTACAACTAACAAGGTTGAAGGTTTCCAAGTACTTTATAATTTTGATAACAATACTAGTAACTGAAAGTAATGTGTAGAATAAATGGGAAAATAATAGTAAAACGTCTTTGCTAACTAAAAATATGTCAACGAGCATATTAATGGTGTAAAAACCAGACAAACACGTTGAGTTAACTAATTCGAAAATATTTCATAAGCATATATCTGTGTCTGTAAAAGAGTTTTCTGGTTATTTACATTGATGATTTCAGATCAAATAACATACAAGATAGTGATTATAGATATGGTTTAAGGATAATTTTACACATCCCAAATTAATATATATCCATATATATATATAATAACCATAGAGGTTTCATTTTCATGGGTTAATTTTGGGTTTGTTTTAGTATTGTTATATACAAAATTTGAGGATAAAAAGTCGTACCGGTTTCTTTTCTTTTTTATTTTTTATTTGATTTCCCCTCTCTTTTTTTTTTTTTTTTTTTTCTGGATGTTTGTTGGAAAACGTTTAATAGAAAGAACAAAAACCTAGCTAGATATATATCTATGGTGTGAAAAGTAATGTTAGTAGTAGCGTGGAAAGTGGACTCCATGTCATGTGACCAAAGATAGAATCTCTCCGCTTTCATCCTTACGTATATATAGGACCCCCCCAATGAGAATTAATAATGCATGGCCATATCAAATCTCTCTCTCTCTCTCTCTATTCCTTTTCTATCTCTCTTTCTCTTTCTCTCTCCTTCTCTAAGCTCAAGTTCTATGAATAGTTGAGGGGAATGTTGTCTGGTTCGAGATCTTTCGGTTTCGAATGATCAATCAACATTAACACATCATGATCGTCTGAATGATTTCGGACCAGGCTTCATTCCCCTCAACCAGGGAAACTGATCATCATCATCTTCACATGCTTACATGCGCCGGTTGATTGACATGAAGATCAAATTCTGCTGTATATATCTATACACAGATATATTTTTCTATATTTTGGCTCTTCTTATCTGTTGTGATCTCTTCAGGAATGAGAGATCAGACAAATAGCCGGAATCAGCAGTCAGAGCTAATTAGCCCAAGTTTAATTTGGTATGATTTTCGCTCTTCTCTTTTCCATTTAGTCTTTACCCAATGCGTTGACGAGGTTTTCAATGTGAACATATGACTCTTTTTTTTTTTTTTTTTTTTTAAATTATTTAATTGCTAATTGGCTTTATCTTGTTTTGGATGCTTGTGTCTACATTAATCTGGGGACTGGATTTTGTTGATTTTTTTTCCCCTACAGATTTATAGAGATAGAAACCAAGTTAAAAAAACAAAAAAAACAAAAAAAAAACACCCACATACACACACACACGAAAAATTGAATATTCTAGGATTTTCATGCCAAACAAATTAATCTGCCTGATGGGTCAGGATACTTTTGGCGGTCAACTGCAATATATATATATATATATGTAATGTGATATATAAAGCCACATATATATAAGTGGGTCAGATCTAAATGTGAACTAATAATTCAAGTAGGTTAGAAATCTAAATTGAACAGAAGTTAGCTCCATATATGACGCCAGGTTTCTTTCCCTTTTTTCTCCTCCCTCCTTTGTGGGTTATAGCAACAACGAAAGAAAAGATAAGAAAGGAAAATATGAAAAGATATAGAAACATTAGACCAAATAAATACACATGCGATAGTGTATAAATATAATGTGTTTGTATATATATTAAAATGATGGGATAAGAACAATATCAATGCCTGTTGAGTGTAGTATTATTAAGGCTGTGTGATTCTCTCATATAGTGTGGAGTGACTATTGAGTTTGAAATGCAATGGAATCTATGTACTTAATTACTTTGTGGGGTTTGATTGGACTGGTGTGAAAAGGAAGTAATTGGGTGAAAGAATATGTACTCGTTAAGTGTTTGACAAAAAAATAAAAATAAATATCTCAGAACATCTATACCTACACATATACATCTACATACACAAAATGTCAAGTATACCGTACCAATCCGGCAATTAACATCAAGATTAACGACGTAAAACACTAATATCAATATATGTAACATTAATTATTTGTTGATCTATGCAGTTCGCATAAATAACTCCTAATAATTTATGTTTTGTTTACTTAGATGCAACTAAAATCGAAAAAATATAAATATCTATATGTATATGTATATAAATTAAAGAAAGTATTTAGGAATTTTTAAGATATGCGGATCTCACTTTTCATTATCAATACATAATTATTGTTTTCATTGTTATATTAATATTTTAACACTCCGATCTATGAGTATGAATATCTGATCTTTAAAAATACATAAGCTAACGATTAAAAAATAAGTACTATCAATAATGTATAATAAAATGTCCTAAACTAAAAACTTTCAAGAGTATTTTTGGTCTTTAAACGTCGTCACTAACCCTCAAAATATACAGTATTGTGTTTGGTGCTACGTATATGTGGCATTGTTTTTCATAATATCATCTGCACTTGTTTTTGTTATTTTGGCTTGGCGTACATACATATGGATAATAATTACAATACAAGGGAACAATAACTTAAGATTAGTCTACGACAGGACAATTTCCAAAGCGAACTAAACATGGATAAAGCAAACCCGGCATAGATTTTAAAGTAAATGGAAAAAAAAATTATATAATCTCATTACTTTTTGACTTAATTGCCACCAATGATGGTTCAAAAGCATTCAACAACAAACATAAAAGTCTATCTGAAAGACAGATTTTGTTGGCCATCACTATCATTGGTATTGCCCAACAAAAAAGATGGGCTACGTACACCACCTAAATCACCTAAAAATACTTTCCATTCATAGCTAAAATTATTTGCCTCGTTCATGATTAACCCAATCATTTAGGTGCCCTCACTAATAATTCCTCTTCTTTATATTTCTATCTTCTTAATGTCGATATTCTTTTTCTTTTTCTTTTTTTTCCCCCTTTACATGTACAAATTTTTAAAGTAGAACAAAATTTCAGCCGACAATATTTTTTTTATTAAAAGAGGAATGATCGGTAATGTATTTACGTCCCCCCTTTTCTCCCCCATTGTTGTTAGAAGGGTTGAGGGATGGTAGATAATGACCTTTTTTACTCTTGACCTCAACGGTTATTGATCCAGAATTCAAAGAGATCCGCTAGTATATAATTTATACAGATAAATAAACTGTTATGTATGATATATCTTGAACTTTTAAAGAACAGAAATGAAAATTTTAAACAAGATGGTATCACCATTATACCATAACCACCAGCCGACAAATATTATTTTAGAGTCATCCCATTCCTACAATAGTAAATTCCCAAATGACCAGAAAAAGGGTTTATATGTACAATAGGAGGTTTGGGTATAATTTTAGTGGAGGGAGAAAGGAAAATGAAGGAGAATATAGTGTTAATGGTGATAAGATGAGTAGGCAAGGCCTAGGTCCTAATCTTCATGATTTTGTCTGTTGGCTTTTAATTTTTGCAAAACCCCATAAAAAAAGCTGTGATAATGTTTTGCTTCTTTGAGGTATGGAAAACACTTGTATTGTTATAGTTGTTCCATTTATCATTTTCATGACAGCCCAAATTCCACTTTTGGCATTGTTGAAGAGATCGCATCAGAGGAAAAGGCTAGTTTTTTGGTCCTACCGCGTTTGCCATAATTTTCCTGTTTTGTTTCCTTGCCCCTCTTTGAATTTATTCAGCTAATCCAACCTAGCCTTGCCAGGCAAAACAAAACATGATATATAAATGATTGCTGATATTTTTTGAAAAGAAATTTCTCTGATAGAGAAAATTAAAGAAAAAACAATGTCAGCAAATGCAGTTCTCATGTTTGATGTGATTGTCATATTTATATTAAGATCATCAACGTCCATTAATAATCAAATATGATTTTTATGTTCTAATATATATATATATATATGCTCCTCTAATCACCCGTCTCATACGTCTATAACGTAACTTGCGTTATATTATATCAATTAGGTAATTCAAATATAACAATACTTGCTCTTAATACAAATATTTGAATGACATCATTTGAAAAAATTCTAAGTTAAATAGAAAATTACAAGTGTCGCATGATATGTGGTTAAGTATATGTACAACAACATGTCTAGCACTTAGCATAGCTGTGGCAGATCTGGTCTTTGCATCGATAACGCTTCTCAATAAAATGCGAGACCAAGAGAAAAAATCATAAATTAGACAGGCCGATGTTTTAATCTGCATTGTAGCCTGGTCCATGTAAATTCAATCCCTCGTGCGCAATTTGATCGAAAGAATCCTGAATCCTGAATCCTGAATCCTGAATCCTGAATCCTGTCCCGTTCTCCGCTCAGATTCGCATCTTCTGGTGGTGGAAGGATTTACTTTATCAAAATTTTGTACTTCCCAGGTGAAGATTATCAACTGAAACTCATGCTACCGAGTGAAAGTAAACCTTCACCTCTCTCTCGCCTCTGCAGGGAGAATGTTGGAAGAAAATCCAGACATTCACGATACTTTTTATCCTTTGATACCAAGTCTATCATAATGGAGAACGTAGAGGCGTCAGCTGGCACATTTCTCTCTGCCATTTCCTGAAGAAGCTCGACCACTTTTGGCAGCTCGTTGTTTTCATAGAAACCACGCATTAGTGTGTTATATGTAACGGAATTTGGAGGACAGCCCTTTCCTTCCATCTCTAGAAACAAACAATTTGCCTTCTCTAATTGCCCTTCTTTGCAAAGTCCATTGATAATGATGGAATACGTTATAACATTAGGCACCGGACCTCTTTGTAGCAACCCTTGAAATAGCTCCCAAGCAATCTCAAACTTCCCTGACTTGCACAATCCATTAATGAGGGCGTTCATAACTTGAATAGTCAGTTCAAACTTACCCTCTTCCAAAGCACGAAACATTTCCAACGCCTCCGGAACACGTTTGTTCTTGCACAATCCATCCAAAAATATAGAATATGTAGACGAATTCGGAACCAAGCCATGACCTTGCATCTCATCAAACAGGCTGCGTGCATCGTCAACCTTACCTGCATGGAAGAGACCACAAACTAAGGTGTTGTATGTTGTAACTGCGGGGCTAACTCCCATGGGAATCATTTCCCTGAAGAGGTTCAGCGCTTCCTCAATCCTCCCCTTTTTCAAATGTATGCGGATCAACATGTTGTAGCTATACGAATCAGGTTTACACCCTTTACTCGGCAAGGAAAGAAATAGCTCCTTGGCTTTCTGAAGCTCACCAGCTCTACAGAAGCTATCGAGCAAAGCGTTGTAAGTAAATAGATCAGCACTCTCGCCTCTCTTAACCATCATTTCGAGCATATCGTTAGCCTGTTTCACCTTTCCCTTCTTTAAAAGTGCATCTATCCACACATTGAAAGTCACCGCGTTAGGCTTCACACCCTGATCTATCATCTCACCAAACAAACTTTTAGCCTCTTCCCACTTATCATCAAAGCACAAACCATGTATTAAAGAGCTATAAACAACAACATCAGGAGCAACCCCTGCGGCTTTCATGTCCGCGAAAATCTCTTTTGCCTTTTCTACCATCCCCTCTTTACAAAGCCCATCGATTATAGTCCCGTAACAAATTAAATTCGGTTTGCAATCAAGTCTGTTCCGTCCATTTCCGATAGACATTTCTTCGTGAAACTTAAGTGCAATGTTAACATTGCCAGTTCTACACAACCCATTAATCAGAGTACCATAAGTAACCACAGTAGGCTTACACCCCAACTTAAACATATTCTTATACAATCTAATTGCATCAAGAATCCTCTCTTCCATAAACAAACCCCTTATTAAAGATGTATAAGACAAAATATTAGGACTACAACCTCTCCTAAACATACTTCCCACAACCACATAGGCATCAGAAACCCGATTCATATAACAAAAGCAGTTGATCAAAATACTCAGCGTGATAAAATTAGGCGACAACCCATTCGAAATCATCTTATGATATAGCAAAACAACATCATAATTCTGCTTTTTCTTAGCGAGAGAAGATAACAAACAGTTGAACGACGGAATTGGAGGAGTGGGCTTCATCCGAACCAGCTCGTCGAAGCGGCGATGCACTTCGGAGGAAGACTTGCATTTTGTCTCAAGGAGGTTTTGAAGCTCTGTCTGAGCCGGAGCGTTGGGAACTGAGGTTTGGGATGGGATTTTGGCATTCGAAGAAGTGGGTGTTCTGGGTTTTGTGAAGAGGGATGAGATTTTGATTTTCGTTTTGGTTGGGTTGGTTGGTGAGGTTTTGGGATTTGGAGATTTGGGTTTGTTCGGGGATGAGAATAAGGATGATAATTTGAGTTTTGGAGCATTTCTTGATGAAGATGATGAAGCCGCCATGGCCGAAGAGGAATAGCTTGCTCGAGTTCTGAAAACATTTGTGCGGGAGAGAGTTCGTTCGTCTAATGGACTTTCACCCAGTTTAGGGACAAAAATCGTATTAAGACACTAGTCACTAACGGTCCAAAACCCTGATAAAGCCCAGCCCACAACTAAACAGAACCACGACAGCATATGCATTGTTAATTGACTTTGCTTGAAATCAATTGCTATTCATATTACTATTTTTTTTTTTTCCTCAAATTGATTTTCATATTATTAATTTCATTTAAGAGGAACTTTCAAAAGGTTTCGTATTACTGATAAAAAAAATTTTAAAATTTTTTTTCATTTTTTTTATGAGAGAAAAAAAAAATCAAGTTTCATATTTACAATAAGAGGTTTGGGGTATAATTTTAGTGGAGGGAGAAAGGAAAATGAAGGAGAACATAATGCTGATGGTGATGAGATGAGTAGGCAAGGCCTACGTCCTGATCTCCATGATTTTTTTCTATTTTCTAGTAATTTTTGCGAAACTCCTTAAAAATAATAAATAAATAAATAAATAAACAAGAAGCTGTTATAATGTTTTGCTTCTTTCAAGTATGGTTAACACTTGTATTGTTATATAGTTGTTCCATTTATCATTCCACTTTCAGCTTTGTTTGAAGAGATGGCATCAGAGGAAAAGGTCCTACCGCTTGTGCCATAATTTTCCAGTTTTGTTTCCTTGCCCCTCTTTTAATTTATTCATTCAATTATAGCCTTGTAAGGAAGACAAAACAGAGTATATGAATGATTGCTGATATTTTTCAAAGAAATTTGTCTGAAAAAAGAGGGGGGGGGGGGGGGGGGCGCGAATGCACTTCCCATGTTTGATGTGATTGTTATAATTTCATTAGTTCATCAACTTTCGTTACATTGTCATATTCTTTTTTAACCTAACAAGATTTTGATGTTCCAAAACTTCTAATATACATCGGGTACAACCCATAGAAGATAGCAATACAACCTGCTAGAGAGCGAGAGAGATAGATAAAAGAGAAAGGGATAACTTTCTCGTCTAGCAATCCGGTAATACCACATGGGAAAGTTATATGTATATATATTTGCTACACAACCCCTGCTGATTTTCTTTGCTTATTAAAAGGGGGGAAAAAAAGGATTAAACTCAATATTATACCTGTACACAACATCAAAAGGTAAAACGGCATGTCTCGAAGCTAGCATGGCTGTGGCAGATCTGGTCTTTGCGTCGATAACACTTCTCAATAAGAAGCGAGACCAAGAGAATATTATAAATTGCATGGCCTAATGGAATCTGCATTGTAACCAGGTCCATGTAAATTCAATCCCTCATGCGCAATTTGATCAAAAAGAATCCCAAATCCTGTCCCCGTCCTCGGTTCAGATTCGCAGCTTCTGGTGGTGGAAGGATTTAATTTATCAAAATTTGGTACTTCCAAGTGAAGATTACCAACTGAAACTCATGTAACCGAGTCAAAAGTAAACACTTCACCTCCCTCTCGCTTCTGCATAGGGAATGTTGGAAGCAAATCCAGACATTCACGATACTTTTTATCCTTTGATACCAAGTCTATCATAATGGAGAATGTAGAGGCGTCAGCTGGCACATTTCTCTCTGCCATTTCCTGAAGAAGCTCGACCACTTTTGGCAGCTCGTTGTTTTCATAGAAACCACGCATTAGTGTGTTATATGTAACGGAATTTGGAGGACAGCCCTTCCCTTCCATCTCTCGAAACAAACAATTTGCTTTCTCTAGTTGCCCTTCTTTGCAAAGCCCATTGATTATGATGGAATACGTTCTAACTACAGGCACCAAGCCTCTCTGTAGCAACCCCTGAAATAGCTCCCAAGCAATCTCAAACTTCCCTGACTTGCACAATCCATTAATGAGGGCGTTCATAACTTGAATAGTCAGTTCAAACTTACCATCTTCCAAAGCACGAAACATTTCCAACGCCTCCGGAACACGTTTGTTCTTGCACAATCCATCCAAAAATATAGAATATGTAGATGAATTCGGGACCAAGCCATGACCTTGCATCTCATCAAACAGGCTGCGTGCATCGTCAACCTTACCTGCATGGAAGAGACCGCAAAATAAGGTGTTATAGGCTGTAACTGTGGGGCTAACTCCCTTCGGAATCATTTCCTTGAAGAGGTTCAGCGCTTCCTCAATCCTCCCCTTTTTTAAATGCACGTGGATCAACATGGTGTAGCTATACGAATTGGGCTTGCACTCTTTACTCGGCAAGGAAAGAAATAGCTCCTTGGCTTTCTGAAGCTCACCAGCTCTACAGAAGCTATCGAGCAAAGCGTTGTAAGTAAATAGATCAGCACTCTCGCCTCTCTTAACCATCATTTCGAGCATATCGTTAGCCTGTTTCACCTTTCCCTTCTTTAAAAGTGCATCTATCCACACATTGAAAGTCACCACGTTAGGCTTCACACCCTGATCTATCATCTCGCAAAACAAACTTTTAGCCTCTTCCCACTTATCATCAAAGCACAAACCATGTATTAAAGAGCTATAAACAACGACGTTAGGAGCAACCCTTGCGGCTTTCATCTCCGCGAAAATCTCTTTTGCCTTTTCTACCATCCCCTCTTTACAAAGCCCGTCGATAATAGTCCCGTAACAAACTAAATTCGGTTTGCAATCAAGTCCGTTCCGTCCATTTCCGCCAGACATTTCTTCATGAAACTTAAGTGCAATATTAACATTCCCCGTTCTACACAACCCATTAATCAGAGTACCATAAGTAACTACAGTAGGCTTACACCCCAACTTAAACATATTCTTATACAACCTAATTGCGTCAAGAATCCTCTCTTCCATAAATAAACCTCTAATTAAAGATGTATAAGACAAAATATTAGGACTAAAACCCCTCCTAAACATACTTCCCACAACCACATAGGCATCAGAAACCCGATTCGTACAACAAAAGCAGTTGATCAAAATACTATGCGTGATAAAATCAGGTAACAACCCATTTGAAATCATCTTATTATAAAGCGGAAAAACATCAGAATAATGCTTTTTCTTAGCGAGAGAAGATAACAAAAAGTTGAACGACGTAATTGGAGGAGTGGGCTTCATCCGAACCAGCTCGTCGAAGCGGCGATGCGCTTCGGAGGAAGACTTGCATTTCGTCTTGAGGAGTTTTTGAAGCTCTGTCTGAACCGGAGCTTTGGGAACCGGGGTTTGGGATGGGGTTTCGGGAGAGAGATTTGAAGAAGTGGGTGTTCTGGGTTTCGTGAAGAGGGATGAGATTTTGGTTTTGGTTAGGTTATTCGGTGAGGTTTTGGGATTTAAATATTTAGGTTTTTTTTGGGATGAGAATATGGATGATAATTTAAGTTTTGTAGCATTTGTCGATGAAGATGATGAAGCCGCCATGGCCGAAGAGGAATAGCTTGCACGAGTTCTGAAAACCATTGTGCGGGAGGGAGAGTGTTCGTTTGTCGAAGAGACTTTCACATGGTTTAAGTACGAAACGCCCCGTATCAAGACACCAGGGCCCAAAACTCAGATATGGCCCAGTCCACAACTTGAGAGAACCACGAGGCCCACCCCACAACGAGAGAGAACCACGATAGTGTTGGGGAAGTTCGAGGATAGAGGAGCATATGCTCATTGCAAATAAACTAGATTGAGATTGTTTTGTTTTTTTTTTTTTTTTTGTTTTTGTTTTTTTTTTTTTGTATTGAAGATAGTAGATTTAAATTGTACATCTTAGGACAAAGAAAAATGCTTAAAAAATATCAATGATGTTAAACATCACAATTAATAAAGAATAGGTCTCTATCTGTGAGCCAAATATTATGAGAACTACTATTTATATGATGAGATGTACAAAATTATCTTAAGTTGATCTATTAATGAATTTTTAATAACGATTTTAGGAAAAGAAAATTCAAATTTTACAACTAACTATAGAGTCCTACATACACTTATCATTTGACATGCCGGAAACCACATGCATTATTAATTGGCTTCGCTTGAAATCAATTGATTTTCATATTATTAATTACATTTAAGAGGAACTTTCAAAAGGTTTCGTATAACTGCTAAAAAAGCTTTAAAACGGTTTTTGCATTATTGCATGATAGTAGGAAGCTATTAGGGGATGGTTAAAAAAAAAGTGTGGAAATCGACTAAATAATTAAAACAAATTAAAATAAACCAAAAGAAGTCTCTCCTTTTTTTTTTTTTCAAACCCTTTTTAAGACTCTTTATCCCGTAATGTTATCTTTATTTGGTATATCCATGAATTTCACTATTACATGAATAAATTTTTTTAGCATTAAGGTTTCATTTGGTTTCCCGTTCTAAACTTAAAATTTTTATCTCAGTTTTTGTTTTTTTCTGAAAAAGCTTTTTGTCTTTTCTGAAAAAGTTTTTGTCTTTTCTGAAAAAGTTTTTGTCTTTTCTGAAAAGTCAACACAAATTAACTATTGAAACTTAAAATTTTCAACTCAAACTCATTCATCAAACGAATCCTAAGAATTACCATTAAAAGATCCCAAATGTATTTTGCTTTTTTTGTCCGAGAAAAAATTGCAAGTGGACTTTTGTTCTAATCCAGAAACAGTCAGTTTATCCCGAAATATAGACAACGAAAAATTACACGTGTGATTCCAAGAATTCATTAGCACATAAAGTCTCCCAAAACAACGACGACCATCAACATTACACGCACCTACACAAGAAAGTCCCATACGCAAATTCCAAACTTTTTTTTTTTTTTAATCTTTTTCACTTTCTGAAACAATTCTTATCTTTATCAGAATCAAAATTTTCCCGGAATCATACGACATGCAGAGAGGTAATCACCAATTAACCGCAAAGAACAAGAGTAGTTGCAATACGTACATAGTTATTTTCTTTTCCTTAATTAATCAAATGTATTAAAGTCTCAATTTTGCTCAGATTATGGAAGCAAACCAACATTCACGCAGATCTTCGTAGTCTCTTCGATCGGAATAATCATCGCTGCGGCGATGCATTTTCGCCTCCGAAAGCTCAAGGATCAGAAGATGGTTCCCCGGCGAAAAGCATCACAGAATGGCCGCCATGAAAAGCTCGAGAGGTTCTCCCATTATGTAGGTAATTATTAGGCCGTTCAATAATAAATCTGCCCAATAATAGCATATGAGATCTAATTAAAATTTTTATAACTTTTTTATTAGCTTATCATGTTGGTTAATGGTTATGATTATGAACATGTTTTGTGTCTACAGCAAGGCAGATGGGATTTAAAGATAGAAGAGAATGTCCACATCTGTGCAAGTTGGCTTCAGAATATGTCAAGAAAACCGGAGGATTTGAGGATGATATTTACACCTTCTTCGCTAACGAACCGGATGCGGATTCTCTGTTCGTGAAGCTTGTTGAGGAGTTTGAGAGATGCATTCTTAGTTACTTCGCCTTTCATTGGAGCCAAGCTGATCTTATGATTAGCCAGGTGATTATGATACCAAAAGATAAACGAAATTACAAATTAGGATATTTCTTTGTCAGAAAAAATAAATAAATAAATAAAACACCTTGTCATCGAATTCTGGTGCAATCCGATGGTTCCCAATTGTATTTCATTGATACCATAAAATGCTTGTAATCATTAATAGTATAATTACAAAATACTAAACAAGGATTTTGAAGTTTCAGGTATTGAGTCATGATGCAGAGCCTAAAAAGAAGCTAAAGGACATTGTGATGCAAGCTACCAGGTTGGTATTTATGCATGCATTAAGATTTATTTCCTTTTACCTTTCCAAATAGGTAAGATAATTTGAAATCTCAAGATTTAATTGTGCAACAAACAAAAGAATCTGCGGACGGAACTAAAAAACTGATATTGATTGTGATAGTTAGTTTCTGGGTCTGTAATTTTGTACTACTGGTAGTAGGCTGAACTTCCATGTAAAGAAAACTAGTCAATTCAATTCGTCTTTTTTTTTTTTTTTTATATGTTCCTAATGGACCAAATCTTATATATAGGCAGCAGAGATTTGAGAGAGTGACAAAGAATCTAAAGGTGGCTAGAGTTTTCACCACCTTAGTGGAGGAGTTGAAAGCGATGGGGCTGGCATCCAACGACGACTCGCGGTGCACGGAAGTGATGGCTCCGGTGGCACACGCCAACAGAAGTTCGGTCCTCCTCCTCATGGGCGGCGGCATGGGAGCAGGGAAGAGCACTGTGCTAAAGGACATTCTCAAAGAGTAAGAAATACTCAAATTCAAAATAACAAATACTGATTTAGGAACTAAAGATTAGGGAAAAAAAAAAGTTAATAACAAACCGATTTACTTGCAATGTGGAACAGGCCATTCTGGGCTGGAGCTGCAGGGAATGCAGTAATCATAGAGGCTGATGCCTTTAAGGAATCAGATGTCATCTACAAAGCCCTTAGCTCCAGAGGCCATCACGACATGCTTCAAACCGCCGAGCTGGTGACATTTTGATTCTCATACAGATGCATCAAAAAATTGAACTTTTTTTTTTTCCGGCTCAAAGACCAATGAGAGAACACGTAAGTCTGTCTCTCATTGGTCGAGAAGTCTGGAGTTCTAATAAAATAGCCTACAAGTGTCATTGGTCAAGTATTGTGTGGTCCTATAGTCAGTAATTTGACAAGTGCATCATTAATCTGATGTTATTTTAGATGACTCGTTTCATTAATTGCTAGAGTAAATCCAAGTGAATGAATTAAGAAAAATGCGAAACAGGTACATCAGTCATCAACAGATGCAGCATCATCCCTTTTGGTGACGGCACTCAACGAAGGGAGGGATGTGATCATGGATGGCACACTCTCCTGGGTGCCATTTGTTGTGCAGACAGTGACAATGGCTAGAAACGTCCACCGACGCCGTTACCGGATGGGAGCGGGTTATAAGGTGGATGAAGACGGAACTGTCACGGAGAATTATTGGGAAAGAATTGAAGATGAAGAGCCAGAGAAGGTTGGAGGCAAGAGGAGGAAACCATACAGGATAGAGCTTGTTGGGGTTGTGTGTGATGCTTACCTAGCTGTTATAAGAGGCATAAGGTAATATTTTTTGGTCATTTACATTTTTCACTTTCAATTTGTATACCAAAAGAAAGAAAAAGGTTCTTTTTTATTAAAATGGTCGTTTGGGGTGTAAATAGGAGAGCCATCATGTGCAGAAGAGCTGTTAGAGTAAACTCACAATTGAAATCCCACAAGAGGTTTGCAAATGCATTCCTAACATACTGCCAACTGGTTGACAATGCAAGATTATACTGCACCAATGCTTTGGAGGGCCCACCCAAGGTACCACATTTTCTTCTCTTCCCTTTTCTTTTTCCCTTTTTTTTAAATGCAACACTTGGATTTGGGGATCAAAAAGTTGCTCAAGCCTAAAATTGAAGCTTATCTGCTTTTTATAATCATGCCAACTTAGTACCTTCGCACAGAATTGAGCTCTGAGACCACCCCATGATAGTGGTGGAATCAGTGGTAGTTGAACCCACGTTCTCTGTTAGGTACCATGATTGATCTCCTTCCCACATTTTTCAATTTCGACGATAGGGTATGAAAAAGTACTCTACTGATATTGTTACGTTGCTGAACTGTCAGATTTGTATAAGGAATTATCAGTTTTGCATACTTTTTATTTTGACGTGATTTTAATCAGATCTAATATTTATCCATGTGCATTGTCAATAAGATACCCTACTATAGAAAGCCCCCTTAGAAATAGGCACGGGTTTGCTATTTACATGTCAGGGAGTTTTAAGACAGGAACTATCCTTTTTTATTATCGATAGGAACTACAATTTTAATTATGGATTAACTTTTCAATGGTTTGATCTACAAGTGTTTACGTTAAGAATTCGCAAAGCACCACACAAAACTGCTCTTATTCATAAATCGAATAGTTAAAATATTTATCTAAACAATAAATATTACAGTTCTTACCGATAATGAAAACGATAGTTCAGGCCATATAAATCTCCCACACATCTTATAGTAGTCAGAAACACAATAGGCAAGGGAGACATACAATGCAATGCAATAAACATGAGATATTTTGTTGTGAAGTTGATAGGATGGAAAGACAGAGACAGGACATTACTGGTTGATCCAGACGAGATCGATTGTCTAAAGAGGGTAGGCAGGTTGAATGATGAAGCCAATTCCATATACGAACTCTACAAGCACCCAAACCCAGCTTGTGAGTCAGGCTCCGTTTGGAAGGACATTGTACTCTCTCCTTCAAGGTTAAACATTCAGCAAGAGCTCAAGTATGCCATCCAGAAAGTTGAAAGATCCAAGTGATTTTTACTCTCTGATTATCGCTTCCGAACTGCTACTCCGTAATTTTCTATTTGTCGACAAATGTTTTTTTTTTTTTTAATCAATTTTTGTACCAAAATTTAAAGGGTACATGTAAAAGTTCATTTCGAGACAAAACCTAGTAAAGAGATTCAGATTTTGAACCTAAGTATTGTACTTGTGGAGGAGTATTGAGGCTGTTAATTGTTTTTCCTAAGATGCTTCCAAGGTTCCGAGTATCAAATTTACTGTTGACAACGACATACAATGGAAACAGCAAAAATTATTGTTCTAAAAAAAAATGTGGATTGAAAATATTCGTTTTTTTTTTTTTTTTGTTCGTTCGTTTGTTTTAATGCTGCAAAGGCAAACGTAACACATGAACAAAGCCCAACCAAAACGAGCAAACTAGCTCTCAGTTTAACAATCCAAATTCGTAACCTTTTTTTTTACAGTAAATTCAAATTTTTATAAGAAAATATATTATAACAAAGGGGAGAAAAGTTCGAAAAGTATGTTTAAATCTAGTTGATAGTTACCAAATAGCCTATAAAAAAAAAAAAAAGAGTCGAAGATATTAAACAAAAACAAAAACAAAAGAAACTATTCATGATATGAACAAGTTCTATTTAATAAAATTATGAGCGAACTCGTCCAACTCTCACAGATTTCATGAGAACTTCTTGCAAATTAAATGCAAATACGCCACTAAAAGAAATTGATTAGGTGTTGGGTATAAATACAAGAAGCCTGCCTTTTGTTGGTTGAAAAGGGTGTTTGGTTGGTTAGTTTGAGTTGAAATATTTTAGTTGAATAGTAAATTTTTTTGAATTTTCAGAAAAGATAAAAAACTTTTTGAGAAAAAAATAAAAATTTTTTGAAAAAAAGACCAAAAAAAGTACAATTTGAGTTGAAATGAAATATGAAGCAAACATGGTCTAAATTTGAAGGATCATTGGTTATGGGCTTTATAACGGTATCAGGATAAAGGAATCAGGATACAAAGTGACATTAAATTAAGCCAAGGAAGAACATTTTGTCATTAATCACCATCATTACCAAGTTGCAACTTTCTAGCAAGGCTACCCAGATCAAAGCAAAAAATTACGAATGCCGTTTTACTCACACATTCCAATTGGCTTTCGACACATCTTTTTAAACAAAATTTTTTAATTAGAAAAAGACTCGCATAAAAGGACAAAAAGAAAGGATGTGATAGACGAGTATATAGTTGAACTCAATAATTCTCTTTTTCTCCTCTCTCCAGTCTCCACACACCCACATGGCGTATCCCCAAATAAGCAACACTACAATTTCTGTCATAAACTCAAAACCTTGTTTCTCTAATTTTCACAAGGAAAACTTTAAAAGTTTTGCACCTTTCAACAACTATTTCAAAAACTTGCATTTAGGTATGTTTTTTTTTTTTTTTTAATTATTTACCGCACCAAAACTCTGTCGTTTGTATTAATCATTTTGCTATGAATTTATTGCACACTTACTTTTAGTTTTTGGGCTTTTTTTTTCCCCTCCGAATAGCTTTTTCGGTTTGTTGTCTTTTTTTTTTTTTTTTTTTTGAAACCTTTTAATTTAAACTACAAACAAATTAAGTGTTTTAAAAATTTTAAGTTATTCTAATATATATGCAAGATGATGGTTTTGTTCAATGAAATAATATTTCTTCAAATTATGAAATAGATTACACAAAATGAATTCATTAGAAGTAATATAACCTCCTAAAATTTTTTTTTAACTTTTATTATTTTTTTTTCCGTAGATATTCAAGAGTAGAGAAGCTTTAGACGATAGTAAATCCATCTGATTGTGTTTGGAAAGAGAAATAAATTTTGTAAGACAATTCAAATACGTAAAATGACTTATAATTTCTTGGATTTAATTTATAACCCACAAAAAATTAAGTGTCCTTTTCTTTTCTTTGAAATTTTGCTTTGTCCTAATAAAAATTGCATTCACGAATTATTGTTAGTAAAATGACTATTTTATCAAAAAGATAAAATCCCTCTAAGAATCTCCACAAATTAGGATTTGAAGAGTTTGTAATCCTTACCCTAATGGCTTCTTTTCTCTTTTCTCTTTTCTCTTCGACCAAAGAATAATCAATATCAAAATTCTTTCACTAATCCATCCAACACACCCTAAAGCTTCTTCGCTTCGTGCCAGGCTTGGAAACCGCAAGTAAGGCTCCCTTCGCCTCTCAGAAGCGAGAAAGTGAGCAGCAAGCTGAAAAAGCCTTTTTCCCCTTTTCATAATAATAAGGTAAGCTTCGTGGCTCCAACCTAGACAAGGGGAAAGCCAAAACGAGCTGAAGGAAGGGCTTCATAGCCTGACCTTATTATTAGAGAAAGGGGAACTTATTATTAAGAATAATATAATAAGAATAAGCTGGGAATCGCAAGAATTGAGATGTCCTCGAACAAAAAATAGAGACACGAGAATATCAGTGTAAAAAATAAAATAAAATGATAGGTGTGAAAAGTTTTTTTTTTTTTTTTTTTTTTGTCTTGGTGACAATGTAATTTTATGGAAATAGACGTTTCAAAAAAAAATATAAGGAAATAGATAATTAAAATTTTAAAATAACAAACAGAAATGTATAATATCTAAATTTAGTCATCTAGAAATTAAATGGCATATATTGAGAAGAGAGGTGGAGACTTACAAGAGATATGATACTAGATTCATCTTTCACTTTTTTTTTTTTTTTTTTTTGGAGAATAAGCAAAAACTTTCTTGATAGAAAAGGGGCAAAAAAAAAAAAAAAGGGAAAAGGAAAAGAAAACAGCCTAATAAAGTAGAAAAAGGAAACCAACGAAAAAAAATGGACTATTTTTTATTCTAAAACATTTTCCTCTTCAAGCCCTGAGTTGATAAGATCGAGTATTCTTCTTGGACTCCTCGGGTTCAGGTCAAGCTCTCCCAATTTATGGCAAGATTCAGAAACTACAATGTTCATCTCTTTTTGAACAAGTGTGTATTTATCTTTCACATAAATCACGTTTTATTTAATTTTAACTTTATGATGAAAATTAAAGCAAAAACAAGTAAGGGCAGATAAAGCATTATAAATTGAGCTCAATTGCAATTGCTGCTGCATAGGGCATTTTCCGCAATGCATGCCGGCAAATACGCGGATTCTAGAATTGTCAATCGAAGTGGAATTTAGTTTAATTTTGCCAAATTTCAAAAAACCAAGTAGAAGAGGACATTATAGAGATCCACGTTTGAACATTTTACCAAAGACCGGAAAAGAGGGATAAGCAGCACAACTTGAATTTAAATTTGAAGAAGAGCTACTTCAAACACAAGGCAAAATTATTCAATTCAACCTAAAGAAAATATAATTGTACGTGTAAAAAACGCAAACACTTGCCTTCCAAGGCTATCTTACAAAATTGGCTTAACCCCCAACTGCGAAACCTAGAAAAACTGTTTTGTTTTCCTTAATTAGTAGGATCTGTCGTACAAGAAAACACATTACTCGTGAGAGAGCTCCAAACTGACATAAAACTTAAAATTGTTACACCTCAAACTGTTTCCAAATCCCTACAAGTAAATAATAATAATAATTAAAAAAAAAAAGAGTGAAAAAAACAAAAACTAAGGTAAAAAAACATGCAGAATAACATATTTAAAAAAAAAGTCTGTCATATTGTTTTTTTTTTTTTTTGGCATATAATCAAGAGATTTACATGTCTACCCCTACGAACACTACGCTTCATCTCTTCATATCACGCCACTCTTCTGCCTCTCGTCGGAGCCTTCTTAGCCGGGGACTTCCCGCTCTTAGCCGGTGCCTTCTTAGCTGCCGGTGCTTTCTTCGGCGCCGACTTCGGAGCCGCAGCTTTCTTCCCTGGAGAGAGCCTCGCCGATGTCCTCGCAACCTTCGTCGGTTTAGCCTTTGGCTTCGGCTTTGGCTTCGCCGCAGCCTTCGGCTTGGCTGTAACCTTGGGCTTCACAGTGGCAACAGGCTTAGTTTTCGGCAGCGCGGCGGCTTTCGGCTTCGCAGCTGGCTTCGGCTTAGCAGCGGCTTTTGGCTTGGCAGCGGCTTTCGGCTTAGGCTTAGCGGTGGCCTTCGGCTTCGCAGCAGCTTTAGGCTTGGCAGCCGCTTTCGGCTTAGCGGCCGGCTTTGCCTTCGGCTTCGGCTTCGGTTTCGCGGCGGTGCTCGTCTTCTTCTTCGCGGGAGCAGCAGCACTAGCCGGCTTCGCGGCCCCCGAAGCGGACGACGGAAGCTTGTAAGAGCCTTTGACCTTGACGATCTTCCCGGCGGTGACGAGCTTCTTCAAATGGAAGAGCAGAAGCTTCCTGAAATTCGGCGGGAGATTCTTCTGCTTCTCCTCGATGAACTTCGTGATCGCGTATTGACTCGAGCCAGTCCTCTCCTTCAACGTCACGATCGCATCCTTAATCATCTGCAACCAAGTAACAAAATTAGATCCAATCTCAAAATCTCAAATTCCTCAACAATTAGCATTCCAAAACACAATCCGATCTTTACCTCTTCGTAAGGAGGATGAGCAGCGTTTCGTTTCCTCGGAGGCGCGGGCTTTTTAGCCTTGGGCTCCTTGGCGGCTTTCTTCGACTTTCCGGCCTTCGCCGGCGGATTCTCCTCCGCCGGCGTCTCGGCCGGAGCAGCAGGCTCTGACTCAGGTACGATTGGGTCTAGCGGTTCTTCGACGGCAGCCATTGTTGGAGTAGCAGAGAAGGTGAAGATGGGTTTGGGGAAATTGGAATTTAGGGCTAAATCGAGATTTGGATCTAATCTATACAGGTGGTGGTGGTGGTATTTTTACTGGTAATTTCGGTTGTGAGACCATGACGGAAATCGAATACTTTAAATAGTCAAGTGCGTAAAAGACGATATCCGAAAGCTGAGCGCTGATTGGTTGAAAGCTCTCTCACACGGATCGCCCCCGTTGCTAAGTTTAAATTTCAGCCCTTCGATTAAAGTGCTATCGACGGCTGTTATTACTTTATAAGCGATGCATAGATGGGGGGCTTTGGAGGAAATGGGGGCTCATGGTTGGTTTAGGTGTGCTTTTATGTCCGATTAATTTCATAATAACTTGAGCTATAGGCAATGGATTTGAGTGAGGTTTTTTTCAGCTTGTTCCTTTTTTTGTAAGCTTTCTGACGAGTGTTTATTCGCATTGTGGGGCTTCAGAATTTGGGAGAAATTCGATTTCGAAGCTGCAATGGTCAGAATTAGGGTTTATTGTGATGTTATTGTGGTTTCAAGCGATTTTAGGAGAATGCTTGGAACCAAATCCTGATTTTTGTACCTTGGATGATAGAACCTTAGTTAAGGAACCCGTTGCTTCAAGAATTTCAAAAATCGGACGACATTTGAGTATCAAACTGTTGGCTTGAACATCACCAAAGTTGAACATCTAATTGCTAGAACTCCAATGTGTGACATGATACCTATGTTGTGCGTTTCCTATCTAAATGAGATAAAAATGTTTCACCACCATATTTAATCCCTTAAAACACTGATTAAATCATCGTCTAACATTGGATTGTATAACCAAATTGCTAAATTCCATGACCTGCCCAAATTTACAAACAAGTTATGGCATTTTGACATCTATGTCAGATTGTATTGACATAGTGCCACATGCAACATTTGCCTACCAAATTATGTCTACCTATTTTCACCCTACAAAATCAACCACGAATTTCACTTTTCATTCTTCAATATCATATTATGTGAGAGTTCTCACTTTGGCATAAAACATGTATAGAATAGTTGTCCTACACGTACTTGCAACTGTTCTTGTTATGTGGACATGTGTTGGGATCCAATTACTCTCAATAACGCCCAAACTACGAAGATTATGACTTGTAACTCTTTTAAATCATTCATCTAATGTCCATCAAAAGGAGGAAACTGCAAATAAATCTTTCCTGAACTATGTATTCGTTTACTTTCTACATGAGTACTAGCAAATCTGCAAGTTATATGACCAAAAGTAACTTAGAATTGAGCCTCGTCAAATTCGTTAGAGAATTATGTGTATAATCTGGTTAACCAAAACGCCATAACCTATCACTTTCAGTTCTTATATATATATATTGTCACATGGAAAACAAACTTTAGCCATATAAACTTGTCTCCCACGTAGCTATATCCACCGCGGATATTATGGTTTCAGCACACAAAGATGTCATTTTCTACCATGAACATGTCTAATTCCATATCTACTTTAAAGTTGCTGACCTACTAAGTTGTGTAACGTAAATTTCTGCTAATTATTTCGGTTTAAAGAATCTAAGAAAGGTTGTTCATTGTTCATAAACCCGTCTCACCCGCCTTAACCGCCCGCCCACCCGCTCATTCCGCCCCTGCCCGCCCTCTTAGCTGCCCCCTAGTATTGAGTAGTTTCTTTAATTCATATCCAGAAATCTTATGAGAACAAAGAATATTGTGGTATGATCAATTGACCATGCCTTATTAAGCTATATAAATTTGTTGGAGGTTGTATATTGATATGCACATGAAACAATTAAGAGACAATGAATGATCTATATCTACCAAGAAAGATAAGGAAAGGAAAAAAGAAAACAAAGTAAATTGGATATCGGTTGACTTTGTTGCAACTTTAAGTTCAAAAACATCATAACTTCAATTATCTCGATTATCATTGTTATTCTTTTTTTTTCCTCTTTTTTAAATTGGGGTGGAAATTAAAACTCTATATTTTTAGCGAAATCATGTGTGATATTACTGTAAACCTAAGCATGTAACGACATCATTACTATTCTTCTCTTTTTTATGAGCTAAATTTGTATACGAGATGTATGACCTGAGTGGAAATTTTTAGCTCAATCTTTCAAGTGTTTATTCCTTATAACAAGTTAATAATTTTCTAGAACATCCTCTTTACGAATATGGCAGCAAAATAAGCTCAATACCTCATGAAACATTTATGTTTAGACTACAGAGGTTGTCGAAGACAAAGTTATTTTCTCTCTGTTTTTCTTCCTTAATTGAAAGTTACCAAGTAAAAACCAGGATTTCTTATTTGGTTTTCAATGAATTGTGGAATCAAAGTGTTTACAAAAAAGGTTGTTGAGTTCTATCTCATGAGATGAAATTACTGTTTATCGATTATATAGAAGTTGAAACCAAGTTTTGGTTGCTAGTGCCTTGACCGGATATATATTTTGTGGACCTCCTCAAGTTCTATAGGATTAGGCATCAACTTGTGTGTTTGTGTTTGTGTGTGTGTGTGTAAATATATATGTATATGTGTGTGTGTGCGCGCGCGCGCAAGTAGAGAGACTGAAACATGTAAATCTATATCGTGTCTTCGTTTCCCAGAGTGAACAAGCCCAACCATAGACATAGAATCCAATTGACAATACACGCTGGAAATTTTGGTCCCAAACTTGGTGAGGATTTTCCAACTATATAGTGAAAGAATCGCTCGAGCAATTTAATAAAGTCAAAAGAAAACGTGCCAGTGATTCGAGTGAAAAGATTATATATAAATATATAAATATATATATATGTAAATAAAATAACGAGGATATTAGTTAGAAATGGAAGCATTGATCAAGATAGTGAATCTAGGAATGACAACATCACAGATTAGACATCCCGCCTCCCCACCCCATTAATCGGTTAAGGAAGAGGTTGGATATCCCTGTCTTGCCATGACTTGTATAGGTGTAACCAATCTTTTATCTCTCGTCAATTAACTATTATATCAGGGAAATCAGATTTGGTTTGACCCATTCCATTACGATAAATGATCAATATATGAATGATCTCCTCTAAAATGATTATTTAAGTTGCACATTCATTTTCTTTTTTCTCTTATGAATTAAAAAGCAAAGTCATAATGGAACCAGGTAGGCGATGACATTGCTCCAATCTATGGTCTTGATGAAGTAATAACAGGTGAATTAGTAGAATTTGAAGAGGGTATGATAGGCATTGTCCTGAATTTGGAATCAAATAATGTCGGTGTTGTATTAATGGGCGACAGTTTGATCATACAAGAGGGAAATTCCGTAAACTAAAACATTCTGGAGCTGCAAATATAGTTATTAAATCAGTAGGGTAAGGGTACATATGTATCCGCAATTTAAAAATGAACTAAGCCGTGTACTGAAAAAAAGTGAAATAGGGATTGATTTTATTTATCGTACTTTATTGCGTATATGAAAACACCTATTAAAAAAAATATAAAAATTTCAAATACAACATTATTTTAGCATTCTGAATTTTTTTCATTTACTTATTCATCAAAAAAAAAAAAAAAAACCATTACCGAACTATGAATGCATTATTTCTCAGTGATATATGGCTTCAAACTATGACGTTAGTCAAAGAATTCTTTAAATTTACTTAGGGTAATGTCATATTCTTTATATATATATATAGATATTGGGGGAGCTAGACGATTGTAATCAATAGTCATTTTACGAAACTAAGTAAGGTTTTAAAATTTGAAGTAAATACTAATAAATAAAAAATTTAAGAGGTAAATAATCTATTTATTATTGTTTACTCTGAATATTTTAAAACCTATTATTTACTCCTTGAAAATGCCTAACATGGACCCATCATAGGAAATAGTAGGCTCACACGTAAAAATATGGGCCCATCAGAGGTGAGGGAGAATGTAAATGTCTAACATATACCTTTCAAAGAAAAATAAAAAAGGACCCACAAATTAAAAGTAACGAAATTGAAATTTTTAAGAATTTGAACTCTATTTCAGCTCACCAATCAAATACTAGAAGCTTAAAACATTAGAAGATAAACCAATTATAATATTATATTCTAATATATTCGACATAGCATTGAGAAGTCAGTTTTAGGTTTCCCAAACCAAAATCGTCCTTTAAAGTAGTGCTTGGAAACAGGTAAAGGGCATTTTGTTGAAACTTAAAAATAGATTTTAGGCTATATGTGATAAATAATTTATTTGTGAAAAATATTTATAGTTAATATATCTTATAAATTGTTTTCATAATGATTATTATCGTAAATATTTCATTTAATTCAAAATTTTAAAATATGTTACTTATGACAAATATATTTAAAATATACCTATTTGTTACAAATTTTTAAGCTGTTAAAAGCTTTTTCAAGAAAAGCAGTCACAAAAATATATTGAATAAGAAAATTCCTTTTATTTCTATTACAAAATGATAAAGAAACATTTCATATAGTTTTCAGAAAGCCCTTGTAAAAAGAATTTCTATGTGTAAGACCTCCTATGTTGTACTATTAATATGACATGTTGTTTTAGCTATATTGAATTAAATTTTTAATGATTTGATCTGTGACTATAACATTTATATGTCCCGCGCTGTAAATGTTTAAGGTGACACTAATAAATTTGACTGTTAAGAAATTAATTTAATGGTTAAAAAGCAATTTTCTACCGAGAGTGCAAAATAATGATCTTACATAGACTTTTAACTAGAACTAGGAAACTTTAACAATCAGACATGTTCTTTTGCCCTACCAATAGAGAAGGTACTTTCATTATAAGTTTATACTTAAAGGGTCTGCTTTATGAGTAATAACACTTTTATTTCATTCAGTGCATTTTTCTACGTGC
The DNA here is from genome assembly GCA_025413485.1 of Ficus microcarpa. Classification (NCBI taxonomy): domain Eukaryota; kingdom Viridiplantae; phylum Streptophyta; class Magnoliopsida; order Rosales; family Moraceae; genus Ficus; species Ficus microcarpa. Next base: position 3,704,659 of record CM046384.1, on the reverse strand, counting down.
ATACACATTGATCGAGCTGTTATAAAGTTAATCAAAGCTGATAAAATGTGCTCTACATGCTCTACTGATAGAATAACCTGCTCTGCAGCAAAAATTTGTGAAATAGCAAAATTCTCGTAGTGTTGAGCTTAAATTGCCCAAATCAATTCGTCGAAACCAATTATCTATGATTTTATTTTTCTCTAAATATCAAACCGATTAAACCTACAACGAAAACTCCTACAATTGTCGTCGTTGCTATCTCTATAGCCTCCTTCCTGATCTCTTATCACCGTGGGTGTTGATTAAAAAATATAGATGTAGATTCTTTAATTATGTTTTTGTTTATAAAATTTATTTTAAAAAAAAACCCTTACTTATTCACTCAAAAGTACGTCAATGATTTACTTTAAACCACTGCTTTACTTTTAATATAGACCGATGGCTCGTCCAGTGGTTTCTATAACCCATGAAAGAGGCGTATTTCAAGAACCAGCAAAAGCCAATACCCTCATTTATGAAAGAGGAAACCTATTTTTCAATAACAATTCCATAGAATCTAATTGTTGCATTTGCTCGATATTGCATGTAGGCTTTTATGGGCCACAAGCCTTGATCCTATAGCATGTTTTAGTAAGATTTCTCACAGAGATGTCAAACAGGTTGACACGGCCGGGCTCTGTTCTTTTATTTTGTTTCTATTATTGCTTCGTGTCGTGTTTATATTGGTTCATCTAATAATCAAATTATGTCGAGCTCTGTCTATATATATATATCTTATAGCATATTGAAGCAAACTCACAGTCCCCACACACACACACATATATAGTGTTCTTAACCCGAGCCAACCTGTTTAGATCAGGTCCATTTTGATATTTCTATTCTTTTATACATGTTTCCAGAATCCCTCTCAAGTAATAGATGTAAAGAAACTAATATCTTAAGCATTCTACATTACAGGTAATAAAAAAGTTAGCGTCAATTTTGCTGAAAGTGGACCAATATCATTTAAAAACACTTTTGTCTTGCTATTCAGTTGTTGATGATAGAGACTTCTGTGAACAGATTAAAGTGTCGGCCAGCCCCATTTTTGAATTTTGGTTTTCTGATAAACGGACTTTAAAATTGAAAAGGTTTCTTATATTTGATACTGCTACTAAAGCATGTAAGAAAACATACTAGGAACAACTTAAGAACACGTACAAACGCCAAAGATGAGTCACGATATTATTGTAAGAAATTTTGTTTTATATATATATATATGTCGAGATAAATAGAACATATTTAAGTTGATTATTATATCTTGATTCCGTGATATTGATTGGGTCCGATGTAGTATTCTTTTAAACGAAATGTTTAGTTGGTTCGCTTGAGTCAAACAATTCCAATTATTTTGTTTTTTTGTTTTTTCAAAAATAACTTTGTTTCACCATTGTATATCCAATTTGAGCTTTAAAACTCAAATTTTAAAAGTCCATAACTTTGTTATTTCAAGTCAATATAAGATGATTTTTTAAAAAAATTATATAAAATTTCACAAAACAAGATCCATATTGATATTTTTTTTCTAACACATTTTAAGTTTTTCCTTTTATTTTTTTGACCTCTAAACAATTCATTTTCAACTAAAAACATAATTCTAAAACTCAACTTTAACTCCAATAAAAATAACTACAACTTTTCAATTCAAGTGGACCAACTAAATAACTATAAAACCATTAAAATCAAGAACTGTTGATGAAGATTGTATGTGGACGCATTAGACGTAGACAAAAACGTGACTCATCGGATGTAAACTAACTAGTTGTATCTAATTTGTTTATACTAATTAACTATTGCTCATATATAAATATTCCCTTGTTTCAGGGGGGAAAAAAATCAAGGCAGTAAGCCATTGTATGGAGCGATTCTATTTGAAATAGTTCTCAGAACCATTGTTAAACAATCTAGGGGTGGCAATCCGTGTCATGTTCAAATCATGTCGATCTAATTTTTTTCCTAACCCAAACCCAACGCATGACACGAATTTTTCTTAAAACCATGACACGAATATGACATGAACCCGAAATAGGTTGAACATAACACGAACCGAAATTGGCCCGTGACTCGAAATTGAACCGTAACTTAAAATTGACCCGTGATATGTTATTTATCCAAGAACTAGAATTTACACAAAATTAATAAAATAACATCACAATTTAATCAAAATAATCTAATTGCATCCATAAAAACTAATTCAAATAAATAACTTATATCTAATTCTTAGAAAATCCTAGAAAAGTAGTAAAGATCTTTATTAATATCATATCATAGATAAGTAACAAGTTTTAATTCTTAATTTTTTATGGGTTCATACGGGCCAATTTCGGGTTTGAATCCAAAATTAACACGAAATTGACTAGCACAAGAAAAATAGGTCATGTTCAGGTTAGACGGGTTGAACCCAAAAGTGACCCGTTATTAGCTTGTCACATTTGGATTAACCTAATTTCGACTTTTTTAACTTTTTTCTCAATCCTAACCCATAAAAATCATGTCGTTTTCGAGTCATATCACTATGTTGTGATTCATATTATCGGCCCTATTAACCACGAATATACGGGGCTTCTTTTTTTTTTTTTTTTTTAATCTCTTGCAAATTTTGCTCAGCACTTTTTCTTTTTTAGATTATGTGCACCAGTGTCCTTTAAACTTTGGCTCATTTTCCACTTCTCTCCACTAAAATTTAAATTTTTTTCACCGTAACGATATTTGAACTTTGTTTCAGTTCCTGCCAATAAACGGAAAAAGTCACACACCACGTGTACAGAAGTGATTTTTTCTATTTGTTTTTTTTTAATGTTTATTATATATATATTTTTTTACTTGAACTGGATGGGATAAAAAAGGGAGCAACTCAAAGTTTTGTACACTACGGTGTGAATTGTTAAAATTGAGAGGATAAAGTGATAACGATACAATTGAGATTTTTTTTTTTTTATTTGTATTTTTGTTTTATTGTGTGGGTGTGTGTCTGTTTGGAAAAAAGTGGAGAGGGAGATCCAAGCCAAAAAATTAATAATAATAAAATAAAAAGAGTGGAGAGGGAGAGGATAAGATCGTTATTTATTTATATTCTTTCTAAAACTAGCTTTCGTTTTCGTTTAGGCTCTTGAATTATTTTAAATGACAAGACCTAACCTATGATGACATACAGAAACTATAGAATTGGTCCTTGGAGAAGGAAATAGGATCCTAAGTTTCTTTTCAGCTTTTTAAGATTGAAATTTGGTTGAAAATCCTAAACTAAAAACACTATGAGAAACGAGGGTGGGTCATATTGATGCAAACATAACTAAATAATGTAAATTTCATTAAATAAATCACTCTCGGAAACGGCACCTGAATATGTCGGATGCAAAACGGCCAGGTGATTTTGGGCGCTCGATGGTGAAGGAAAGGTCAGGATTGAATGCTGACCAAGAGAGCAACCTGAAAGAAAGTTCCAAGGTCTTTGCAGCTTAGACTGATACTGTCAGTCCATTAAAATTGTAGTTTTCTCAAAACATTTCAAAATGAAAAAGTTGCCGGAGAGCTGCAGCTGCAGTGGTGAAGAAGCAAGCAATTACGAAGCAGTAGTGGGTTTTTTTTTTTTTTTTTTTTTCTTTTGAACTTCCTAAATCAACCGCCTGAGGACTTTGAACTTATGCAGGACTGTACATGCAAATCACAACCTTCATCCAAAACACACTATTTCTTCTCTTCGTCTGATTCGGATAAACGTCCTACCAACAAAGAAAATTTGTATTAAAAAGAAAAAACACTACGGTCCGTTTGGTGAATGAATTTGAATTAGAAATTTTAAGTTTCAATAGTAATTTTTGTTGGCTTTTCAAAAAAAATAAAAACATTTAAAAAAATAAAAATAAAGGGAAGGGTTGTGGTAGAGACCCTTTGAGGGTCACTACCGGTAGAGTCTTTTTTTGGATCGTTAAGATTCAATCGAACGGTTGAAAAGTTATTGGTGTATCATAGTTACCATACACCTTACCTCATACAAACTTTTCCACCCTTATTTTCTCCGTTGCCGGCGACCGTTTTGCCGCCGGTGACGGATGCCGGCGACCAACTCCGGCCGCCGCCGGCAACTTTCTCTCTCTTCCCCTTTCTCTCTCTTCCCCTTTCTCTCTCTTCTCTTCTCCCTCTCTTCTCTCTCTCTCTCCGGCCGACCCCCCTGCCCCCACCCCCGGCCGCCTCCACCGCTGCCCCAGCTCCGGCCAAACCTCCCCGGCCGGCGGCCCTCCCTCTCTTCCCCTCTCTCTCTTCTCCTTTCTCTCTCTTCCCTTTCTCTCTCTTCTCCTCTCTCTCTCTCTTCCCCACCCGCGACTACCCCTCTCATTCTCTCTCTCTTCTCACGTCGAGGGTAGGGTGGGGGGCTGGGCTGAGTCGCGGTGGGGGTGGGATGGGGGGGCGCCGGACAGCCGTGGGTGGGGGGCCGAGGGCCGGGAAGAGAGAGAAAGGGGAGAGGGAAGAGAGAGGGGGGTGCCAGCGGGGAGGGGGTGGCCGGGGCTGGGGCCGGCGGTGGGGGCGGGGGGGTGGGGGAGGCCGGGTGGGGGGCACCGGCGGGGGAAGAGAGAGAGAGAGAGGAGAAGAGAGAGGAGAAGAGAGAGAGAGGGGAAGAGAGGGAGGGGCTGCCGGCGGGGGAGGTTTGGCCGGAGCTGGGGTGGCAGTGGAGGCGGCCGGGGTGGGGGCATGGGGGTCGGCCGGAGAGAGAGAGAAGAGAGGGAGAAGAGAAGAGAGAGAAAGGGGAAGAGAGAGAGAGAAGAGAGAGAAAGGGGAAGAGAGAGAAAGTCACCGACGGCGGCCGGAGGTGGTCGCCGGCGTCCGTCACCGGCGGCGAAACGGTCGCCGGCGACGGAGAAAATAAGGGTGGGAAAGTTTGTACGAGATAAGGTGTATGGTAACTATGATACACCAATAACTTTTCAACCATTCGATTGAATCTTGTCGGTCTAAAAAAAGACTCTACCAGTAGTGATCCTCAAAAGGTCTGTACCACAACTCTTCCCAAAAATAAAAATTGATACGAAAATTTTAATTTAAAATGATTTTCTAAACACTCCTGACGTATGTCATTCTTCCACGTATACATTTCCGAAACCGTTTGTACGTTCTCCTGTACGTACATTTTCGTGCTTGCACTGAGACAGGAAATTGGTTTTTCTTTAATAATTCCATCTGGTACAACGCTACTCCAGCTTTTGTACACCACAATCTATTGCAAACAAGGGTACAGCGCCTCATTCTTCTTTTCATATTGACATTTCCACTCTTCCAATCTTGTTTTAAATTACCATTCACACCCCACATCCCCATTTTAAACAATTCTTGACAAGGACTTTTTTTATATATTATTCTTTTGCTGATACCATTACTTGCTTTTTCCTTGACAAACTACCCGGGTCTGCATCCTTTCTGACCATCCTAGCCTGCAAGTTAGGAGCCGGATGTACGCCGTTGCCGTATGGTTGAGCCTCCGTCAATAAACAAGTAATGTAAATGCCGATAACAATCAAAAAGAAAGTCATTAAGCGCTGTTTAGATTGTTAATTGAGATTAAAATTTTTAAATTGAGATTGGTTAATCTTTTAAAATTAATTATAATTTTTATTGACTTTTTATAAAAAAATAAAAATCCAATAAAGGAATTATAGTTTAATTGGAGTTAAACTAATGTGTCAAACAAAGCATAAGATCGTACAAGGACACTTATCCGACAACTTGAACGCTTTGTTTTATACTCCTAAGTGGAGTAAAATGCACGAGGATGTCTTTGACGGAGGGAGCAAATGTTACTCATGCACTAATAAAAATAATAAAATTCATTTTCTACCAAAACAAAAAATCAACAGGTGGTAGCGAGGAGAATATGACTTTGTAAATGGTGGTGAGCCAGGAAGGAGTGTTTTCGAACCCAGACTGCAATTCATATTAGACCTTATTCTAGGAATCAGCGACGGAGCTACAAAATATTTTCAAGGGGACGTGAATTAAACCAATTTTTAAATTTAGAGTTGTTTAACATTATATATACATTTTATTTATATGGAAACTTTATAATCTAATTTAACTTTACTTAAAATTAATCTGTAAACTTTATTTGAAATATTGTATTTTTAGAATTTAAATCTTGGGACACGATGAAAATTTTTACAAGAATCTAAACGAATTTTATAATTATAAAATTTCAAGGGGACAAATTAGTTTATTGCTTGAAATGATTCTTTTATTGGAGTTAAAACAAGGAACCCATAATATTTAAATATATAGAAAGAGTCCAAATAACAAATCTAAAAAATTCTCTCTCTCTCTCTCCCTCTCCCTCTCTCTATCAGTAGGGTTCGTACACCGTTCATATTTTTCTTTTAGGATGGGAGTCCTACGTCACCTTTTAGTTAGCCACCGGACTCCTAACCCTAAAGAATATGCTTTTGGACTCAACAATGATAGTTTTGATGGCGAGATAGCTTCATGATTGGAGGGGACACATTTTGATTTCTTTGATCATATGTAGTTTGGCTTGTCACTAGAGGTATTATCCATAGACTTGGGGGTTTTTTCTCTTATTTGTGATAGTTGTTTGTTTGAAATAAAAGTGATGATATTTATGCCATGTAGATATTGCATTTTCTTGTTATGTTTTTGTTTTTATTGTAATAACGTAGGTGGTCTCTCCACGCTCTCGTATTGGATGCATGTCCAATTCGTTAGAGTTACTTCTACGTGGTGTTAGTGATGGCATTTTTAATATAAGTCTCTTGATCTCAATCAATTCGAGTTTTCCATTGATTGTAGATGTGATGTTAAAAGAGTTATATGTGTGCTCAATAATTAGTGTGCCTTTTGGATTTTCCATTATTGGAATCCGGTATATATTTCACCAATTATGTGCTTCATTAGAACTTCCTGGTGGAACCAATCTGTAATTGAGATAAAGTTTTTTTATGTTATAAAATCATTCTAATTATTGGTGTTTGTATTTTCTTAATTTGAAATATAATTATCATTTAAAAACACACACACAAAAACTAGGAACCCATTCACCGGATCTATTGTGAGTCCGCCTCTGCCAGGAATGATAATATATAGAAAATAAATATTATATTGTATCAGAAAAATATTCAAATTAAATTGATAATTTAAATGCCTCGTAATTTTTTTCCATTTCGTTTTCTTTGTTTCTTACCAAACCAAGTCAAAGGTGAGAGACCTCGCACCAACAGATATCCAAAAAGAGAATCCAAAAGTTGAAAAAGCAGACAGTTGGCGGCTCAGAGAGTCCACGTGGTGTCGCCGTAGGGTAACCCAGCCCAGCCCCGACTCGATCTGGTGTTGTTGTTCCCAAAATGCTGACATGAGCGCATCATTCACACTCTCCTATCCTGATGACTTTTTTGATCAAAAATACGGCAACAACCCCCACACGCCGACCTTCTACTCTCCCCTGTGCGCCGCCCTTTCATTCTTATTTCTATTTTACCTCCGCCACGTGGCATGACTTGTGTCCCCTACCATGATACAAGGCATTTCTTGTCCTTGATGTCTCCTTGGCCATAAAAAAATAAAAAATAAAAAAAAACTTTTGTATTAGGATATTTTTATATAATTACACTCCTGTGTTAAATGTGATTAAAGTCATTTTACATACAATACGTTTAATTAATAGAATATAATAGTGACGGTTTAAAATCATCCGTGATAAGAAGGATAGTTAATGACACAAAAAAAAAAAAAAATAAGAAATAGGGGATCTGCATCTAAAATCAATTATTTATTAGCTATGATATTCAGCATCATTGATGTCTCAAAATTTAAAAATAAACAAAAACAAATTTGATCTTTTAAGATAATTAATCGTATTTGATTATCATGTGTTTTAACATTTTACCATTTAGACATAAATCAAATCAAATCAAATAGAACTTATAAGAAAATTGTATCATTATCTTTGGAATAGAGAATCAATTATCAATATCTAGTGTATTGTTTATCGATTTTAGAAAATTTGTTATTCTTTCTATTATATCCTTTGTAAAGTAATATAATTTATAAAATTTTACATCGATTAAAGATTAATTAGTAATTCACAAAAAATCATTTGCAGATGATTTTAGAACATTCTCAGTATTTTTCATGTATTTTCTTAAGAAAATAAATAGTACTACAGGCAACTTTATCCAATGACTTGTTGCCTGCAAATATACCGAGAATCTAGATGGTATTATATAATTTGCAAGCTCACCCATACTACATGGAGTTGCAGGTTTGACTTGAGACAATTGCAATATCAATAATCCATTTTAAGAGAGATTTGTATATACAAAAGACTATATTATTTCATGCGGTTATCTAGATACATCATTCTTTTTTCACATAATCTTATTCTTTTTTTCTTTTTTGAAAAGATATAACCTTGTTCTAAAAAACAAAACAAAAAAAAAACGTGAAAAAAATGATATACGGAAACATTTATTTTCAAGTCTTTTGGTCACACAAACAAATTTTAATTTGAAATTGAATTTTTTTAGCGAACGCTTTGATATGAAATTTTGACGATAGTGGGGTGTGATAAGTGTTTTAATAGTTATCTATATTAAAAATTCATGTCTCATAAAATTCAGACATAACAATTTATTTATCAAATACATTGGTAGTACAAAAAAAAATTTTTTGGGAATATTTTTTCTCATCTTAGAAATTATTTTTTTGGAAATCGTTTGACTTTTTAAATTTCATTTTATCTGTAAATTTTTCTGAATGAACGTTTACTGTGGGTAGCTTTAGTATTTATCTACGACCCACCTCGCCATAAATAACGGGGGACCATATTTGTTTTTTTCTCCCCAAAATCCCTTGAATATATTTTCCGAAAAAAGAAAAATAAAAAAACTATAATAAAGCAAGTTGTTACGCAAGTTTGCGACGCTCCCTCTTTAGGAGACAAGATTTCTAGTGCTATAGAACCTTTCTAAGATACCTTATTTTTCGGGACAAACAGCTCCTACTTTTTTTTTCCCCCCTCTCTTGTGTCACTTTGTGCGTCATCGTTCTCAATTGAGGATCCCATCTTCTTTCACCCCGCGGCCCGTTGACCGTTTGTCATGCATTTTCAGTTTTTTTTTTTTTTTTTTGGCTTGCCTTTTGAACAACAATTTAAAATAAAAATTTTGATATTAGAGTGAGTTAATTTTTTAAAAATTAATTAATATTTTTTATTAAATTTTCAGAAAAAGATATAAGTTCAACTGATAACTTTAGTTCGAATCTTTGATCAAATACATCGTTTTTTTTTTAGAAGAAAGTAGATGCACAGATCTTCAGATTGCACAACTAATGCACTATCTATCCCACTTCCTGTTAGAAAAACAGGGGTCCTTTTACGGTGCCGTCACGATATCGATATCATTATATAAATTAATCATAAATTCTATAATTTTAACATTTGATATATGTAGTTACATTGTCTCGTATTTATTTTTAAGTCTATTGTAATTACCGGTTAGATGCCGGGAATTCCTTAGAAGATGTTTTCTTTTGAGAATCTATATTTTGGGTATAAAGCTTAATTGCTAATGTTCAAGAATAAAACAATAAATAAAAAGAAGGAAAGAAATTTGAATGCAAGGAGTCATGGTAATTCTTCAAGCAAAAAAGAGAATAATAATAATAATAATTCTGAATATAAAAAATTGATACGTAACGCCCATACATTGTTTTCCATTTTTTTTGAATAAAAAAATAATTGTTGTCCCTTTCAGACAAATGGATAATACCATATTAACACACGAGGACAGGCTCTCTATAGTCCTATTTTTATTAAAAACAAAATAGGAAAAAAACAAAAAACAAAAACGTTGAAGCGTGTGTGTAATTCAGGAGAGAGAGAGAGAGAGAGAAAGAGAGAGAGAGAGAGAAGCCGTCAGTGTAACGATGACAGCATAAAATAGCTATTTGTGCACACATCATCACGCATTTACTCCCCCCGTGTCTTCCCACTCCCATTCTCGCACGCTTCAATTGTAATGCTTCAACCTTATTAAAAAAACAATTACTACTCTTATTTTTCCCTAACTCCTAAAATTAAATTTAAATAAAAAAGCATTTGTTATTTATTACTATAAAATATTTTTAATTTAAATATTCGAGAGAGTCCCAAAAGCTGTCGGTACTAACCCAGACTGTCTCCTCCCCTATATATATCCTCACAAACCCTAACTCTCTCTCTCTCTCTCTCACCTTTCTCTCTCCTCTCTTTCTCTGAGTATTTAATATTCAGCCTTTTGTCGTACAGCTGGAACAGATTCATCAGCCATGGCCCCGGACGCATTTCGCCTGCGCAAGACCTCTCTCTCGGTCGCCGCCGGAGGCGCGCCTGAGCCGTCGTTGTCGGCTGCTGCTGTGAAGGAGCCGTCGCAGACGAGAGGCGAGATGAAGGAGGCTCACTTCCGAGGCGTGCGGAAGCGGCCTTGGGGACGGTTCGCCGCGGAGATTCGCGATCCGTGGAAGAAGACGCGCAAGTGGCTCGGCACCTTCGACACGGCGGAGGAGGCGGCGCGTGCCTACGACGAAGCCGCCCGGAGCCTCCGTGGCCCCAAGGCCAAGACCAACTTCGGCCACGGTGGACTCGCCGCGCCGCCGATGCAGGTTCCGATTCCTCCCCCGCTGCCGCCGCCGCACTTCGGTGGCAGCGCTGAAGTGTTCGGCGACTGCGTGCGGTTCTGGAGGCAGCCGATGTTCTTCCATGGCGGTGCGCCGCCGCCGCTTTTGCCGGTGAGGTCTGAGTACAAGGGGTACAAGCTTGAGAATGTGGATGTGGTGGTGAGCGAGCACGAGAAGAAGATGAACAAGGAGAAGAAACCTTTCTTGTTTGATCTGAATCTGCCGGCGCCGCTGTTCTGAGACGCCGGGGACGGCGGTTTCCGGTGAAAGTCGTGGACGGAGCTGGCTTGGCACTACCGTTTTTCCTTTTTTGTGCAGCTTCGAAATTACATTTTTGCCCCGGCGCGGTTACTTCTATTTCCATTTTATTTATGTACAGCTTGTTGGTGACCAAAATGTTTAGGGCGGGCCTAAAAGGAGTTTTTAGCTATAGCAACCTGTTTGTCTATGGTTAAGGTTGCTTTCGAGTCTCACATCGAGTTTGACTCGGTTGTAACTCGTTTTAAAACTTAGATTTGATTAAAAAAATATATCCTTAATTTATGAGTTAAATCGGAGGAAACTGGTTTATAATTTTTACATTATTATCTGTTTACATTTCTTGCCTACAAATTCTTTTTCTTTTTCTTTTTATTTATTAAAATTGGTAATAAATTGGTAAGAATCACTAATGGAAGAAAAATGCAAAAATTGGAGAATGGGAACCTAAAGATGGTGGCTTTGACAATATTCATATTGATAATGACAAGAACGCCTGAATTAATCAAAATATAGAACAAAATTTGACCATCAAGTAGAGGAATCTTAAAGCATAAATTTTGGTGTTTGGCAGCCTGCCAAAACGTTACATGCCTATCTCTATCTCTCTCTCTATCTAGCTAATCAATGAAATCTTGAGATAACAGGAACCTTAAAACGAGTATAAAAAAGATTATTATTATTGTTATTATTATTATTATTATTTTAATGAGGTTCCAGTTTATAGCCCCTCAAACAAAAAAACAAAACAAAAAAGAAAAAGCCATGTGATAAGGTGTGGTGTTGATGTCAGCAACACCTTGTGGGAGGATGGATTTGGAATTTTCTTGCTTGGAAATTGAAGTCAGACAACGCGTTAATTACAATAGAGCTAAGAATGTGTAGGGTCGTAATTGAAAATCATTGGAAGGAAGGAATGTAATTCTTTATTCATCGTCAATATTTTGATATTGCACCTAATTTGGTTTTTTGTGCAATTTAAATGTGTATCAAAAAGTTAAAAATCAGTCGAAATTCGTATTTGAGTCTTTTTAACTTAAGAATCATTTACGTTTGTAAAGGTTGAAAACATAATTTTATTTCATATTGTCGAGAAATCTACTTAAATAAAGATTTTTATGATTATTGTATGCAACCGAACATAATAATGCAGACTTTCTCGTAATAGGATTCCTACTATACATGTTCTTAAACTAAGTATCACTACTAGTTAGAAGCTGGATTTTTTTTTATAGATCTCATATTTATTAGATCCATATTTAATTAGTGAATAACACTTTATAATAATATTATATTTTAAAATCGGTAGCTACGTTTAAAAGGATGAATGTCGTTTGAACAATGATTCATCCACTGTTTTGGTGTTATCATGTGGTAGCTTGTCACCTATCATGTGACGATCAATTATTGTCCGGTGGCCTTTTTTTTTTTGTGTCTACTCCGCACACGCAAAAATATATGCTTTACAATTATTATTTTTTATTCGTATAAGCAATAAAATACACAATCTCATGAGATAAATCGACTAGATTAAGGAGATCTATAAATAGACTCTACTAAGTTACTGGCAGTTCTAAAATAAAGGATTAAAATTTATCACGTGCCCGATTGAGTACTTGAACATGTATTGGCCAAAAAGAAAGACCGACTGCAGAGCAACAATTGATTAACCAAAGCAGAACAGGGAGAGACTGCATTTGGAGGACCAATCTTGAATTAAATGCGTTCTTTGCAGAAGAAAAAGAAGCAGCTACCAAAACAGTTCAGTTGCAGCGCCCACCTCAGCCTCAGATATCAGAGCGCCGTGCACCGTGAGTGAGAGAAGTTGTGAAACTTGGGTCTCTCTTTTCTCTGTTTGACTAATGCTAAACTTCTAAGCTGAAAGGTCTAATCCTAAATTGGCACCGCTCTATAAACCACACCTCTGTTGTTTTTACATTAAAAAAATAAAAATAAAAAACAAAGACATTCATCATTGCTCCAAATCAAACACATTCTTAACATGTGTTTGGTAGTGAGGATTAGATTATAGAATTTGGTTTTAGATTGATTGTGTGTTTATCAATATACTTGAGTTGTTGAGTTAACAAATGTAAAAACTTAAAATGTCTTTGGAAAAAATAAATAAATAAAATTTGTTTTGCTCGTCTCGAAATTTTATATAATTTAAAAAAAATCATCTTATCTGGATTTGTTTATATAAAGTTATAGGTTTTTAAAGTTTGAGTTACAAAAGTGTATAAATAATAAAATTAAAGAACAATGACTTAGATTATTTTAGTAGATTTGAACTAGATGTCCAAACACATAGCATCATAATAGGACTGTTGATCTTAAATTTAAATTTTAAATTGAAAGACATTTATGAACCCTATAATAAGAGCACGCCATTGTAGAATTTCTCTATCAGTAACACTTAAACAAATCTTGTGCTAAATCGTGACCTTTCACATCTAGGTAATAAATATAGAAGAATTACTCCCAAAGTCGTCCTCTGTCCTCTTACAAGGGACTTGAGTTTCAAATATTGTTTTTTTTTTTTTTTTGTGGGTTAAATTTAAAAAATTTATGAACGGAGATATTAGAATCCTCGCATTATCTTAGGGAGTGTTTGGTGAATGAGTTTGAGTTAAGATTTATAAATTTTAATGATAATTTTTGTTGACTTTTTAAAAAAGACAAAAAAATTTTTCAGAAAAGATAAAAAATTTTTTTAAAAAAAGATAAAAACTGATATGAAAAAGTACAATTTAATTTAAAATGAGATGAATCACCAAATATCCCCTTTACCTACGTTTAATAATAAATTTTAACTCCAATTAAATTATATTTTTTTATCTTCATTTTAATCTTTTTTTTTTAAATCAATAAAATTTATAATTAATTTTTAAAAAATTAATCAATTTAAATTTAAAAATTTTATTTTACCTCAAATTTAATTTAAATACCAAACAAATTCTTTAGAATCCCGATTTATCCGGTGTGATATATGTCAAATTATTTATTGTTAAATATCTTGACAAACATAATGGAAACTTAAATCGTATGCAAAAATGACAAGCGTCACCAATCCACATGTCCACTATCAAGGAAACTGAAATCTAGTGTGTTGGTTAGACGGATGACTCTAGACCCAATGACTTGTATGATGATTAGCCTGCCTAGGCTAGACTTGAATAGACAGAAGTAGCAAATAAAGCTAGACTACCACCAACCAACTGAACACTTCTCAGCACCGATGGGCCTTTATTTTATTTTATTTTATTTTAATATTTTTTTTTGGGGCCAAAATTTCTGACAAAGAAACCCAATCCCTAATTTATAGCCAAGCTCCATTCAGTGGCAGTGATGGGGCAGTGCTTGACCACTCTCCATTTCTTTACGTGTCATCTCATCCCTCTTTTACTACCCCCTCCTTCCTTCCCTGCCGTCTTGGGTGGTCCACTCTATTATTGTACGGCTCTGTTTCTTCATTTTTTTTTCAATTTTTTTTTGATGACACCATATACGTTTCGTTAGAAGACAATTTCTACTTTGTCTGAGCTTGAAACGACATCATTGACTTTTTCTCACTTTCTTTGGAGTTTTGGATTGTTCAAGCAGGCTTTTTCACTGTGAAGAGCTCTTTGGGGCCCCTTTTGTCTCATATTGGCTCAGTCAGTTATTTCTTGATGGGCTCAGGCCTAGTTAAGGATTTAGGCTGAGGTCCATTAAGGAACGACAACTATATCCTCTTTCAAAATGGGAAAAGTAATTACATAAACTTGAAACACCTAGTTATTAATATAATACAAAACTTGATTACTTGACACAAACTAAATACTGTATCTCTGGTGAATTTAAATTAAAATTGGTTGATATTTTAAAAATTAATTATAAATTTTATTTATATTTTTATAAAAAAAATACAGTTTGATTGGGATTAAATTTTAATATCAAATGAATTATATGTTCAAACAAATGAAAAAATGAAATTACCTATACATCCTTACTGCATTCTAATATATTCAAAACTTCATTTGAAAAAAAAAAAAAATCTGCAAACTCTCTCTCTTCCTATCTCTCTCTCTCCATCTACCAGACTTGAGAAAATCCCCCCCCCCCCCCCCAACAAAACAATACAAAAAATAAATAAATAAAATAAAATAAAAGGGAAAAAAACCGATTTTCCCCGTTTCCAAACAAGTGTCTCTCACTCTTCCTCTTTCTTTCTCACATTGCAGACTCGAGAAAAATCCTCCCCACCGATTTTCTCTGTCCCCAAACAATTTCGTCTTCGTGGGCGTCATCGAAGATAGAGATCACAAAGCGGCGGCGACTTCAGCTCGTGATGAGTGGAGAATAGAAGAGGTTTACCGATCTTCGCGCTGAGCTCACCTATTTCGCCGAATCTCTCGACTCTTACATCCAAATGCAATTACGTCCCTTCTCTCAACATGTTGGTCTGTTCATCAAATTCTTTATGAATTCAAATAATTTAGCGTCAAGATCTGTGTTTTTGTTAGCAGTTTGATTTTAGAGTTCAATTAGCCTCGGGTATACATGTGTGTGTGTGTGGCCTGTGGGTGTTTGTCTTTGTGTATATGTGTATGTGTGGTTAATTTGCTTCTAGGAAGACTATTGCTCGTCTGTGTGTGTGTATTTAGTTATGTTGTGTGTGTGGTTAATTTGCTGCTCTGCAAGTGTGTGTGTGTGCTGTGGAAGTGTGATGGCACAATCTGAGATTTGAGTAAACGGAGCTCCAAAACAGAGGAAGAACACTTCGGTTCAAGCCTCGAAGAGGAATAAGAACAAATTGGCTCTGAAATTGCCTTTGTATTTCAAGGTGCAATAAAATCTGCCAACCCCAGCAGTTGTCAGCTGCTTAATTAAGGCAAGCTAGATCGAAAATACATTATCAGAACCCTAGGACACCTCAGCAAAATAAACAACAAAAAGTCCATATGCAGTAACCGACAACTAGCAAATCAGTAGTAGAGGAAATAAATGACAACTTCATACTAAATCACGCAAAGTAAAATTGTCAAAGGAGCAACAGTAGACTAAGCAATAGGTGCTCCTACATCAGAGTGTAATTTCTTGCTGTGTGAGCGTGTTTAATTTGCTGCTATGAAAGTATGTGTGTATGTTTCTTGCTTTGTGTGTATGTGTGCCGTGGAAGTGTAATTTATTGCTTTGTGAAAGTGTTTAATTTGTTGGATTGAATCTTTAACATATCCAAGTATTGTTATGACAAATTATTGTGACGAAATCTCTATCGTTTTGCAAGAGTAATAATTTTATTATACTAGAATCTCTATTATACTCTGCAAGAGTGATTTCAAAAAACTTTTTTTTACAAAAATCTCTATCATATTCTACAAGAGTAATTTCAGAGAGGAAGAGTATATAAACTACACATTCCATCAAAGTTCAAAAAAACAATTAATTCTGCAAGACTGTATACATGACCAAGTAATGGTACACAACCATTCATATCAGTACAAAAGAACTTGAAACAAAATACTTACAAGAATCAAAAAGCCATTGAAACAAAGTTTCACCCAAAAAAAAAAAAAAAAAAAAAACTCCCAACACAACTAAAACATCAAAACACAAATGGTTTTAGATTCGACATCAAACATCAGACTCCTAGGATTCGTCAAATGGTTTGAACTTCACCCGATAAATTGTGCAGCACCTTTTATCATCCCTCTCATAAGCCAATGCTAACTTCTGTACCACATGAACATAAAGCTCCAGAGTCATCTTCCTAGCGGCCGTATTAATACTTTTGCGAGCAATCCAAAGTCATGAAATGCATCAAATACTGCATCCATTGGCGTAAGATTTTAAATCTTCTTATCTGTTATTTCAAGATTTCAAAATAGAATCATCTCCTAATTCCCAAACAATGACAAAAACTAGAAGGAAACATCAAACAAAAAATAATTGTACCTAAAGCAGCAACAGATTTGTCATTTAAATACTTTTCCGGGAAAATGCCTCTGATGTAGCTGATATTTAATATCGAAATTTGGAGAAGGTTCCTCGTCTGATCTCATATAAAGTGAAAACAAACAGATTTAAACAACGTTTTACAAGCGAATATTTGGTTATCAGAAGCTAGAAGAATCTTATAAAAGATTTTACAAATGCGATGGTGCTCATGAGAGCAAAACTTAATGAAATCGAACAGCAAGCTTGACTTCCACGAAATCATCAAAACTATTTCGTGAAAGCCTTAATTTATCATGTCAAGAGAGCTGAGCCTGCAGAAGCACTAAACCAGAATATTTCCATACAAGATCAAACACGAATTTCACAAAAATTTCAAATCGGATCAAATCTATAAACATTTCCGATGATTTTCAAATCAAACAAGATTAATCTCAAAATTCAGCACAAGCTGCGACAACCAAATAAGCATCGAAAGTGGTTTGCGAACCTGCAATTTTCCACTCCTTGATCGCGAGTTCAGGTAGGGAGACAGAGAAAGAGCAACTCCGTCAAATCTCCGCCATCTCCATGGAGGATCCGCTTAGATCTATGTGAACCCGAGAGCGCCGACCTCTTGTACGTCTACACGCTCTTCTTCACCCTCTTCTTCTCCTTCTTCTCCGTCGCCGATGAGACCTTCGAAGCTTATTCTCAGGTCATGGCTTCTTATCCGCCGACGGAGCCTTCTCCTTCGCCGCCGCTGCCGCAGTCGCAGGCTTCTTCTCCGCCATGGGCACCATTGCAGAAGATTTCGAGTTCGTGCAGCAACAGATGAGCACACAGAGAGAGATAGAGGAGAGAAAGCGAGACAAAAATTGAAGAGAGAGAAACAGTGAAAAAAATACGATGTAAAACATCTAATTAAGGGTAAAAAAGACAATTACCATATCAGAAAATTATAAATAATCAAAACAAACCGAAGAAAAAAAAAGTTTGTATAAGTTGGTAAAGAGGGAGAATTTATATTGGTCAACGAATAAAAAAAAGTGGTTTTTTAGGTTTTTTTCTTTCAAAATTTGTTTTTAAAGATGGGTAAATTGCTCATTTAATCTATAAACTTTTCAGTTTATATAACTTTGATTTATATATATTTTTTTCACAACTGCAATGATCTCATATTATTAAAATATTACTTCAATAGTTACTTATGTTAATTTTTTAACTGAATCTGTCAATTATTTGATTAAAAAATGATGTTAACTAACCATTAATCTAAAAATTAATAGGAAAGACTATTGCAACATTGTTTTTAATAATTTAGTTTCATTTCATCTACGAAAAAAAGAATAGTGACTAAAGTTGTACAAATATAAAAATTTAGGGATTAACATAGCAATTTACCCTTTTAATGATTAGTGATTATCTTATTTTGCCTCTTATAACTCAAAATAAAACAAACCTTGCCTCTCATCTTATCATTTGATGCAACTTTGGCTCTTCATTAAACTGACAATTTTTTAATCATATTACATATAAATCGCATGACCAGTTGGTAAGAAGCAATTTTTTAAATAATTTTAATCACGTGTTAGTAATCCAGGAGGCAAATGTGATTAAAACTAAAATTAACATTTTAATAAGGAAAATACTAAAGCCGTAACTTGTAATAAGTTCAAGCATGATTTTTGTTATATTTTGAGCTATAATGGGTAAAGTGAAAATTTGCAATTAACCCACTTTGATTTTTTGTCCTTCTTCTTTTTTTCTTTTTTTTTTTTTTTTTTTTTTTTATAATGAAATAGAACAAGATCCTGTAATAAGTATTGGGGTGTAACAATTTGAAACTTAAAAGTATTGCTTTTCACATATACTCTTACCATTAAATTAAGAAAAAAATAAAGGGAAAAAAAGGGTAGTCAAAAAAGAAGATGCGAATCTTAGTAAATTTACGTTGGAAAGCATTTTTCTAGCAATGGAAAAAGATTAAGAAAGCTTGACTTGTGAGACAACCCTGAAAATGTTTTAATATTCTTTGTTTCACCATTTATGGATTGGATAGGTGGTCCTGAGTGGGCGTTCCTAATCCTACAACTAACATTGATAATTAACCCAATTAGTGGCACTAATACTTGTGTTAATCAGAGGTTTAGAAATTGTTGCAGCAACCATGATTACTCTCTTTGAAAGCCCCCCACCCCCTCTTTTTTTTTTTTTTTTTTTTTTTTTTTTTTTCTGTTTCTTTTTAGAGTCTAAACCTCATTCAACCATTAGGTGGCTAATATGACTGCTATTTCAAGTTATTGACTTTCTAAATTCTCCTTCTCTAATTAATCTCCAACTCATGAACAAATTTTTTTTTTTTGTTATTGTTTTTAATCTTCTAAACCTAAATTCAAATCGGGTCTCACGAGAAAAAATACTCTTATATGATGGTTTGATGAAAAGGATGAAGACCCAATCGTTTTCACCCAAAGAATGTCTAGTAACGTACTCCATAAATATATATTTTTTAATATATTTTTATTTTGCACTTAAATTAAGCAATTTCCCAACAACCCAAAGAAGGAATTCATACAGCCAAGCTATAACGCCTACAAGTAACGTTACAAAACATAGGGGCAAGACTTGGGGGTAAAAATTCCCACCAATATGAGCATTTGGAGGGCAGAGAATTTAAAGAGAAAAGATGGAATTGGACCCAAGAGAATAATTATGGGACTCCAATGGAGGAATAATAATAATATCATATCAAAAAGCTTGTGTGGATGATTTGCTTAATATGTTGTTGGTCCCCTCATTATTATAGCCTCCTTCCCTTGTTTGAGAAGACTCTTTAGTGCCTTTGACACGTAGAATATCTCTTCCAAAAGTTGAAAGAAACTACCAAATCTTGAAACAGCAAAGTTATAATTTGGCTACAAAAGGGCTCTACTGACTGGACTGGACTAACGCTCTCGTAAAATTTATGATAGGAACTGTATTTTTTTTACGATATAATCCATGAGCGTTCACGTTATAAAAGTTATAAAAATACAATTCTTATCATGTATTTTGTCTTTTATGTATCTCTTTACCAACCCTTTGCAATAAAACTGACAAGTCGCTCCCCACCAAGAATTTGAGGAATAGGAGAAGAATTTAATGCAAGTTGACAAACCCAAAATTCCACTCGACCGAATTCATACGCAGGCCAAATCAACATAAATAGTCATTAAATCAACAGCTAACACTCGTAGGTCGCAGGAAGGAAAGACCAAAGTCCAAACCGTTTTGGAGACACTTGAATCCCACCGCTTACCAACTAAAACAAACCAACAACACGAGGGAAAACGTCTAAAATGTTTGAAGTCTAAATTTGGAAAAGTCAGTGAATACCATTTTTCCTTTTCTCGTAACATTTCACCTTCCAAACTTAAACTAATACCCATTTGTTACATTCTAGAGTTGGTTCAATATTGTAACTTATAACTCACCAAAAAGTTTACTGTAAATGGAGTGAACTCTCGCACCTAAAGTTAACAAAGAAAATTCAAAGGAGTTGAATAAACCCCACCACTTAAATAATAATAAAACTACAAACCTCAAAATCAGATTATGGAGTTGAAGCCTAACGCTGAAAGAAAACTAAAACTTAAATAAAACGAAAGGCACAACCATTGAAAACTAAAAATGCATTGCTTGCTTAAGTGATGGAAGAGTTCTTACAGTTAATTTTACACCACTCCCGATTCTACTGAGAATTCTTCTTTTCACTCCACCACAAAGGCCTCAACCCGTCCCGTCTTTCTCCAAATGGCTAATAGAAACCTAAAGAGACTAGATGAGCCTAGGCCTCAAAGGGCACCAAAAAAGGAAAACAAAAAAAAAAAAAAGACAAAATGCTCCATTATATATCCCCCCCATATGCTTGAACCATGCAAAATATGTACAGGAGCATCTCAAGCCAATCATCATCGGTATCGAGTTTTTCTTGAGCTGTCGCAGTTGGCCTTTTGTCATTGTGAAGCCCCTACATAAAGGTTAGGTGTTTGCGGACTGAGGTTGTATTCTGGGGTGGTTATGTTCTCCTTCATAGGTCACAATAAGCATGGAAGGTTCTTCCAAGCACCTCTCCACGTGCTTCCTCGCGGGACAGCCTCTCATGCTGCTACATTTGTAGTATCCCCTGAACAAGTTCAAGAGGAAATCATTAGTTTTAAAAGTTAAAAACAATCTACCAGGGTGATTCTATCTTCACCTGGCTTTACGTATGTCTAAGAATAGAATAACAATACAGCACAAGAATATCACAGCTGTCGGAACGAAAAAGATGACTGCTTTTCTCTATCCTACCATATCAAGCCAGAAATGGGCAAGAATAGAAACATCCACCACTTTAAAACATAATGTTTTTCAGTTGATGTCATTATCCAAGACACAAAGATCGAATCTACATACCGAGGTCCTGTACTTGTTGCAATTCTAGTGAAGGCTATTGCAAATCACATAGATGTACATTATTAGTTCCAGATTAACCATAAAACTTAAATTCTTGGCATGAGGCAATTAAGGGAAAGGATGACAAGAAACTAGAGGAACGCTGGCGTCCACAAAAAAGGTAAAAACGGATATTAAAAAAAAAAAAAAAACAATACACTGATGTATATCTAAAATCAGCCTTCAATCACATTATCTACAAAAATTTATATGTAAATATTCTAGTTGCCCATCAAACGCAAGATTTGTTAAACAAGTATAAATACAGAGCCCCTGAATCATACCATAAATGTATAAAAAATCGACACAACGTTAAGATTCAAAGAAGTTTGATCATAATTATTACCTGGGATGAGGAGAGCCCTTGATTGGCTTCTGGCCGTACTTCCTCCATGAATAATCATCAGGAGGGATATCGGCAAGCTTGTTACTAATCGCCGGCACCTTGATTGATCTTTTCACTCTATGTTTCCTGCCAATACAGAACAACAAATTTAAAACAAATCTAGCTAAGAAGAAACGAAAAATAACGTGTACAAGTAAACCAAACGGAACAAACAAGGAAACAAAAACCAACCTCTTCTTCGAGCAGTGGCATCTACCAGTGCTACCACATTTGACACTCCCGTCCTCTCCCCGCACGGAACACTTCCTCTTGTGCTGCGAATTCTGATCTGAAGAGCGAGGCCCGCCGATCAGATGGAAGGAATTCCCATCCAAATTAGCAACGCTTCCATCAATACTCAAGGAGGAAATGAAGGACCGAGTGGACGACATTGTCGGCGTGCAACTGGAGCTATCGAAATTCAGGTTTATGCCGCTGTTGGCCTTCCTGAACAACATCTCGGCTTGCTGCTTCATCTGCTGCTGCTGATGCTGATGAAGCAACAACCTCTGCTGTTGCTGCTGATGAAGGAAGTGATAGTGCGCCGGGTTCGCTTGTTGGGCAAGTTGGATAGGGGTTTTCCCACTAGAACTCAGCTCCAAAGAAGGGTTTCCTAAGCACAATGAGCTTTTGACATTTGAGCCCATTTCTTGAAGTGGGTTTTCAGGAAAAGTGGATTGGAGAAAGTGGGGAGTTTTGGAAGATGGAATTGGATGGTCTGTTGCAGTTCTACAATAAGGGCTGTCTAAGATGATGTTTTGGGGTAAAGGGATTGGAAGCTTCTTAAGCTTTCTAACTCTGGCATGACCTAAACCAGTGTTGAGAAGAGAAACAACTCTCTTGAACCTAAACACAGCCTCCCCAGTTTCCACCGCCAAATTCCTCCGCTGAACTTGATCTTGTTGTGGCTGAGACAATAGACTCAGAACTCTATGGCAGCTCTCTACCGCTGCTTTGTTTGCTTCCTCAACTTCCTCCATTTTATCCCCAACAAAGAAAAAAACAAAACAAAACCACTAACTCTTCCAAACTTTTTTTTTTTTTTTTTAATTTTATAAAAAGGCCTAACCTTAAAAAACCATAAATAAAGAACAGAAAACTCAGTTATGAGCTTCAATTAGAGCATGTTCAACAACCACAAACAGACGGAACAAAGACCCATTTCCACTGAACAAACTCCCAAAAGGGGAAATTTTTTTTAAGACCCACGAAGAAGATCAAAATCAGCTGAGTCTGGGAAATTTGAGTTGGAGAAAGGAAAACCCAGATAGGTAGAGATAGAAATCACGATTTTGTACCAGAGAGAGAACCCAGAAAAAGAGAAAAAAAAAAAAAAAAAACGAAGGAATAAAGAAAAAAATAAAAAGGGATTGAATTTGGAGGAGAGGGGAATTAGGAAGAAAAGAAGGAAAGAGGAGAGACCTTGGTTGGACTTGGAGCTGTCAAAACCCTATATTTGGCCTCCATGCTTTTGAGATTGAAAGGTGTGAAAGAGAAGACTTTGTTGCTTCGCATTGAGAAAATTCACCCTGACAGCCATAAGAATACAAACTCCCCGACCTTTTTTTTTTTTTTTTTAATCCAATTTATGTAACAAGAGGAGATAAATTTTCTTCCTTATATATATATATATAATATAAAATATAATATAATAAACTAAGAGGCAAGATTCAACAGAGAGAGAGGAGAAAGGAAGCAGAAATCCAGAGAGAGAGAGAGAGAGAGAGAGAGAGATGGGTTGGGGGATTTAAATAAGCAAAGGAAAAAAGAAAGAAAAAAATGGAGCAGGGGGAAAGCTGATTAGAGATGGAACGAAACTGCCGTCTATGTCACAGATTTGAGGGTGGGTCCCACCCATAGACCTTTGTTGTTCTTTTTCTTCTCCCAATTCAACCTTCCTCTCTTTCTTTCATTCTTTCTTACTCACTCTTTTTTTTTTCCTCCCTCTTTAAATTGAAATTGAAATAAAATCCCTCCTACAGAGAGAGAGAGAGAGAGAGAGGGCAATGAAAATTCGTCTGTATTATTATTATCCTTATTGTTGTTACTAGTTGTATAACAAGTATTTTGTTCGTGAATAATAAATAAATATAATATAATATAAAAATAAAAAAAATTCAAATGGCGATATGTGATTATTATACAACGATCACGTGATAATCTTGTGATAAACAAGAAAACCAGGATCAAAAAGTCATAAATATAGGTAAGTGTTATCTAAAACCACAGACAAGCTTGAGTTTTACTAGTTCCTAGATTATACTCTGGGCTTGAGTTTCTTTGCTGCCATTGGGTTGGTTGAGTTGGGGGGTCTTTTTTTTTTTTTTTTTTTTTAAATGTAAGTTGTAACCAAAACCAAGTAGTTTTCAATTATTAAATTAAAAAAAAAAAAAAAGCAGTTTCAAGGCAAAAAAAAAAACCCCCTTAAAAAAACCCAAAAAAAAAAAAACAAATAGTGAACTGTGAATATTTTATTCCAAAAAAAAAAAAAAAAACGGGTGGGGCGGGGCCTTTGGACAATATATGTTACACTTGTATTTGCAACGGCGGTGACCCTTTGGAGACATCAGATTCAGATACATACATTGCCCTCTCTCTGTCTCTCTCTCTCTCTCTCTCTCTCTCTCTCAGGATTTTTTTTTTCTTTTTTTTTTTCCTTATCAATTATGGAAAGTCATTAACAGTTTCTAACCAATTTCAAAGTTCAACTTAATTATGTATTATATAGTTGAAATCAGTGACCTCTATACATTACATTTTTAGTATTTTAATGATTGCTTTTGAATATCAATAAAATTGTTTATTACTTTATAAAGTATGAAAAGAATTATGCGGTGAAGAGATTGTAAGTATTGCATAAAGATAATTTCACATCTAACTTGTAATTTAATTAATAAAATCTTGTTTCTAAATTTTTGCGAATCTTATTAAGGCTTTGTTTGATATTTAAGTTTAACTTCAATTAAACTATACTTTTTCATTTCAGTTTTTATTTTTTTCTGAAAAGTTAATAAAATTTATAATTAATTTTTCAAAAATCAACCAATTTCCAACTTCAAAATTTTATTTTTAACCGACGAATCAAGTGTGAATTAATTGTTTTTTTAATGTCACATTTATTTAAAAGGAAAATATATATTCCTCATTATTCAAGTCTCCGTCTTTATTTTTTAACGTCATCGAATATTATCAGTGAAGCCGGCATTAATTGTACAGGCTTGTTCAAATCACTATGTAGCATCTTTTGTTTTTAAGTTAAGACTATTACGATTAATTATAATAAACGTTTGTCAAAAGAGAATTTGTGACCGTTGATATTCAAGAACATTCACCCACAATGAATTACAGTCAACATAATACTTCCATGCCAAATTAATTACTATTTGCCAAATAAATTACAAAATTTAAGTTGAAACTACCACTTAATATCGAAATTCAAAGACCCATATATATCAAGATTTATGAATTACGATTACCCGTCTTTTTTTTTTTTTTTTGGTCGAGATAAAAATGGGACTCATTTTTGAGACACGAAACATTAGGATGTCACCAGAACATGAAAATTGCATATCAGGATTTCTTTGGTCGTTGTTCTCTCTTTCCCTCGTTCCTTTTAAGAGAATGATTTTTTTTAGGGCAACCCAAGAAATTAATTGCATAATAGTAAAAGACAATGATAACAATCCTAGATTTATTTATTAGTTTATAGACATCACTAGAGATTGTCCTAATCAAAGACGGATAAAAGTCAAAGTAATTGATGATTATTGATTACAAATATTTCTAAACGATGACAAGGCAAACGAAAGTCGTGGGCAATAAAAGACTTGTGGGAAAATTAATAATATTTAAATTAAACGAAGAAAAAAAAATCATTAAAAAAAATATAAAAAAAGGAGCAATAAATTATAATATGATGCAGGAGAACTAACGAAACCCAACAAGGCACTTTTGATTAACTTTGCTTTGAAGGTTTTTTTTTTCCCCTGTTTGTGTGCTCGGCTTTATCAAAATATCCGTCAAATGTGGGACCCACGCGCTCAGACCAGTACTCGAGAGCACCCCCCATATAGCCGTTGCATGAGGTAGCCAATCCCCTCACGCCACGTGGAAATTTAGTCCTTAAAGCTTGCCACGTACCCCAACGTATTGTTTGACTGCCAAACTCTGCACCGTTGCTGCTATCCTGCGCCGGGTTGCGCACTGTTAGTTCGGCGACTGACAAGGGTGCGGGCCCCACTGGGTCCCAGCGTCGTTGACTTTGCCGTCGCCAGCTCTCTCTTTCTCTCTCTCTCTCCATCTGTTTCTCTCTCTACCCACAACTCCGAAAGTGGCGTAATCAGGTACTTTAATACCTAATTGTGTTTCTGCTAATTGATTTTAATTTGTCGATTGCGATTATTTTGGATTATATTTAGAATTAAGTGAGCATGTTTAAAGCAATATGACCAAAATGACGTTACGGAAAAGTACATGTTTCATGACCAATGGGGCTATATTTGGAATTTCATATGGAGATTAAGGAAAAATAATACGATCCACTGCTAGAGGAGGATAATGTAAGATGACCGCACACACGTTATCCCAAAAAAATAAATAAATAAAAGGAAATGACAAAACAAAACAAAACAAAACAACACAAATGCCACAAGACTAAAGTACACAATTTTCAAAAAAAAAAAAAAAAAAGATTAAAGTACACATTATAAAGATTAAGCCCACCAAAAATGAAAAACATTATCACTCAAAAAGATAAACATTAATAACAATTTGCTTACATTTGAAAGCTAAGAGCCTAAGTTATAGAGAGAGAGAGAGAGTATGGTTTTGCGTTTGGTTAACTGAACTCATATAGTTCCAAACTTAAGATTTTGTTAGTACAAATGTTTTTTTTTTTCTTTTTTTGCTCAAATGTTAGTACAAATGGTTGAAGTCATTTAATCCTCGCTGGTATAGTAAATGTTCTTACAATAATACTAGAGATATTAATTATAATCTTTTTTGAATATCAATAAAATATGTCATTTTTAATTGATAAATATTTAAATTAATATTATACTAATTAAAATTAAAATATCTCATTTAATAATAAAATATAATAATTATTATCACATAAGTTAGTACTTAATAATTAAGATTAAAGTCCGTCTCTTTAATATTACAACATTCTTATCAAATAATTTTACATCAATATATATCTATGGAAAAAAAAAAACTGTGAAGGTTCAATTGTCATGTTATCATTAGGTTTTTTTTTTTTTTTTGGTTGTAATATGCTTTTAATATAATCTGTCAATCTCAAATATATTTCTTTTTTTTTTTTAGCTGTGTACAATAAAGCATCCTACGCCTTCAAAAAATATATAGAATCACATTATTATTATTTTTTTAACTGACAAAATATTGTTTGACTCATTCTGTAATAAATTGATCAATAAAATTACAATTTGATATCAATCAATTAATAAATAATCATCAACAAATCACTATTTCTTTTACACCTAATCATAAAATCTTCAAATTTTTTTTTAGTTATTACACAAAATTCTCAAAAGAAAAGGCTGTTTACTGTGTGAAATGGAAAATTTTAAAATATTCATTTTTTTTTTTAATTATTACACAAAATTCTCAAAAGAAAAAGCTGTTTCTACGTATGTGAAATGGTAAATTTTTTTCAAGCAATACAACGCAAGCTTCAGCCGTGCAGTAAACAATGCTGGTGTGGCTGATAAAGTTATTGGCCGAGCACGTTTGCAAGGCGCATACAATGTCAATTATTACATGCCATTTTTTCAGTCTCCAATTGGACCCACTTAAAGCTTTGAGCAACGCTGTGGAAAAAAAAATTTTTTTTTTTTTGAATAGATTTTTTTGGGGGCCTAGATGCAAACAAAATTTGCAATCAATAATTAGGTAGTTTGATAATTGTCCTAATTTTAGGATCACAGATAAGTCATTGTCAATGCAATAATAGTTGAAGATGTTTGGGGAAAATAAATATAGAAAAAAAAAAAAAAAAAACGGATGACTTTTTAGATGCTAATTTTACATCAAATAGTTACAAAATAAATATAAAAAAAAAAAAGAAAAGAATTAGGATCCTAATTGGCTATTGGCATCTAATCTGAAATTTATAAAAAGAACAAATGGAATTGGTTTCTGTGGAGCATGCCCCACGCGTCGCTTGTCATTTGTCAAAGTAAAAAGATTATTATTCTATAGGTTGGCCCCATGAATTTGGAGGAAACACACCACAAAATAATTGAATTATTTTAGTTTTTTTTGTTAGAACCAAAAAAAAAAAAAAAAAACTTTTTTGACTGTTAATTTTTTTTGTCATTGTCTGTATTAGATAACAGTAATGCTAAAAGGTTGAGGTTTAAAACGTGTTGTTTGGAAATTTTGATCCAGCGGCATTGGAGTCAAAGGTGAAGGCATGTCCCTAAATGAAATTGGATAAAAGTCCAACAAATTGCGTACATCCATATTCCATCATCAATGTGAAAACTATTACACATCCAAATAATTTCAAAAGTATCATGCGGATTTATGATTCATTTAGTATTTGAATTGAGATTGGGATCAGATGGAATTTTTAAGTTTGAATTTGTTGATTTTTTAAAAATTAATTATAAATTTTGTTGATTTTTTATAAAATGACAAAAATTGAGATAAAAAAGTATGATTTAATTAGAATTAAACCTAGATGCCAAACGTGGGCTTAATTTGAATTACTATGATGAAGCAGACAACTTTTTATGAAAAATAAAAATCAACAACTAAGACTATCAACAATTGAAACATGAAACCATCTATGACCGAGTAAGGAATCATGCATTCAGTAAACTTATATATTTAAAATTTACATTTTTTTCTCATTAAAACTGATTATTCATTTATGAATCTTTTGTAAACTTTATACTTTTAATGCACACTTTTATTGAAATAATAAACTGGTTTTGTCGCTAATTGAAATCGAACAACATTGTACGACTTAAAAAATAGGATGTGTTGTTCCTTATTCATTTTGGTACTCCGATTTATAGTAAAAATATTTGTACAATGTTAAAGGGTTCTTTGTTGCTACTACTATTGAATGACAAGGACATTAATATGTTTCTCATAAAGAAAGAAGCATAAAAAAAAAAAAAAAAAGCCGAGGAATCAAAACACAATTATGAGTAACAACAGAAGAAAGGGAAAAGAAAAGAGGAGCTATAAAGCAAAGGATTTTCATTCACAAAATGTAGGATCTCACGCTTTACAACGTTTAAGCTTGGGAACAACTCGATTTCATGAAAGCTAAACACTAATAAAGTGTTTAACTTTATCCCAAAATGTAAAAACCATGAAAGCGGGAAATCTTTTCCTCTTGT
This sequence comes from Ficus microcarpa, assembly GCA_025413485.1. Lineage (NCBI taxonomy): Eukaryota > Viridiplantae > Streptophyta > Magnoliopsida > Rosales > Moraceae > Ficus > Ficus microcarpa. The sequence continues at coordinate 3,675,568 of CM046384.1, read as the reverse complement.
CCAACGTCTCTCTTTCCCTCCCCAAAAGAATAAATCTTTATGGCATTCCCTTTATTCTTTTACTAATCACTGAGCTATTGAGATAACTTATGTTAACGAATCAAATTTCTTCAAATATAAAGAGAACAAGATTTCTACGGTTTAAAAAAAAAAAAGAACAAATAAAACCCTTTTTTTTAAATTATAAATAGTAGTAAATATAGTTTTGTCATTAGACTAATTTTTTAATCATTTTTTATCTATAAATGAGAGTAATTTTGTATCGTTCATTGTATTCATAAATTAAACCGCTAAAAATTTTAATTTGATATTTAAAACTACCATTTTTATCAATAATGAAAAACTAGTACCTAAAATAGGGATTAATATTTCATGTCCAATTTTAGTGTCCTAAATGGTGCCTAGCTAAATATATTTGGACACCTCATTGAAAGAATTTAAATTTTAAGATATAAAAAAGAAAAATGCTTTAGAATATCAGTGATGTTTAATATCATACTAACAGAGAAGTGAGCTCTATGTTGTGAGACCTATCTTTTATTAATGAAAGATATTAAACATCACTGATGTTTCCTAACATTATTATATAAAAAAATCAATTATAAAATATTTTAAACTTTTTAGAATGGCGTGGTATAAAATTATTGATTATCTATGGTATTAAATTATTGATTATCTATTATTTGAAATATCAAAAATAGAATAGAAGATGTGGATTCTGAAGTAGAAATGACATACAGCAGTCCCAATCACACTTGCATTGTTTTTTTCTTGTTTTTTCCTTTTTTTGCCCCTGTGAATTTGGTAAACATGAAGTGCATTTATCCATATACTTCTTTTGCTGAAAAGGAATTATACACTTCTTTTTCTGAAAAGGAATTACGTGAAAAAGAAAAAGGGACAAATGATTTATTAAGAAAGGGGAATCCTTTTCTTTTCCCCCCAAAATAATAATAATAATAATCACATCATTCTTTTTGCCGGAGTAAGGAATGAACTTTGTGCAATTACCTCTACACGGCCAAAGATATTAGCCTGCTGGGGAATCAAACTGCTGTGTCCTTTCATTAATACCAACCCCAAAAATGAGAGGAATGGATTTTTTTTTAAACAAATATATATATATATATATCTATATATGTGTGTGTGTGTGTGTGTATTTACTGCCCCACACTCGTCGGAACAAACCTTTTTATCGATAAAGAAAACAACCTACTTTGTCCTTGGCCTCCCTATGCACCAAAAACATTCTGTCCCATGACGATTTGCTTTTATCTGATTGATAAGAGGAAGAATATTTTCCCATTAGTCTTTGTTTTCTAATTATTATTCTCTCTCTCTCAAAGAAAATTAAGGGGGGAAAAAAAGAAAAAAAAAAAAGTTGGAAGCTCACGAGCTTTAATGGCACATGAATCAAAGACACTTTACTCTTTTAATGCACCTAAGTAATAATAAAGAAAAAGAAAGTAAAGTAAAAGAGAGGGGGGTGGGGGGTGGAGGGGTTGCTTCGGGATCTGGTGAGACAGGGTACGACCACGATGATACAATTTTTATGTTTGGAATAATAATAATAATAATAATAATGCAGGCTCTTCTGAATTTCACAGAGCTCGTGCATATGAATTATGGACTTTGCACCTGAAAATTCTTTGGTGCCAAAAGTTCGGACATTGTGTATGTATATATGTATCACTTGTGTTTTTATGGTTAAAACTAAGAATGGCCATTTGGATAAATTGTCTACTGCTGGTATGTGTTCTAGTCTTTTATTAGGCCCCTAACCTTTATCGAAATCAAAGATTAAATATGCGTTTGATATACAAGTTTGAATTGAGTTTTTTGAGTTAGATTTGAGTTGAATTGTTATATCTTCGATATGCAGGTTTAAATGACTGAAGCTAAAAAATATAAAAACTTAAAATGTATTTAGAAAAAAAAAAAATCAACATGGAGATATTTCGTTCGAATCGAAATTCTATATAATTTTTTTTAAATAAAAAAAAATCATTTTATTTAGACTTGTTTCTGTAAAGTTATGAATTTTTAAAATTTAAATTGTAAAGTTATGATCATAAATTCTGAAAAAAAAAAAAAAAAGTATTTGAATGCAATTGGTGCATTAAACACTTGCTAAAAAAAAAAAAAAAAAAAAATCTGTCGTAGATTCCATCCTGCTCTGTTCAATTGGCCCCATACCAGAGAATAATTGTGGGTTCCTATGGTTGTTTTGGACAAGCAATTGCCTCATCCACTCGTTTTGGGGGAACACACTTTCTTTTTCAAATGCTTCCTTTTTGGATTTTCTTTTCTTTTTTGGCTTTCAATCGTGTTAAGTGTGTCAAAAGAATGCTATTAGTACGCGGGAGCCAGGGCTCAACTCAGATCTTCTATTCAAAGTTAATATCTCAAATGGTGTCCACATAAGATTATTTTTTCTTTAAATTATATAGAATAATGAGATAAACAAAGCATGATTGATATTGAAATTATGTGTACGAATACATTAAAAATTTTTACACTTTTTTACTATTAAAGTTCATTTTTAACCAAACACACAACTCCATGTATTTACTTATTTTCAATCAAAGTATTTTCAAAACTCTAATTTGAATATATGCTCCAAATATCCCCTTAAATTGAGGAGGTGCTGATATAATATGTTTCGGTTAAAGGAGTGTCCTTTGCAATTTGGATAAAAACCATAAAGTGTCAATGTAGGCCAAACCAAAAAAATAACTGTGAATATTGCAGTACACGCGTTTTAGAAACTAATTATTTATCGAGATTTGAGCCATACACATTGTTTGATCAAGAGAAAATTCTACTTATGTACTACTTCTAAACAACAGTTGCTAACATCGTAGACAAACTCTTCGATTAGAAATTTGAGGCCAGAGCACCAAACTTGCAATGATTCCATTAGTTTTTCACACTATGAAAGGAGAAACGCGAAAAGGCAGAATTCAAACTAGTAAAGAGTATAATACTTGTGCATTTCAAGTGAGCCCTGACCAAAAATTGCAGATTTAATAGCATTTTGAATCCACTGGAAGAATTTGAAAACCCTCTATGGACTCGCTAAATGGCGCATTGCAAAAATGGTTGGAAAATTTGTTTTAAAGTGATCCATGAATCAACAAGACTTGTCAAAGGACTATACTAGTTAGCCAACAAAGTTATTGTTTCCTCCCCCTTCCTTTCTTGGTCGGCTGTGCATCTGTCTGCTCTTTCCCGGTGACTTCTGATATATCCGCTGCATAGCGAGAAAAGAAACAGGATGACTGGTTCATTTCTAGTAGGACAAAATGCGCTTCAATTTGGAAGCTATTATGATACTAGGGCACCGCAAAAAAATTCTGAAGGCGCTACTTCGATAACAGTCTAGTGAAAGAAAGAATTAACCAAATTCTTATACTATTCCTTTATATCCTGAATTCTGCGAGTGAGCCTGATCAATGTTCAGTTTGAGGAAAGAACTGCATGAGTAGTGTAACTAGTGTTCTTTAGAAGTAGACCAAAATAGTCATCTGGTAATAAGTTCCAATAGGCCCTAAGTGGTAGAACCTACAGAATTCATAGTAGTATTAAAACAGTTCACTTGGCTAAATGTCAGACTAGTACTGAATATCATCAAAATAGTTCGTTATATAACAAAATTTTCAGTTATAAATTTAACACTTCTTACGCTGCTTTATGTCCTACTGCTAACACTCAACAGATTTGTTATTTGAGACCACAAAGCTACACAGAAAGTTGAAATCAGCAAAAGTTTGTACCTTCAGGACCTCGAGCCATCAAAGTGAAAAAGATGTTGTTAAGCTTTTCCATCTTTTTTGCTTCTTGTGCTTGGTCTGTCTTAAACTTCAAACACTGAAAAATGCATAAGAATCATAAGATCATTAATCATGCAATAATATAGAAGGATAAACTTATGTTCCTCACACCACAGGGTCTCCAATTACGTCCACATGTAGATTACTATATATATATATATATATATATATTTTTTTTTTTAGGGGGAGGGGGAGGGGGAGGGGGAGGGCGGTGGGGCAAGAAGGCCAAAACCTAAACCCTGTTCAATTATCTAATATGCCATTTTGCTAACTTAAATCCCACGTTCTCAACATGCACAAAAGTGATATGACGTTTCATTGTCATCAATTGCATCTATCACAAGCAGTGTGGCAAGTTTGTAATATACATAAACTCCCTGTCAACATTTGCCTCAATTTGATTTGATCCGACATAAAGAAAGGGAAGGAGAGTTAGAATAATGTCATACGTTAATGTACAACGTAGCAGCATTGTCAATCATCATTCGAACTAGAAATCAAGCCTTCATCAATTGTCAATTTCCAAACATTAGTATTCATGAATTCAGATTCAGGGATAAATTCCTACTGGCAAAACTAGGGGTAAATCATTCTTCCAGAACCATAACTAGTGGGTAAATTCATACAATTACAATTCATCATCTTTCGAAACTTAAAACCGACAGATTGAAACAGATTCCTAGCAGAACAAGATACAGAGAGAAAGCAACCATTAAGAACAAGGATATAGATCTGAGAGTAGTGCAACTGCATTTTGTATTTGCAAACTAACATCTGTTCCACACAGGAAAATTGGCATGGAACCCAGTGCAGATAATGAAATTTGACAATCTGTTTTACTTACAAAGCTATATCAATGACTAAAATAAAACCAAAACAAAAAGTATAATAAAGAAAATAAATATATCAGTACCTCTCGGTTGTCAGTGACCTTGAGAACTAATTTACCATCACAATGCCTGTACTTCATCACATACCGTGTCTACATCCACAATATCGATAAATTCAGAAGATTAAAAAAAAAAACACACAAGAAAATCAACTACGATTTTTGGCTACTTTTACATGCATTTGAACCATCTAATTTAATTCGATATTTCTAAAATTTAACTCCTTGCACTATTTAATCGAAATTGTCACCGATTTGAAATTGGACGGAGGAAAAAAAAAAAGGAAAACTGAGGGAAGAATGTAGGCTTATCGGGTTTAAATTCTAAATCATGATCCATAAAAAAAAAAAAAAAAAAGGAAAAAAATTTAGGGAAAAAAAAAAAACGAGGGAGAGAGTAGAGGAAATAAAACACACAGATTCAGGATCGGCACGGAACAATTGTACGGATCGCTCGACGAACTCGTCCCAGGAAGTTATGTAAACCATAGCGTCGAGTTAAAGAAACAACAAGAGACTGAGATAGGCCTGAGCAATTCGCAAATCTGCAGAGGTCGTGGCTGAAGAAGCAGTCTTGGGGTTTTAGGTCTGCTTTCGATGAGAAGAACACTGTTTTTTATTTATTTTTTATTTTTAAGGTGAAACGATGCGCCGTTTTTGTTTGCAAAGTTTATTTATTTTTTAAAAATGATTTTTAAAGTTTAATTTTGTTCATTGAACCTCTCTCGGGGGGGGGGGGGGGGGGGGACCATTCAATAAACCACATAATATTTGTCCTCTAAAATGTCAGTGGCAGAAGAATTTCTGTTGGTGCAAATACACATATAGTTTGATTCATGAAAAAAAAAAGTGGGCGATTTTTTTTAATCACCTAATTAATGTATGGTCAATTATTTTTTTTATTTAAAAAAATGATTATTTGTCATTTTTTAGATTTAATCAATCATTAATCGATTATAAAATTTAATAATTTACGTTTAGTTAATCAGTGATCGATTGTAAGTCAATTATCAATTGACTATTATATGATAAATGATTGATCATTTATAAAAAATTGATTAATCATTTTTTAAAAAAATGACTTTTTAATTAATTTTTAAAAATTTTGATCATTTATTAAAAAAAACTTCTTAAAAAAAAGTCAATTTAGCTATAAATAAAAAAAAATGCACTTAGCATTTCTCAATGTCCATACTTTCTGTCGTTTAATAAGAAAAACGACATAGCATTTCTCTTGCCATTAATTGGCTGTCGTTTATGTAAAACGACATGAGGTTTTCAATTTAGGCGACCGAGGCATGTCGTTCAATATGTGAGGTCGTCCAAGTAACGACACTGGGGTGTTTCATGTTAAATTTCTGTCGTTTGAGAGGAACAAAATCGAAATGGAATTTCTTTTAAAATATTTTGATTCACATATAGTTTGATTCACAAATCTGCAGAGGTCGTGGCTGAAGAAGCAGTCTTGGGGTTTTAGGTCTGCTTTCGATGAGAAGAACACTGTTTTTTATTTATTTTTTATTTTTAAGGTGAAACGATGCGCCGTTTTTGTTTGCAAAGTTTATTTATTTTTTAAAAATGATTTTTAAAGTTTAATTTTGTTCATTGAACCTCTCTCGGGGGGGGGGGGGGGGGGATCATTCAATAAACCACATAATATTTGTCCTCTAAAATGTCAGTGGCAGAAGAATTTCTGTTGGTGCAAATACACATATAGTTTGATTCATGAAAAAAAAAAAGTGGGTGATTTTTTTTAATCACCTAATTAATGTATGGTCAAATATTTTTTTTATTTAAAAAAATGATTATTTGTCATTTTTTAGATTTAATCAATCATTAATCGATTATAAAATTTAATAATTTACGTTTAGTTAATCAGTGATCGATTGTAAGTCAATTATCAATTGACTATTATATGATAAATGATTGATCATTTATAAAAAATTGATTAATCATTTTTTAAAAAAATGACTTTTTAATTAATTTTTAAAAATTTTGATCATTTATTAAAAAAAACTTCTTAAAAAAAAGTCAATTTAGCTATAAATAAAAAAAAAATGCACTTAGCATTTCTCAATGTCCATACTTTCTGTCGTTTAATAAGAAAAACGACATAGCATTTCTCTTGCCATTAATTGGCTGTCGTTTATGTAAAACGACATGAGGTTTTCAATTTAGGCGACCGAGGCATGTCGTTCAATATGTGAGGTCGTCCAAGTAACGACACTGGGGTGTTTCATGTTAAATTTCTGTCGTTTGAGAGGAACAAAATCGAAATGGAATTTCTTTTAAAATATTTTGATTCACATATAGTTTGATTCACAAATCTGCAGAGGTCGTGGCTGAAGAAGCAGTCTTGGGGTTTTAGGTCTGCTTTCGATGAGAAGAACACTGTTATTTATTTATTTTTTATTTTTAAGGTGAAACGATGCGCCGTTTTTGTTTGCAAAGTTTATTTATTTTTTAAAAATGATTTTTAAAGTTTAATTTTGTTCATTGAACCTCTCTCGGGGGGGGGGGGGGGGGATCATTCAATAAACCACATAATATTTGTCCTCTAAAATGTCAGTGGCAGAAGAATTTCTGTTGGTGCAAATACACATATAGTTTGATTCATGAAAAAAAAAAAGTGGGTGATTTTTTTTAATCACCTAATTAATGTATGGTCAAATATTTTTTTATTTAAAAAAATGATTATTTGTCATTTTTTAGATTTAATCAATCATTAATCGATTATAAAATTTAATAATTTACGTTTAGTTAATCAGTGATCGATTGTAAGTCAATTATCAATTGACTATTATATGATAAATGATTGATCATTTATAAAAAATTGATTAATCATTTTTTAAAAAAATGACTTTTTAATTAATTTTTAAAAATTTTGATCATTTATTAAAAAAAAACTTCTTAAAAAAAAGTCAATTTAGCTATAAATAAAAAAAAATGCACTTAGCATTTCTCAATGTCCATACTTTCTGTCGTTTAATAAGAAAAACGACATAGCATTTCTCTTGCCATTAATTGGCTGTCGTTTATGTAAAACGACATGAGGTTTTCAATTTAGGCGACCGAGGCATGTCGTTCAATATGTGAGGTCGTCCAAGTAACGACACTGGGGTGTTTCATGTTAAATTTCTGTCGTTTGAGAGGAACAAAATCGAAATGGAATTTCTTTTAAAATATTTGTTGCCGCGTCGTTCAGCCAAAATGCCACGTGCTTTATGTCTAATGGTTTACTGTAAAAACGACGTAATTTGCATCTCATGCTGTAAAGTTCGTGCTTGCTTTGGAAATAAGGAATTTGTCTGGTTACGACTTGTATTCTTATTCCTGATGGGAACTATTTAAAAAAAAAAAAAAAGTATAATTTGAGTTAAATTGTTAAAAAAAACACTAATCATAAATAATATCATTTCAAAAATAATTGAACTATTAAGAAGTAAGTCGTTTTGATAGGGAAACATAAGTTTTGATAATGAGTTTTGAAGTGATCTTCTTCTTTTGCTTTGACTATTCTTCATGGACTTTAGTAATCAACAAATACAAGCCAAAACGACAAACACATATACCGGAAGCAATGATAAAAATATTGATATCGATGAAAATATCAATGAGCGGATTTTATGAAAATACCGATGAATAATGTTAATATTAATAACGATATCAGTAAAAATAAAAAAAATGATGGATATTCATATTGAAAATTGAAAATTTTCAAGTGAAATTACAAAAAAAAAAAAAGAAAAAAAACTAAATAATACATAATTATATATAAAAATATATAAAGCACCATTTATATAAAAACGATTCATTAAAAATATATATTGATAGAATACTAACTTTATGTAGTGCAAATTTTAGAATCTCATAATATTTAACATGCATACATGGTTTATAATTAAATATAAGCATTTTTCGTATATCTAAGATTTAATATCAAATGAACTCCTTAAAAGTTTAAAAATATAAGTTTGCAACTCATATAAACAATAAATTTATCATAAAATAATTTACGTGAAGATTAAAATATATATATATTGAACTTAAGGATTTATTATTGTTATTATTACTGACAATCCTCATTTACCGATAATTTCGGAGAAATATTGATAAAATTGTCCTTATTTTCATAATACAATGAAAAAAGCAAATAAACATAATCTTCCGAATCTCCACCCTTTCGAGTTCTCTTCGAAACTAACGTCAAAGCTAATTAACTATCGAATAAGCTCCAATTTTTCTTACAGAAGTGCTCAAGTTCAACACCAAAAAAAAGTCAACAAAAGCAGTTTAGGCACCCTTTTCCGTCTTATAAACTACAAAAGAACAAGTGTCTCACACAGCTTTTCGACACACCAATAGTAAACAGAGACAGAGAGAAAAAGCAGAGAAAAAACAGACATGGTTCCGTCAAATGCTAAAACAGCGGAGGTCGAAAGAGATAATGAGCTTGACAGAGAATTACAACAACAACAAGAAGAAGGAAAGAGAAGACAAGGCACGTGGAAGCACGCCGCTTTCCACGTGGCCACCACCATCGCCACTCCCGCCGCCTACGCTCCCTTGCCCTTCGCTCTCGCTTCTCTCGGTTGGCCATTTGGTATTTTTCTTTTTTCTTTTTTTTTCTTTTTTTCCCTCCTCTTCTAATCTCTGTTTGGTTCGTTACTTAGAAGTGGTATTTTGAAGTTTGAGTATCGACATTTTCTAATTCGATAAATAAATTTATTTCATTTTTTTTCTTAAAATTTTTAATTTTAATAACAATTTTAATAATTATTAATAATATTAATATGTAATATTATTTCATAAAAATTTTATTTTAATTTGATTTGAATTTTTTAAAAATTGATAATATTTATTGATTTTAAAAATTATATAAAAATTTTGAGTTGACGAAAAACCAAGCGCTGGTTACTCTGTATGATCGCTATATATATGTGTGTGTGTGTCTTTATGTATATATTCTGGACTGAAAATTGGAAAAATAAAATATACAGGAGTGAGTAGTCTGGTGAGTGCAACACTGGCGACGTGGTATTCAAGCCTTCTGATCGCGTCTCTTTGGAAATGGGACGGAAATAAGCACGTTACCTATCGCAATCTTGCCCACAGCATTTTCGGTTAGTCCTTCTTCTTCTTCTTCTTCCTTTTTTATTTTTTTATTTTTTTTTATTTTTCATTATTTTCCTTCTTTGTTTGGTTGTTTTATATAATAAGAAAGTAGGTTACTGCAGTTTCTCTTGAAATTTATGATTCTAAAATACCATAGACTTTAAAAAATAAATAAATGAATGAAGAATATACCATAGACTCTGCATAGTTTGCAGAATAATGTTTAGTACCTTTCAGTCTGATCTGTAGACTCTAAGCTATGCCAATATGTTAATTTATCTAATAAATCATCTAGTCAAATGTTTGGCATCCTTATGGTACGACCATTCAAATCTTATTTATTTCTTTATTATATTTTTTTTAGACCATTCAAATTTAGCGTATCGTTGTATGGTAGTTATAAAAAAAAAAAAAAAAAATCTGAACTCTTGGAATCTTTTAATCTTGGAATCGCACAAGTTTTTCAAGAAACAGAAAGATTGAGAGAAACAGAAGGGTAGAAGGGGAAACAAAATTTGATCAAATGGCTTAATTGAGCAACTTCTTCATTGATCTGCATTATATAATTAGTTACAGATATAACAAAATGATGACATCAGCATAACTAACACTAACAAACTCTAACATGCTCCGTCAGGCGAAACATCAGAAACATCTGAGGTGAGCTTGCTCCTAATAAACTCAAACCTAGGAATTGAAAGAGACTTAGTAAAGATGTCAGCAGTTTGTAATTCAGTTGTGCATGCCTTACTTCTACTTCTCTGTGTGCTTAGTCCTAGCATGAAAAATAGGATTGGATGCCAACATTCTAGCACCTGTACAATATCACCCCACAGTATTGGAGTATTTTCTATCTTAACTCCAATTTCCTTAGTAAAGCCTGTAACCAAACAACTTCTATTGTAGCAGTGGCTAGATCTCTATACTTAGACTCTGTGCTAGACCTTGCGACCACCTTCTGCTTCCTTGAATTCCAATTGATCAGATTGCCTCCTAAGAACACACAGTAACCACTTGTTGATTTTCTATCATCTAGAGAACTGGCCCAATCTGTATCAGAGAAACACTCAAGATTCAACCTTTTAGAAGGTGTAAACTGCAAACCAATTTCAGTGGTTCCTTTTAAATATCTGACTATCCTTTTGCAAGCTAACCAAAGCTCCACGGTTGGTGCATGCAAAAATTGACTAAGCTTATTGACAACAAAGGCAATGTCAGGTCTCGTCATGGTCAAGTACTGTAAAGCCCTTACTGTACTTCTATACAACACTGGATGATGAAAAGCTTTGTTGTCTCCCAGAGACAACTTCTTGTTTTGGCACATTGGAGACAACCTTAGACATACTAGTCTTGGCAAGTAGATCATAAGTGTATTTACTTTGAGTTAGCTTAATACCACCAGCAGCATCTCTGTTAGCTTCTAGACCAAGAAAATTATTAACTGATCCCAAAGTCTTTAAAGCAAATTGCTTATTCGGATCTTTGTCTAGCTGAGTAATCTGAGTTGAGTCTTCCTTGTAATCAAGATATCATCCACATAGACTAACATAAGCAAAAACTTGTTATTAGCTCTAGAGAAGAAAAGTGAACTATCTGATACAGAAGTCTGAAAACCCTGCTTAACAAAAGCACCTTTGAGCTTGTCAAACCAAGCTCTAGGAGCTTGTTTTAAGCCATATAAAGCTTTCCTGAGTCTGCAAACATGAGTTGGCCTGTGCTTGTCCTCAAATCCCTCTAGTTGCATCATAAAAATAGTTTCTTGCAAGTCATTATTTAGAAAAGCATTGTTGACATCAATTTGCTGAACATCCCAGCCAATAGTAGTACCAAGAGAAAACATAACTCTGATAGTTGATGGCTTTACCACAGGACTAAAGGTCTCAAAATAGTCAAGGCCAGTAGTTTGCTGAAAGCCCTTTGCTACCAATCTGGGTTTGAACTTGTCTAATGACCCATCTGCCTTGTACTTGACTCTAAAAACCCACTTATTAGCCACAACATGCATATCAGAAGTGAGAGGAACCAGCTGCCAAGTGTCATTCTTAACTAATGCTTGAAACTCATCAACCATTGCTTGTTTCCACTTAGGATCAGATAAAGCATCTTGAATACTAAGTGGTTCCTTAAAAGTTTCACATACTAGTGACAAAAGAGTAAAAATAGGTTTTGGTTTAAAAATGCCTAATTTGGATCTAGTTGTTATAGGATGAATATTATGCTGTGATGTAGAATTGTCAGGGTTAGCAAGAATAGAAGAAATAGGTTGAGGCACTATTGGTTCAGATATCTCATCTAATGTTGCATTTGAAATTCTATTCTCATTGATATCTTGGACATAGCCAGAAAAATTAGTAACATCTTGAACTTCAGAAAAGCTAGACAGGTTAGATACATCAGTTGGAACAGACAAAGCAGACTCAACATCGAACAATGATATTCTAGGAAAATGAAAATTTTGAGAAAAATCAGAATGAGACTTGATTGTTGAAGTAGTACGTTTGGAGAAAAGTGTTTGATAAGGAAATTCATGCTCATTAAAACTAACACTACGAGCTATATAGATTCTGCCAGATGGATGTATACATCTATACCTTTTATGAGATGGACTATATCTAAAAAAAAAGGCACTTAGGGGTTCTGAATTGAAACTTATAATTGTTATAAGGTAAACAGAAACAGCCAAACATCTTAAGAAAACTGTAATCTGGTTTTTGTTTAAAGAGAATCTCAATAGGGGATTTATAAGAAGGAAGAGGAGTAGGCAACCTATTTATAAGAAATACAGAAGAAACAAAAGCATCCCACCAAAAATGTAAGGGCATTTGAGCTTGAGCTACTAAAGATAAACCAGTTTCAACAATATGCAAATGTTTTCTTTCAGCTTTGCCATGTTGTTGATGTGTATGAGGACAATGGCAACGAAGGACAATTCCTAATTTTTAAAGATAGGGTAAAAAGGGACGATGTTCGCCTCCCCAGTCTGTTTGGACACATTTGATTTTGAAATTAAACTGCATTTGAATAAAGGTTTGAAATTTGACAAAAACACTTAAAAGGTGTCTGACTTGTTTTTGAGCGGAAAAATCCATGTAAACCTGCTAAAATCATCAATAAAATGAACATAGTATCTATATCCATCAGATGAGACACTAGGTGCAGGTCCCCATAGATAAGCGTGGGATCAGTGTGAACCCATAGATCAGTAGAAGGGCGAGAAAATAGTGGAGAAAGGATTTTCTCACTAGCCAAACGCTATGATTGGCTCTAATACCATATCAAGAAACAGAAAGAGAGAGAGAAAGAGAAGGGTAGAGAGAGAAACGTAATTTGATCAGGTGGCACAACTGAGCAACTTCTTCATTGATCTGCATTATATAATTAGTTACAGTTATAACAAACTGATGACATCAGCATAACTAACACTAACAAACTCTAACATGTTTCAAATGACCAATTTTAGCCTTTCATCATCTAATGCATGATAAATTGTTTGTACGGGCATCTCCAATCCAACTGTAAATTTACGCCAATTTAGTGCTGCGCCTGGTCTCCAACAGTGCAACATTCCCCCACGCTACACTGTAGCATTGGCGTTGGCCAACGCTATAATTTTTGTTTCTGTTTTTGTTTTTGTTTTTGTTTTTTTTTTTAAATTGGGAAAATGTACCAGAAAAAACTTTATAAACCCTATTTTTACCCCAAATGTTTGTTATTTAACAAAATTTCTTTATTTTTTTGCAATTTTTTTTATTTTGTGATGATTTTATTGATTTTTAGTAAATATTGAGTTTTATTATGATTTAGTTAATAAAATATTTTTATTTAGTTAAGTATAATTATTAAGATATTATTATTAAAAGAATATTTAAGGAGTTATATGTTAAAAAAAGATATAAGAAAATAATTGGTGAAATATATTAATTGTTTGAAATAAAAAAGGGAATATATGGAGAATATTTATTTTAGAGTAACTTTTGAAGTTGATGGGTTGGAGAGTAACTGTAAAATAGAGTTAAAGTTGCATTATTTTAGTGTTGAAATAACTGTAAAATAGAGTATAGTGTTGAAGATGACCTACAAAAACACTGGTCATACTATAATTCTGATGCAATATTTCCTTCTATTGTCTATGGACCATAATGACAAAAGTTGTTCACTTATTGTACTTGAAGGAATTTGGGGTTACTGGTCAATTGCATTTTTTCAGCAGGTGGCTTCTCTGGGCAATAACATTGCCATTCATATTGCTGCTGGGAGTAGCCTCAAGGTAATTAGTAAAAGTTGACCACAGAATTTGTTGTCTCTTTTTTTGTACTTGTAGTAACAAGAAAAAATTTTCCTGTTCTTTCTTATTGTTTGTCTTTTTGGTCTCTTCTAAATGAAAATTCACTTCTTGTGTAGGCAGTTTACAAGTATTACCAGAGTGATGGGACCTTGACCCTGCAGCACTTTATCATCTTCTTCGGCGCTTTCGAACTCTCTCTCTCTCAGCTCCCTGATATTCATTCATTGAGATGGGTGAATGGATTGTGCACTTTCAGTACTGTTGGTTTTGCTGCTACAACTATTGGTGTCACAATTTATAATGGTATACGCCTCGGATGCATAGTCCTTTCTATTTTCATTTTGCTGCGTGAATTAATCGAGTTAGTTTCTCCTATCAAACTTTTTTTCCCTTTTCATGTCCTTGTTATAGGAAGAAAGATTGATAGAAAATCAGTCAGTTATGGTTTGCATGGAAGCTCATCTGCTAAAACCTTTAGAGCCTTTAATGCACTAGGCGCAATCGCCTTTTCATTTGGAGATGCAATGCTTCCAGAGATTCAGGTTAGCAAAACTACTTTCCATTAAAACTTCCAAACAAAATTTCAGAATTGATTACCCTTTTTACTAATATCCAGATATTTTTTTTCGACCAGAACACAGTAAAAGAACCTGCAAGGAGGAATATGTATAAAGGTGTATCAGCAGCGTATACGGTCATTGTGCTTAGTTACTGGCTATTAGCATTCTGTGGATATTGGGCTTTCGGATCAGAAGTTCAGCCTTACATTGTGTCCTCTCTGAGTGATCCAAAATGGACTATTATTATGGCCAATCTATTTGCTGTCATTCAAATATCAGGATGCTTTCAGGTGAGGAGAGAGAGAGAAGAAGACAAACTGTAGAGAAGAAGTTTGAATCTCAATATCATAAAATGAACCAAAATAAGAATGGGAAATTGACCACATCCATATTCATTATTAATTTGTTCTTATCAATGTATATGAAATTCTCATATATAGATATATATATATATGTGTGTGTGTGTGTGTGTGTGATAGAAGTCTCTTTTTTCTGTTTAGATCTATTGCAGGCCAACATATGCCTGCTTTGAAGAAACATTACTGAGCAAGAAAACCGGAAGCCATTCACCGCTCGGAAACAAGCTAATTCGTCTCATTTTCACGTCCGTCTACATTGTCATCATAACCTTGATAGCCGCAGCCATACCATTCTTCGGGGACTTTGTGTCCATTTGTGGGGCTATTGGGTTCACTCCTCTCGACTTCGTTTTCCCTGCCTTGGCATATCTGATAGCCAGAAGAGAACGCCGAAATACCGGCCTTCAACTTTGTCTGAAGCTTCTCAACTTCGCCATTGTTGGGTGGTTCTCTGTCGTTGCCGTGTTGGGCTGCATTGGGGCTATCAGATTCATCATAGAAGACATCAAGACTTACAAGTTCTTTCATGACATGTGAGACCTTCTTCTTTTCATCTGTTTTTTAATTTACCTTCTTTTTTTTTTTTTTTGGCACTTTTCAATCATATATTTGTAAGAAATTGGTAATTTATATACTTTCTTAGTGAAAAATATGGGATTGTCTTTCGCCGACACTTTTTTTTTTTTTTTTTTTTTTTTGAGGTGTCTTATAGAACACTCAAGTTTTAATACCCTTTAGTCCTGGAGGGGGACCAAAATATGAACATTTACGTGATACATTCCAATTACACTTCCCAATGGTGTCATTTTCAAAATTATTATTGGTTGTCATTTTTTTATATGTTGTCGTTTTGCAATTATTGTCGTTTTGACTGATCTTGCTTTTTGTTCTTATCGTTTGTAATGAATAATGCCGTTGTTCGTTAGTTAACTCAATGTAGTTTCCGTGGACGGTTTCGTTTTCGAATGATGTCAGTTATTGTTTACATTGATGTTGTCGTTTTTTAAATTAGCTTCTTTTTGTTGCCTAGATAGCTTTATATTCTTGTAATTACTCTCGTTTTAATTTGATGTTGTTTATTTGTCCGTCTTTTTCATGATTAGTTCGATGTTGGTTGGGTGTCATAATGTGGTTTCTAAATTAGTGTATTTATATCGGATTATAACTTAATATTGTTCACTAGTTGTCGTCGTTTATATTTGTTTGTGTCGTTTTTCCGTCTTAAAAAAATTTTTCTTGATTCTCGTCGTTTTAGAATTCATACTTTGCTGGGCCGGTGACTTAAAGGTTGTTTCTAAAACAAATGTTCGTTATTACAACTTGTCGTTTTTAATAATAGTCTGGTTCGTTGGGTGGGTAATTTGATGTCGTTTCGTAGGTACAATTCTTCCTCATTCTGTTGTAGGTTTTCTTATTCTAATCTTATTGCCGTTTATTTGTTACGTAACTTGGTGTCGTTTTTCCTATTGGTATGGTTTACTCTTTGTTGTCGTTTCGCTATGTTGTTACTAGTTCGCAGTTGTTGTCGTCTAGACTATGATTACTTAGTGTCAGTTGTTGATTTGGTAACTAAAATGTCGTTTATTCGCTGCCAACGTTTGTCCTACCCTCTTCCTTTCTCTAATTAATTTCCAATCCAAACCCCCCCCCCCCCCCCAAAAAAAAAAAAGAAGAAGAAGAAGAGAAAACAAGGCAACTTTTCCTGTGTCGTTTTGACTGAATTCAACAGGGAAAATATTAAACCGCGAATTGGTTTTCAGTTTCCCCCAACCAAAATCAAATAGAGACTCTAACCAAGCTTTTTCTCTCTCCTTTCTCTCTCTTTAGGTCATTGGCTTAGGGCAAAACTCTGCAGATTTTTTTTTTTTTTTTTTTTTTGCAAGCTCTGTAGATTCGTCGAATCTCCAATGTCTTCAACAACATCGCCGCCCACCTACGGCGGCTACACATTCTCACGCGCCAGCCAGTCATTCGCCACGCGCCGCCCGTGGCGCCAACTTGTCGGGCCACTCACCTCCTTCGGCCTCCCCTCCTCCCTTGGAGAAGCCAAAATCCGCGTGAAGCGCAACCTCAGCTATTTCCGCGTCAACTACGCCATGGCCGTCCTCCTAATCCTCTTCCTCAGCCTCCTCTGGCACCCGATCTCCCTAATCGTCTTCCTCATCGTCTTCGTCGCCTGGTTCGCCCTCTACTTCTTCCGCGACGAACCGCTCGTCGTCTTCAACCGCCCCGTCGACGACCGCCTCGTCTTGGCTCTTCTCGGCCTCGTCACGATCGTGGCTCTTGTCCTCACGTCCGTTTGGCTCAACGTCCTGGTCTCGCTCTTGATCGGCGCTGCGCTCGTCGGCTTACACGCCGCGGTTAGGGGAACCGATGATTTGTACTCCGACGAGCAAGATGCTCCTGAGGGAGGGTTGCTCTCTGTCGTCGGAAGTCCCGCGCGTGCTGGATATGGCCGGATTTAGACGTCTTCCGCGACTAACTACTGGTAATTACGAAGAACTTTAGGCTAAATCCAATTTCAGTTAGTACTTCTTTTAGATTTCGGCTCCAATTATCTGAATTCGAGTCCTCTACGCCAAATTTTTTGCAAGATCTTGGATGAAAGAAGTACCTCAGGAAGTGTTGGAAGATTTCTGCGAGTTTGGTTTATAGTATTGTTTGATCTTGGATTTTGATTCTTTCCTTATAGTCTTTTGTTCTTTCTATTAGTTTTTCCTCTTTCTTTTAATTCCCGAAATGTCTGTAAATGTAGAGGGAAATGATCTTAGAAAGAGGTTATTTTTTTGGTTTAAGAAATATAGTGCAGAATGTTATTTAGTTCTTGGGGTATTCGGACCAGCCAATTTTCGTATCTAATTTTAATTGAGAGTTTGGTTACTGTTCAACTGCTTGCCTTGTTATGGATGTTGAATTTTGATTATTTTTCCATGTCTTGCTTGTGAAATTCTTGAATTTTAAGAGGAGATGTGCATTTTTTTTTTTTTTTGGGGGTTTTAATTCCATGGAAATCTTTGTTTGAGATGATTAGGACGATTTTATAGGCATTATTTCGATATTAGGATTTGGAGCTAAAATGTCTTCCAAAATGGCCCACCGGGGCATTCTCTTCAATCAATGAATCAAATTCATCTGATAGGGATGAACTTTGGGGCGGGATGGGGTTGGGAATGGGGATCACTATCCTTCTGTTCTCGACCCATGTGAGGATAAACTATAAACAGCCATTCTACGTTGATTAGACGAAACGAAAAGGAAAAGGAAAAAACGAAAAGAAAAAAGAGGAAAAAAAAAAGTCAAGAATTATTAATGGCATGGTCGTTGTAACCAATATCCTAGGGTCACAGTGCTTGTCTGAAGACCCTATGGCCAAAAGCTTGTTGGTGTTGACTTTTATCCACATGTTTATTAAATTTATTTTCTTTCTTTTTCAAGAATATTATCAAATTTAAAGAAATCAGATTTACATTAACCATCCAATTGTTTCGACTGCATTTTATTGTTTATCACTATCATTGCAGTTGTTTTGAGTTGTGATCCGTTCATCTTGAAAATGGTCCGTTCTACCAGCCATTTCAAGTACTTATTAATGTATTAACTTGCAAGCACTCTTGTCATAATTAGATCATAATGATTTTTATTCAACTTATTCTAGCGCCGTGCCAATCAAACCAAGCAACTCATTTGTCAGTGTGAAACGGAGAGATTCGTCAATGTTTTGGCTTTTTTTTTTTTTTTTTTTTTTTTGGGTAATGTGCGAAATTTGTATACAATCCAATTAGATTCTCAGATGATCTGGGTTTTCTGAAGCTCTCACGCTGTTATTCCGATTATAATCTAAAATGAATGAGAGGGATTTGCATAGAAACTCATGGACTGTTTTCGTTTCTCTTTAGATAGACTTGGGAAAGTTTTCAGAGGAGTTTCATTTTCTGCCGACAAGTTTTGAACAATCAACAGATTCATCTAGTCCCCTGCATCAATGAAATTGATTAATCAAGGATTTGTCAAGATAGAGGCTAGAAGAATTCACACACCCTTTTGAGGAACCGGCAAAGGCTATTCGATAGGGAGATTTTCATTTTGGCCTCACGAATTTGTCTCTTTCGAGGCTGAGACCTAAAAAAGGAAGCCTATAGTGACGATTTTACTATACAACTGCATACCAATTTCAAGACAACTAAAACTTTTGTTAGATTTTTTCCTGTCTTTCATCTTTCACTTCTCACAATCTATCTTTTCAGAAATTCAAAAAAAGGACAAACTCCATGGTTCTTAAAGCAAACGAAATTTTTTTTAATTTCTGTGGCTGCTGCTTTAAAAAATCAGTGTAACACAGAACAATAAAACATCATTATCGTACTAAAGGCTAAAGGGTAAAAAATGCAGGCATTTTCAGTAACTTAAACGCAGTATGAGAGTTGTAATAAATAAAAAGTACATACTGGTACAAGCAAGGTTGCACAATATGCCGCCAGAAAACTGTGTTTCAGTCATGTGTTACTCATTACATGGTGTCTAAGAACTGTTTACAAGAGGAGAGGGCAGTGATAAAATACACTAGAACATACCAAAATACAATCACTGCCGCCGGAATAAGTTACAGTGCCGCAAAAAGGAGCCACCATTAATTGGCTCATCGGTCGGCCAGCGGCTCATTTTCTCATACTCTTCCCATGCAGGATTCTATAAAACCGATCACAGAACGCATGCTCATGGGTGTGCATTTTGGATTGGGAAAAGGAGCAGAATGGAGGAAACTCTGGTTAAGATTCTGGGGCCTTTCGAGCATATGCCAGCACCATAACGAAATCCTTGGCCGAGGATCCAATAGTTGCCGGAATTCGTTCCGACGATGCTGCTGTTTGTAGCCAGAGATCAACTAAGTTATACAGCTGCAGAGTGGGAACCACTGGCTGTCCCATACATTTTATCTCAACCTGCAAGTACATTTGAATGAAACCAAAACCTGATGAGGGGTGCTCAACGGAAATGATGATTGGCTTCAAGGGTCTTCGAGTTTTTCCAAATGAACTACCATAGATTTTTCCAAAATTAGGCCTCAAAGTAAGGATAAATTTGGTCATCTCTTTGGGGCAATTACGTGGGAAAGAATCTCAAGTTTTTATATCTGTCACACGCTTCTAAAATTGACACAAGACGGGTCATAACTCATAATAATAATACCATGCGAACTAGCAGCCAGAGCTCTTCATAGGCAAGTTCTTTTAGTGCAACTAAAACACGAATAAGGTCAAGCTACTACATGAGCTGTTTGACAGAGGGATTTGTGCAGTTGAAAGCCTGGTGATTTTGTGCTTTAAGATCTTTCATGCAGAAATTTATATGTAACCAGACATTGTTTCTTTATATAATGCAAGGATGGGAAGCCTCACCTCAGATTCACTAGTTAGGTCCAGTTTCATCATCAAGTACTTTTGGATGAATGAAACAGGCAAATTTCCATTCCTGTGACAAGGGAGATTTATATGTCATCAGAGATCTATAGAAATTACCTAATAGATTGCAGAAAAAGATCTCCCATGTCCAACTCCAAATTTTATGAGCCAAAGGTTGCAGAGAATACAGAAGCAACATTTGTTAAAGAAAAAAGAAAACAGTTCATTTCAGGATCGCCAAAAAACAAAAAGAAGAGAAAAAGAGAACAATAATAGGATTCTTCTGATAATATGAAAACTGCATAACCCAAGTAATGAGCGAAAAATTAAGGAAACCCGCTAGCATATCTTTCAAATTAGCAAGCAGCCTGTCACAGTTAAAGTCCATCATCCATTTAATTACTAATGTAATAACAGATGAAAACATAAACACCTTATCTTCAGCTGAAAACCATCACTGTTAGAAGTTAGTTTGGTGTTCATTGGTCATTCATAACAATTGTGAGCGAAAAATGTGATATTTTCATACAGAAAGCACAATCAACTGTGCATCTGGAAAGAGGAACCTTATGGTAGAAGCTTGATTTCATTTACCATGACAACGACAAGACAGAGACCATATTGGTAATAAAACCAATGACCTATATTAGCTCTGTGAGAGGGCGAGAGGTTGCTTGGTCATTGACCATGGTACTTTCTAGGAAGACATAGAATTAGACAAGTGCAGAGTGATACCCTTCATCACCAGCAAGCAACCAAAAAAACAAACAAAAGAAACGGAGATTGCCATTCTGGCGAATCAAACATTCTAGCAATTTCGAAGGATACAGACTTGATGAAAAGGTCAAAATAGATGCTAATCCAACTCTAAAGATTTGTCAGAAAAAGGAGGAAAAAGAAATCCTACATGGGGAATGAATACAATCAGCAGAACTAGAGAAAATTCATGATAAATATCCAGATTATAGAGACCAGTTGAAAAGTTTATATACAACTGCAATAATATGACTGAAAATTATATGTCTAGAATAAAAATTTTAAAAAACCAAATTCCAACTGCACTTGAAGAACTCAATGAGGACGTCAATGAATTAGGACAATAAACAGTACTTACTTTATTCTCAAGTAACTCGCTGGAATTTGAGGCAAAGGTGCACTTCCTCCCCTGAAACCAAGATTGAAATTAGTATAGAACGAACAAAATATTACTCCTTCTCAAGTAAATATGGTAAGTATAACAACAAACCAATTATAATTTTTGTTGACTTTTTAGAAAAAGACAAAAATTCAAGAAAAAAAGGTACAGTTTAGTTAGAGTTAAACTAATGTGCCAAACAAAACATTAAAATATTAAGTTGTTTCTTACTGGTCTTCAGAAGCTACAAGGGAAAACCAAATTGGACCAATTCTTCTTTCATTCTTGCCACTAGCAGCATCCAGCAGAGCTTGAGGTGATATCCTTGATACAGGAGCAGCTTCTCTTTTCCGGCGGACCCTGCGCAACTTTTTAGGTTGCACAGTTTCTGACAAGACAGGAGCAATATTCTTGTCATCCTCAACTTTTGACTTGCGCTTGTTTTCCTTCATTTTTGATCTACGCAATTGATGTTCATTGTTAACATCTTGTGTAAGTTCTACCTTATTATCAGAACCTTGTGAATTGGACTTTAAGGACTTGGTCCTATTTGCCACTTCTACCAAACAATTCAAAGGTTTCCAAAGGTCCATTTTTCCATCCCACTGTTCAGAACCATTCTCGGTTTCCTTGTTGGCAATGGGTTTTGCTTGGCTAGATTCAGCAGGGAAAGAACTCTGTACCAGTCAAAAATGAGAAAGATATTAGTAGGTTGAAGCAAATGTCCTTGTAAGAACAAAAAGAAAATCTGCTGCCAAGAAGATTACCACGAACGAAAGCAAAATGTAAAAGAGAATGATGCCCTCCTTTACCTGCCTATTATTTTGAGAGAATTTGTTTGAAGTCTCAGGTGAACCTGAGCTCTCTGGATGGTCATCCGCAGACTCTTCTTCTCTCTTAATGGGCTTTTCAATTGAAAAACTGGAGCCACGTAAAGCAGAAGCCTTTCTAGCAACCCCTTTCGTTCTTCTCCCAGTCATGGTAGCATGGGTAGATACTCTTGGAGTGCTGACAACCAATGAGGAGAGCGATCTTTCCTTTCTTCTCACTGGTAGTGTAACGGCCGACACAACCTCAGATGCCTTTGCTTTTCTTCCCTTAATAGGGAAAACTTTTGCTCTAAGATCTTGCAAATTGTGGTCCGGCCTAATAAGCAAACCAACAAATAATACCTCAGTACACAATCTTATGAACAAAAATCCCAATAAGCTTAATTTCATCAAAAGGTTACAAGGAATGAACGCTTGGGTTAGGAGGCCATTTTAGCTTAACTTAACGTGATACTTGAATTGGGCACCTTCGCTTCATCTTATGTCAGCATATGTAGTTACTATCCTACTAATTTACCATGATTGCATGACGTATTAAACCTTATATAATCATTGTGGAAGCTATTTAAGCTCGTAAACAGTAGCAAAGTGACAAATGGGATTTTTAGCTTACAGAGAGGACCTAACCTCAATTTCTCCAACGGAACACATCCCAGATCGATATTGCATATCGGACAGTTCTCTATTTCCTCATCAGAGATCTTGTCATAAATGCATTTCCTGCAAACTGAATGGAGTTCAAAACAAAAGTATGAGAAATATTGTGTCAAACGAGTGAAGAAACTTAAAAAGGCTCCCTGGAGTAGAACGTTTTAAAGAAAGTTAAGCAAATTAGGAATCATAATAATTGAAATAAACGACAATCTCCATATCGAATATAAACATTCTTCTTCAAGCATTAACAAGGAAAACTCTACTGACAAAATTTTCTTTAATCTTCTAAAAAGAAAAAAAAAAAAAAAAAAAAAAACAAAGTTATGCTCATAGACAAGCACACCCAAATGGTGTTCAAACCCATTAGAGTCCTAGAAAAAACAGAATTTTGACGCCAAATTCCTCTCTCTGGGCAATGGAACTCAGCCAAAGCAAAGCAAATAACCAAACTTTATAATCACTCCAAGTCAAACTTTCCAAACTATATTCATCACCAAAATAATAATAATAATAAATAAATAAATAAATGAAAGAGATTCAGCCAGTCGAACTCATTCACTCTCTTATCTTCTCTACGCATCCAAGTACAGCAACGAAAAAGCATAAAAAAGAAACAAGAAATTTCAGCAAAATACGAAAATACCAAATACCCATGTCCGGAATACACAATTACTACACGCCCATATATGAACATGTATACACGAAACACAAGTCAAACCAAGAGAAACCCAGATAAGAAAACGAACAATAACACCAACCCAAATCTGAAAGCATCACAAGAGATGAACCAAAAATTTGAAAAAAATAAAGATCCAAATCAGGTGAAACAAAAGAAGAGAGAGAGAGAAATAGAGAGAGAAACTCACACGTATGGAGGCATTCAGATATGGTGGTGGCGTCTCTGAAGAGCTTGCGACAGAGAGGGCAAGTCATGCATGCCTGAATCGTCTCCCTCCTCACCTTCACCACCCGATTCGCCATTTTCCGCCGCCAAACAAATTACCTCTTCTCCAACGAACTCACCCACGTGTCCAATCACTGCATGTCTAACACGAAACAGACACCAAGATTTTTACGTCCATTTCCTCGGCTCCACCTGCGATATCAAACCCAAAAACGAGGATTTCACAACCACACCGAAACATCGACGGGAAAAATGCGGCGAATAACGTACGAGGATTTAATTAAAAATCGTACGGGGAATGCGTGCAAAGAGAGGAAAAGACCAATAACAAAGTCGAAAGCTTCTGCGAAAAGGGGTGAGATTACGAGAGGTGGGTTTTGGTTTTTTGGTGATTCTTCCGAATTCCCGACGTAGGTTTTGGTTGATTTGATCTGAATCGAGAGGCTCTCTTCGTCGAAAAAGAGCATGAACCAGGAGTTTCTTTGGTTTTTTCTCTTTTTCTTTTTTGTATATATTTATGTTTTATAAAACATGTTGGATTTTTTTTTTTTAAATAAAAAAACATGTTGGAGTTGAACCAAATTAGTATAATTTATTTCGACTATTTTTGATAATTAAAAAAAGAAAAAAAGAAAAAAAAAAGGAGTTGAGGATAACTTAAGCCAGGGGTGCGCAGAGGGATAAGATGCGCACCCGGTTTCGTAGACGCGACGGCGAGTTTTGTTTTGCTGCGGTGAGTGTTACCATGCGGGCAGGTCCATGATAGGATGGCGTGGTCTGCACGGAGTCTGCTGCAAGCAACATATTGCAGTGTTTACTTTTTTGGTCTTTTAACTGCTTTTCGTAGCTGCTTTACAAGTAAAATGGCTACTCTGTACCATGCTCTGTAGAGTTGAGAAAGTGTCGGTTGATTAATCTGATGGTAAAATTGATAGTTTCTTATCAAATCTGACAGTAATAATATAGAAGATGTAGTTATTTGTTAACGATAATTTTAAATATGATTTTTGTTCTATTTATGTCTGTTATTTGTTTAAATTTGGATCATTTTATTTGAATGGCACGATCCAAATTGGTGTTTGGAATTTTCACATTTGAAATGGCACGTTTTATTTGGACCATTTCATTTGAATGGCACATCCAAAAAAGTATTTAAATTTTTCACATTTGAAATGGAGTATTTAAATGTCCATTTTTGTATTTAAACATAAATTCAAATGTTTGTATACAAATGCATTGTTTTAAATGTTAACGTCTCAACGTCCATTTCAATGACAATTTAAATGTTTTTGTTCAAACATTTTCATTCAAAGATTTTCATCTAAATATTACAATCTGGATGGTTTCCCTAAATATAGACTTCATCTTTCTTCCATTTTCAGTTCAAAAAATATAAAATAAGACATATAAATCTATCGATAATGTATTTTTCTTACGTCCCCTATTAAAAAATTGCAAAGGCATGAACCGAAAAATCATTTGTTGCAGTGGGCATCCTTTTTATGTGAATCCCAGGGCAACAAAAAAAAAATCTCAGTGCAGTCTATTTATTCGTTAAAACAATGTTAAATTATGTTAATTTTATATATTTGTTCTTATTTTAATGTGATTCTGGTTACATCTGACATTTAAATATATAAAGCTGTACTTTTTAAATTTATTATGAATTTGTTCAAATATATGATTAAAAAAAAAATCTCACATTCTCCTTATTTAAAATCAGGCTTCAAAGGTGGGTTATATGCTTAATGACTCTGAAGCAATTGGTTTCTACATTAGCTAATCACAACGAGAGTTCAAGTTAAAACGGTTGCATTTGGAGTTCTAAAAGTAGATAACTTGATAGAAGGGAGGCATATTTCACGTGCATGCTAAAAAACCATCCTAACTAAGCTTAGGTGTCATTCAATCCATTGGACTTTAGATCTTGACTTAACATGTTGATTCTAATATTCGATTCGTTATGATTACATAAACGGTGTCACTGGATTTTCAATGTAACATCGATCCGAAAGATACGAAGACACCATTAATTTTAGCCACTTCACATTAATAACACTTAGTTGATAGAAAAAATAATAATAATTGTAATAATAAATAATAATAATAATAATAATAAAGGTGGAGACTTGGTAGAAAGGAAAAAGACAACAGAGGACAAATGTGAAAAATACGGGGAAACGTTGGCGTTAAGAAAGGGTGGGACTGGCCCGGGGGACGCCGTGTAAAGCGTTATTGTAGTGAAGAAGGTGTGTGTTTATGTTCTGTAATTGAGGGAGTTGAGCAAGTCAAAAAGGAATGCCAAAATAAGTGGTTCGTTGGAAAGTAAGGCATCTAATCTGAACTCCCTTATGTTGATTTTTTTGACCGACTAACTGTGTGGGACCCCACTCCTACAATTGCCTATGTATGTGTGTGCGTGTGTGTCTATATATATATATATATATTTTTTTTTTTTTTTTTTTTTTTTTTGGCTCCGCCCAAAACTATGTTTTTTCTTCTTCTTCCGAATACAAGCCTATGTATGTTTTCATCTCACGTGGCTGCGGTGGACAGCTCAAATATTAGGGCTCGTTTGGCAATCTAACTCCAGTTAATTGTGATTTTCTAATACATTCTAAGTTTTACATTATTTATTTATCACAGTTCATTATCAATGAAACAAATATTTCTAAACATTTACCCATTTCTAATAAAATAGAAAACTCAAAAATTCCAATTCCAGTTGATGTTTCAGAAGCCTCTTTAGAAAGGAAAAAAATTTTAAGTTTAGCTTGTTATAATATTAGAAAGGATAACAAATTAAGATTGTTCTCATCTACATCGCAAGATTGTAGGGCTATTCTCACTTTATCATTTGATTTCAAAACTTCTCATTTTACTCCCTAAAATTTTGAATTAGTGCCATTTAACTCATTTCGTTCAAATTTTCCTTACAATTAGATGGAAAAATGAAGTTAAGTGCGGTTATGTGATTCTCTTATGTTTTATTTTAACATAAATACTAATGGAATAGATTTAATAATGACTAACTTCCCAATTTTTCTTTATGTTTTTAACTAACATTCTAGTAAAATGGGTCAAGTACGACTAATTGAAAATTTAAGTGACAAAATTGAGAGTTTTTAAAGTTTATAGACAAATGAAAACAACTCTAAAATTCAAGAGTATGGATGAGAATAATTAAAACAATAACAATAACAATAAAAATATCAGTAGTATCAAGCACCGTCACTAATAAAATATAAAGCTCACAGTCAGAGTCTACCAACAATTACTATTTTTTTTATTAATAATGATATTAACATTGACAGTGTCTCAATTATAATTTTTTTTTTTAAATTCACAATTCACACCTTAGATATATTACCTTTCTTTTCTTAATAGAAGATGTATATTACCGTATTTCATATAGATAGACGGTAAAAGTGGGAATTTGTACGGTTGAATCTCATATATTATAATACCAGTAGGATCTGTTATTTTAGATGTTGAATTAAAATTTTTACGGTTAGATTTATGAAAATAGTAATTTTATATTGTGCGTCACTAATTTTTAAGATAAACACTTACAAATCAAACAATTAAAAATAAAATACAACAATTAAAAGCTTAATATAGCAATGAAAAAAATAATTTATATCAAGGAAATAAAATAAGAAATCTTATGACAATTCATATACTTTTCGGCAACTTTTGCCTCTCTGTTGCTTGACGGAAAATTGGTTGTCTATTATTTTATTATTTTGTGAAGATATTTATGTGCACTACCAGCTATTTTAATGTCCCCCCTTTTTATGATTTTAGTAACTTTTGATTACGCGGTTTAATGTCACTTTTATTTTTATTTTTATTATTTTTTTGACTAAATCCAACTTATAAATGAGAAGCCAGAAATAGTAGATGAAAAGTACTGCTGTGGAGGCAAACTCTTTCTAGCTGTAGCATTTACTCAACTTACTAACTTCAAAGTAAATGGATAATGCACACCTAATATGCAATCATTGAAAACATCATTGCTGCCTAAAAAATAAATAAAAAAGAAAACTTAGAGCATTGAGCACCAGCATTAACATTATTGGTGTCCATAATATTGGCCAAAATATCCACATTTTTCACCTTTTTTCAACGGAAACACTGACACGTCATTTATTTTTACAAATTTAACAATCTAACAAGCCTAATTTCTTAGTTGTATTTAAGTTACTCAGAAATTTTTCATGAATTAAATACGAAAAACATTCACTGGGTTAACTTAAATATCACATTTGCCTCTCATATTATACAATCGTCTAAAACACCATATGTATTTGTAAAATCAATCACTAAATACCACCTAAAGTTCTTAAATATTTTAAAATACCAGGAGTATCATAAATAATATTAAAAAAATGGTCAAACCAATATTTTAATTATTTTAATTCGTCGAACATTTTGTAATTCATTTTATAAATACGTGTGGTGCTTTAGGCATTTTCGTAAAGAAAGACCTACAAATAGTATTTAGACTAAAAACATGGATGTTTTTGGATATTAATATTGTCCCTTTCAATATATTAGATTAGAGTAGATGTCATTTTCACCAATGAGTGAAGCACACGACACTTTCTAACTTCTCAACAAAGTCGGTATTTTTCTCTTTTTTCGTTTTCTTTTTCTGATACTGTAAAACGACAAGCGGCTTATCTTCATTGATTAACGACATGTCGTATTTTGCCGCCGTTTTCTACATAACATCAATGATACGTCGTATTCTTTGTCATCAAACGACACGTCGTTTCATACTTTTCCTCGTATCCTTATCAGAGTAAAACGTCATGAGCTTTCTCCGGTTAACAAATGCAATCTACCAAATCAACATAACAGTTCCAATCCAATAATACAAAAATAATAATAATAAATCCCGAGTAATATACAAGCTACTCAGGGATATATATATATATATATATTCATCTTTCTGATCGAGATTGTTAAGATCCAAGAAGACCCTTGTGCCGAGCGTACGAAATTATTGACAGAAGAAGGGAGACACACAGTATTCCCGTGAGCGTGACCACCTAATGTGTCAGAAAAGAGGAACATATTAAAACTTACTATAATTTCTATATTCGTTTTTATCCAAGGATCTTTATTAAAAGTTTATTTTCTTTCTCCATTATTGGAGTACTGAATATATGATGATTTAATGTCCTGTCACGTACCCATTTAAAGACGTAGCCATGACCTTCCTTCCAAGTATAAGGGATGTTCATGCCGAATATCGCGGCCACCAGGGAATACACAGACAAACAAACAGTTCCAGAACAGAGGAAAAGCTCCAGCTGCACGGTTTAAGAATGTCATCTGTGACTATATGTATATGTAGGCATCGGCTAAGCCCTTCGAATAAAACGGCCCAGCATGTAACATGTAGAAGTAGATTACGTGACAAATATGTAAAACTGATCGACGACATGTTACAGTGTAGGGCGGGTCCTTCGGAAAGACTGAAGACAAACTTACACATTTAAATAGGGATTTCAAAGTAGTTACCTGAATAAGCTGATTTCGGTGATTGTCAAGCTGCAATATAATTAATATAGCATGAATCAAGTACTAGACATTACTATAAAGATTTTTCATTGACTATGTTTAATCACTTACCTGGATATTAATATAATCTTCGGTGTCGTCTATGTATTCACGCAGCTATAAGAAGAGAGTTGAAATTAAAAAATTATACAAATCTCATTTCCTTGGCCAAAGAAGTAAATTAGTATACAAAACAGGGCTTACCGTAGTCAATTTGTTAAGCGTTCCATCAATTTGCATAAAGTAAGCCTGAAAAAAGATAATGACTGGTTTTCGTTCAGCTAATTATATACATACATTTGGCAACAGGACTTGAATTTTTAGATAAATGAAATATAATTTATGTTATAACCTCAAGCAACATTTCAAGCTCTTCAACATCATTCTCTAGCTGAACAGTCACAGTGCTTGTCCTACTTGTTCTGGATATCTTTGAGCCTATGGTGGGTGAGCTGAAAAACCAATTCGGGCCACCGGAGGCGCTCACAGGCGAAGATGTCATGGCCAACTTTCTTGATAAGTAAAGGTCCGCCATATCATCGTCGTCGTCAAGAAGTTGTTCCAGTTCGTCTCTTACCTGACAAAAATAAATGTGAAAATCCAGTGGAAAATTCAAGTCCAAAGATGTGAACTGAAGCCAATTTATTCCACTTCTTTAGATGAAGCAGACGTTTTGTGCCTGCAGGCAGATGGAAATCCAAATAGCTCATATAATGCTCTATGTATTTTTCTACCATTCGTGTACCGCTCCTGATACACATATCGTGCTTCTTCAATTTCAAGAACCGAGTATTGAATGTGTGGAGTCTAATTATCACCCTGTTAGCACGTGTTACGAGTTTGAAAGCGAATCACTATAAATCTTGTGTGTGCTTGTTTGCCTTGCCTTTCGTATAACTGCACTCGTTAGTTGTTAGTAAAGGATTCATGCTCTTCTCAGTCAGTAACATGATTGAGCTTTAGGCAAACAAGTATTCAGGCCCAGGAGCAACATATATCGAATAGGCAACATATTATATCAGATGCAAAACAGATATCACCGTGACTCGTACCTTTTGAACCCGATTTGTCAACCTTGTCATTGCACTCTTTAGCTTGCGTACTCTATCCAAATTACGGCTGCTAATCTGCACGTCGATATACATAATTCATGCAGAAGAATAATATAAGCAAGTGAATGACAAAAAGTAAGTGATATTAGAGATCGGTATGTGCATTGCTTGGAGCGTCTCTCTGTGAAACCACAACAAATACCTCAACTGCAACTAAAACCTATTTCCGTTATACTGCTTAATCATGCCATGATATCAGCAGCATTTTTCATCGCGCAACACACAATCAAACACATTCAAGCTAAAGAGCTAATCTTGTTTTCGACTATTATACAAATTCGTCACTAAGACTTGTTTGGCTGAAACAACAGCTTAACAAGTCATTATTACCTTGGAGGTGAGTTCATCTAGAGCTGGATAAGCATCGGCTTCCAATTCTCTTGTTCGGGCATCCAGATAGCTACAAATGCCTTCTAGTACCACTTCCAAGGCCCGGAATTCAAATGGGAATTCTATATTCGCCTCAAGTAATGTAAATTGTAAACCATCACAAATTACCATGATTCATGATTTAATCAAAATACCAAAATCAATCAAAATTCTATCCCAATTACCATTTTCTTCGCCGGCTTCGGCATCGTCTCGCGCCCCTGCAGGCTGCTCTTCTTCTTCCCCTTGGCCTCTGAAGCTCGCACGTGTTAAAACTAACCTTCTTCGGAGTTCCTCCACAATAGGAACTACATTGTCATCCAATGGATCTCTAAGCAACACCTACAAAATAAAATAAAATAAACTCTTCCCTCAAATTTCAGTTAAATTCACTTAAAAGCAACTAAATTCAAGTAAAAAAATATATATATATATATATTTATATATAAATATATCCCACAAAACTCAACATAGTACGATTAATGGGACAAAAAAAAATCTTTTTACTTTTAACCCCCCCCCCCCCCCCCCACAAAAAAAAAAAAGGGGGACAACAAAGACCTACCTCCTCTGCAGTGATAATTGCTTTAATGTGCTGGAAGCCAATAACCGAAAAAGCAACAAAAACCAAAAACCAAAACCATATAAGCAACATAATTAATATTGTTAAAAAAAAAAAGACATCAGAAGAATAAGAAAATTGAAAAATTGACCTCTAAATTGAGAACGATAACTTTCTCTCTGCCTAAGATGGTGGAAGGGTATGATAACAGAGGATCCAGAATCCGAAGATCTCTGGCATGAATATGAACCCGTCGCATAATAGCATATTTATCTACATCTAAAATAGTTCCTTTCCCGGCTTGGTCAAGCAAAATCCAGCTTCTAGAAACCGCTGTTTTCTTCTTCAGAGAAGCCTGAATCTCCACCGGGACTAACAGCCCTTCTCCATCCATTTTCCCAAGCCAAAACCCACCTAACTAAAATAGCATATCTCTAGTTCTCCATCAGTAAAATATAAAAAAAAAAAAAAAAAAACATATAACCAAATATGTATATATGTGTGTGTGCGTAGAAATGGCTTTAGACGTTGGATAAACTGGTTCTGGTTTGTGGGTGTTTTGAGAAAAAAACAGAGGTTGGTGTAAAAGGCTATGGAGAAGGAGAGATTTATGTGGGTTTGTTTGTGGAGGAAGAGAAGAGAGAGAGGAGAGAAAGAGAGGTGAAGTGGAAGTGGTAAAAATGAGGAGATAGGAATGTGCTGCATGGGGGGTTTAGGATTTTAGTGGCAGCAGTCGGTTGAGTGTGTGTCGGTTAGTTTAATTTGGTGGGGAATGGGTTTGAAGTTGATGTTTCTTTTTGTTTCATTGTCTTATATTTTTAAAATTAAAAAAGAAAAAAGAAAAAAAAAAAAAGTATGTGACGACAAAGGTAGTGGAGATACTTGTACAAATAACTGGCACATTAAACTCGTACAAATGAATGAGTTTTGGTAAGAGGTGACTTTACCATCTTATCAATTATAAAGTTAGAGATTCAAATTTCCTATTAATTTACGGAAGTGTTTCTGTCTGGATTCAAAAATGAAAAATGACAGTATTATTATTAGATTTTTTTAGCAAAAAAAAAAAAAAAAAGAAAAGAAAAGAAAGAAAGTAGATGAGGATAAAGACGCACTCGCACGTTACCACGTGTGACATAAGCTACTTATCTTACACTGTTGTTTTCGTGATGCCGCTCAAACAAACTGTAGTTTTTTTTTTTTTTTTAATGGAAGTCTTGTCGCTTTCGTTTTATTTTTCAGGGGAATTCTTGTTGCTTTCTCTATCTCCTATATTGCAAATTTAGATGGGTCTTTTAAATCCTTTTACAGCAAAATGTAAAGTTTGAATTTCATCTTTGTACATGATATGACTGTAAATATAGACTAGTTATAATTTTACATCTAACTCTATTAAAGATTAAAGAAATTAAAGAGTTTGAATTTTTAACCCTAATTTCAAAAAATATATACTTCAAGCGGTTGACTATGTGAGTGTGAGTTTGTCATCAAATTGAAGGTCCGTTTAGTGAAACGATTTGAGTTGAAAATTTTAAGTTTAAGTTGGTTAATTTTTTAAAAAATAATTATAATTTTTATTGACTTTTTAAAAAAAGATAAAAACTGAGATAAAAAATTTGAGTTTAACATGGTTTGTTAAACAGATACTTAAATTCCAAACTTTTTATTTTTTAATAATAATTTTAAAAAAATTTAAAATACTAAACAATAAAATCAGAAATCTCCAAGATTTTATCTAAAAATATAAAGTTCGAATCCTTTCATCTTTAAATATAATAAATAAATAAAAATTATTCTAGGACTAAAGCTCATAAAACTATCACACTCCGAAGTCCGATATACATTAAATTAAAACTTGAAAAGCAACTATAAAACGAGAAATGGAAGGAAAAAATAAGACAAAAAGATGCCTTAAAAATAAAATTACGTCGAAAAGAAAACGAAAAACTATAATAACGACAATAAAGAAGAAACGACAAACACCAAAGTGGGCAAACGACATGGTAGAAAAACGACTAATCAC
This sequence comes from Ficus microcarpa, assembly GCA_025413485.1. Lineage (NCBI taxonomy): Eukaryota > Viridiplantae > Streptophyta > Magnoliopsida > Rosales > Moraceae > Ficus > Ficus microcarpa. The sequence goes on along the minus strand of CM046384.1, from coordinate 3,641,968 downwards.
AAGATAGCAAAAACGGACACCCAAAGATCTAACGGCATGACCCGAATGTAGATAAGCAAATATTAATAAATAAGAAACGATGATTAAATTAAAATAAAATCATAAGAAAAACCAGAAAACGACATGCACATAAAGGATAACAAAGAGACAAACGGCATGGTAGAAAAACGACAAAATAGAAGAAAGCCAAAACGCCCAATGATCAAACAAGAATAACATGAAAACGACATATATTTATACAAACAACAACAAAGGATGAAACAAAGATCAAATGGGAAACTATTCAGCAAAAAAAAAAAAAAAAAAAATTGAAGATGAATTGGGAAACGACAACAAAAGAGAAACGATTATCAACAAAAAAAAAAAAAAAACGACATTCAAATAATTAAAAGTCCCGTAGTCCTAGTAGAGCCACTAAAACGACTAAACAAAGAATTATACGTTAAAAAAATTACCTGATTTATCTTATTTATGCTTTTTGATTTGCAATTTTTTCCAAGATAACATGTGTTTGTGTGTGTGTGTTTTTTTTTTTTTTTTTTTTTTTGGGTTCCAACAATAGTATAAAGATGTAAAAATTACTTACTGGAACGTTAAGTCTCTTGAGCTATGGCAAATGGGTTCAATTAAGAGCAGCCTTATGCGATCAATGTCGTTGGAAAATAAAGATCAGGCTTTTTGTAAGGTAAAATATATGTCTTCAAATATTCAATACAACAATGTAGGAGCTAATTTTGTTTAAATAACAAATTTTTGTATTGATATACATCTTATTTTGATTATATTATATGAACATTCAAAATATCACACATTTATCAGTCAAAGTGAATGTTTATTAGAAACAATATGAACATTCAATTGAGATTATCTGACTATTTAAATAATATTTTTGAAACATAAAATATAATAAGAAAGGATAAATGAGCCTTTTCTTTTGGGGAAAAAAAAAAAAAAGAAAAAGAAAGAAACGATAGACAAGCTTCTTCTTTTTTTTTTTTTTTCTTTTTTGTTTTTCATTTTTAGGACAAATAAGGGGTTAGGATTCAAAGGCTTCGAGAGCTAGCCAAGGAGACTCGGAGACCCAGGGTTGGTGAAAATTATATATGGTGTCATTAATAATCATACGCCGCTAGCCAAACTATCACTCTAAGGGTCTGGTGAATAAATTTGAGTTGAAAATTTTAAATTTCAATAGTAATTTTTATTGATTTTTTAGAAAAAATAAACAACTTTTTCAGAAAATACAAAAAACTTTTTCAGAAAATATAAAAAACTTTTTCAGAAAAAGACAAAACCTGATATGAAAAAGTACATTTTAGTTTAAAATGAATTAATGAACCAAACGGAGTCTAAATCGAAACTATTTTATTTATTTATTTTATAAATAAAACTATTTTATGCTTTCTATGAAAAGAAAACTGTTATATATATTTTTTTATGCTGCAAGTGAGACGTTAATTATCATCATTGTCTTTTTACTAAAGCAAGCAAAGCGTTTTCTACTCGACTCGACAAGTGTGGACCAGCCGGTCAGGCAACAAAAATGATAGCGGGAGCCGCGAAGGAACATCTCATTTAACAGTTTGATAAAAAAAAAAAAAATCAGAGAAAATTATTATTAATCCAGTTAATAAGAATGAAATGAAAAAAGTAATAAATCATAGGTTTAAATACTGAGAATAGCTAGTAATGCATATTAAGAAAAACGATAGTGAAAAAATCATAATAACATATGTGTTTTATATTTCAATTGAATATGTATGCTTACAGATAATTACTATTAGATTCTTACAAAAAGTTATAAAACTGATTTCTTAATCGGATCATCCATGTTTTGTAACAAAAATTTGAGCGGTGGTTTTTATAATGCTAACAATGTTAGCAACAATTTGACACATATAATGTTATTGGTTTACCAAATCATAAGATTTAGAAGGAGAAAAAAAAAAAAAAAACTATGTACTTGTCAATTGGTTCTTATTCAAAGTTAGATATACAATCTCCATAAAATTGATAGATGTCACATTATTATTTTAATGTAACTTAGGTTCCGTTTGGTTCACCAGTTTGAGTTGAAAATTTTAAATTTCAATAGTAATTTTTGTTGACTTTTTAGAAAAGACAAAAAAAAATTTCAGAAAAGATAAAAAACTTTTTAGAAAAAGGACAAAAAAAAAATCAGTTTAAACTATAATTTGAACTGGTAAACTAAACTAATGCTTACTTTATCATAAAAAATGACACCAACGTTCTTTAAAATTAAAAAAGAAAAAAAAGAACCCAAAAAAAAAAAAGTGGGGCCTACGTCAATACTTGAACTTCAAGTCATTGTTACTATACTTACGACACAAAATGCAGTGCGTGGACCGATGTCGCTTTAGTGTTGACTAGAACTATTTACTTGGATTACAGAGGTTGGCATTCGGCGCTCTCAATAAATGCATACAGTCTATATAATTAATTAGGAGAAAATCATGATAACGAAATTTCAAGCTAGGTGATATATGGATCACCAAAGCCAATTGGTTTGAATTATTAAATCGATTCACATGAGTTGGTTTGGATTGGTGAGGTTTGGCAAGTTGACTTTTCATCAATTTAATGCATTGCAAGAGTTTCACCGTAACTTAAGATCTACTCAACGCCGACACTCTCTCTACCATTAATCTAATTAAAGATTAAATTAAAAATTGTCTCCACAGATTCTTAAAAAAAAAAAAATTTTAAAAGAAAAAAGAAAAATAAGTTGTCTCTTCGATATGGGAAATTTTGGATGTTCATATCATGTTAAGATAATTTATCCACGTCTAACACTACTCCCCCATTGTTCATTTGTTTATTAAAAAAAAAAAAAAAAAATCTCACATGCTACTTTCAGCAATAACTGGAAAAGCAAAAAAGAAAAAGGTATTTTTTTGGTAGTCCAGATATAAAGCAGGATTTGTGTTGAAATCACTTCATAAGATTATGCAAATATATATAAATCATCTCGAAAGTCCTTCAAAAAGATAACTATGTTTTTTTGCCAAATAAAAGACAATCAATTCGGATTGCAGAATTACACAGATAACAATTCTTTAAAAAAAAAAAAAATTACACACCTTTTGTGAGATTAATAGTAATCACTTTTACATTAACACCTTTTGTTATGCACGATTAATAGTAATCACTTTTTAATTCTTAAATTAATTTTGTAACGGTTTAACATTTGAATATTCATTTAAAAATTTGCAACACGTCATACAAAATTATTTAAATTATAAATGTAGATAGTTGAAAATTTAATCATATAATTAAAATAACAGTTCTTAACTTATAATACAAAATTAAAGGTCTTAGTGCAAAAATTTCTCTGATTTTTTTAAGAAATGAATAATATCGGACACTATTTTACTGATACAATTCCTAAAATACATCAATTACGTATAACTTTGCTACAAAAAGAACAATTACCCTAAAGGAAACAACAATACACAAATAACTATTCTTAAATTTTTTATTCAGCAGTAAAAAGTATATCAACTTTTTTTGGAGTTGAATAATATACAGATGACACAATTATTTAACGGAAAACATTTCCAGCTGTACACTTTTTTTCCCCTCTCAGTTCAGTGGTTGAGTTTGTTGTGACTTTGGTCTAACGAGCCTTAGGGGGGCAAAAAATAAAAAAATAAAAAATAAAAGAGGCTTGGTCTACTAAAAACAAATTAATGAAACAAATTAAGGATAAATCATTAATTTGATTTCTGAACTTTTAATTTTATGTGACTTTGATTTTAGAATAATTTTACGTGGCTAGAATATCTTAAATTGTTAAAATATTATTACAATTGTTATTTATTTTTTTGAACATAATCTGTTAGTTAATATTATTTTTTGATTAAATTATTAACAGATTTTGTTTAAAAAATAATATAAATGACTATTATAATAATATTTTAATAGTTTAGAAATATTCTGTATTCTTTTTTTCAAGAATGATTATAAATTATTAAAAACATTATTACAGATTATAATAGTTATTTTCATTCATTTTTAGATAAAATTTATAATTAACATTATTTTTTTATCAAATTATTAAAAATTCTATATAACAAAAAAGATTATTGTAGTATCATTATAAAAGTTTAGGATCGTTTTAATTATAGAAAAAAAAGTTTCAAATTGTACAAGATTAAAAATTTAGAGATGAAATAAGTAATTTATTCAAAAATCAAGTAATTTGTAATTAAAAAAAAAAAAAAGTGTTGACAAGTCAAGAAAAGAAAATAACATGAAAAAAAGAGATGACGACATGAGTAAACGTGTAAAAGTACTGAGAGGTGGGGCCCAGACCAGATGATCTGCCAATTGACATGGTGATTATCAATCATCGGAAGACGACTGTATCTCTATCATCCCAACGTTCGTGTCCCACCACCGTGTCCCAATGGCATCTCTGCGTCCCAAATCTCAAGGCAAACCCCCCCAAAAAGTATAAATCCATTTAAAAAAAGCCATTAAATTCGCTTCCTCAAACAGCCCCCTCACACCCCCCCCCCCTCCAAAAAAAAAAAGAAAAAGAAAAAGAAAAAAGAGCGACAAAAACCACCTTCCCCTCGCAGACACAGAACATGGCCGAGCAGCCGATCCCCCCCTCTCTATCTCTCTCTCTCTCTCTCCCCTCTCTCTTTTCCTCTCTGAAAACGCGAAGGACGAACGAGAGTATCTGAAACCCTAGCTTTTCTTGCTCCTTTTCGGTTGCGTGTATTCGAAGCATCGAATTCGCTCTGATCTGAGGAAGTCCGTGAGATGTGTTTCTCGAGAACGTCTGGAAGCCGTCGAGTGACTGCGATTCTCGTTTGCAGTTGACATTTGTTTCATTCATGAAGAAGTTTCGACGTTGCCAGAGGATCTTCATCCTCTCTCTTCTTTCTCTCTCCGTTTTAGCTCCCATTGTTTTCGTCTCCCATCGGCTCAAGAATCTCAGTTTTATCGGTACGTTCTGTATTTATATATGTGTGAATATATATATATATGCGCATTTGATTATATAAAATCCACGGCGTATATGTTTTACGTGTATATATGTGTCGAAATATTGATTTGTGCTTTTTTTTTTTTTTGGCAGGAAGAAAGGAGTTTGTAGAGGATTTATCGACTATGGTATGAATCTTGCTCTTCGAATCTCTGTTTTATCATTATGAATCTTGATCTTCGAATCTCAGTTTTATCATTCTTTTTAATGCTTCTTCTTCTCTCCTCCTCTATGTGGTTTATGATCGAAATTGTAGAAAGTAGAAAAATGAGTTTTCGAATCTACGATTTTGGTGTTGTTTTTTAGTGGCCGGCAAATTTAGGTCTCTGTTTGGACGTAAAAAAATTGTTGCTTATGAAATAAAGGTTTTACCGTTTTAGGCTTTTAGCAACTGAGAGGAGTATCAGTATTTAATTAGATAGTGGATGTCATTTCATTTCTACTTTTTGACTTTTTTTTTTTCCCTCAATGTTATTTATTTGATAATAGTGGAGATTGGAATGTGGATAAACGTAATACTTCTTTTGGTGCAGAAATACAGAAGAGATGATTTGAGCCTTAAAGCGATTCAACAGGTAGTTAGTTAATAAGTTAATTACTTTGAGTGGTTTTGCTTTTCCACATTATTTTCTTTCTCTGTTCAAAAATTTTACGCACTTTAAACTTGACATGCTTTTTGATTTAGGAAACCGGCGAAGGTTTGAAAGAGCCTCGATTAGTTGTTTACAAAGATAAGGATCTGAATTCTCCGATTAGTTATAGTTCATCCGGGGGGATTCATGATTTAAAGAGTTCTGGAATCGATGGAGAGAGGAGGACAAATGTTTTGGAAAGTATTGGAAATGGTTCGTTCATTTAGGTGCATATCTTTTGTTTCTTAATTTGTTTGGCACTTAATCATCTTTGGTAACACTCGGTCCCCTCGGTCCACTGTTTATAAATATCAGGAAGAGGGACAAATAATAATAGTGCAGCAGGAGATGAGGAATTTCAGCAGAAAGGAGCCCTGTCTATGTCAGGAGAAAAGGTTAGCATTTAATTCATATTATGTGTACTTACTGCAAAACAGACTTATTTAAGATGCGAAAATTTCAAACAAGATTGAGATTTATGAAATGAAGATTTGCGCTCTTTAATTATTGAGTGCAATGGCCCTATTATAAGTTATAACTAGGTGTCTCCATCTGGTTTATTCAATTGCTATGGTTAGATAATTTATTTGGTGCATTGTGATTGTTATCTGAAATCCTGAAAGTTCGTGCACCTGACGGAAGGAAATCTGTAGCAATCACAGGCCATTTTAACTAGAAGTTCTTAGCTACTGTAAGATGTAAGTAAACGATACTTAGGCTCTTGTGGTTTGAATTCTTCGTATAGACCCATGATCCAACCCGTTGTCCAATTGCCTCAAGTTCAATTTCACTGTGAAAATCTGTGCATGAATAAGTGCTCTTACTATCTTTACGCTTTTTCTTTCTGTGCATGATCATGGTTTTGATGTGGAATCACAATCGACAAGTTCAAAACGTATATAAACAAGTGGACTTACTATCTTTACCCTTTTTCTTTCTCTGCATGATCATGGTTTTGATGTCAATTGTGCAGAGCAGTTGTACGCTAGGCCAGTATCCATACCATTCTGCTAAATGACCCCAATCTGCTTACCAATATTTGTGATGCGGGTGCAGGAACAATTTATTCAGCCAGTCAAAGATGATCAGTCTGCTCTCCATCAGTCACATGAAGTAACAGAAGAAAAGAATAAAGAGACTAGAGACGTACATAAGGCAGTCCGACGAGATAGAAATGCACGTCCTCAGTCACAAAGAGCGACAGATGAGAAGATAAGAGAGATGAAAGATCAACTGATAAGAGCCAAAGCATATTTAAGTTTTGCACCACCAGGTAGTAACTCACATTTAGTGAGGGAGTTGAGACTACGAATTAAGGAGGTGGAACGAGCAGTTGGCGACCATACAAAAGATTCGGAATTGTCAAGGAGGTATAATTTTTTATTCTTTTCCTTTCCATACTTTTTGAAACAAGTAGTCACTATGAAAGAAAAATTAGTAATTATAATAGACGGACAAGATATAAGCTTCATTATGTCTTGGTAAGCAAGCTTGGACAAGAAAACCTTGCCCTGTTCGGATTTGGGTGACAAGCATCCTTAATTTGTTTCAATCTAAAACCTGTAAAATTACAGTGCTTTGCAGAAGATGAGACACATGGAGTCTTCATTGTCTAAAGCCAGCCAGGTGTACCCCGACTGTTCTTCTATGGTTGCTAAGCTCCGTGCTATGGCTCACACTGCTGAAGAGCAAGTTCGATCACAAAAGAAGCAAGCAGCTTATCTTGTCCATCTTGCTGCAAGGACCACGCCAAAAGGGCTCCACTGTCTCTCAATGCGGCTCACTTCAGAATACTTCTCCCTGGAGCCCAATGAGAGGCAGCTTCCCAATGGAAAAAAGTTACAAAACTTGCGTGATCCGAAGCTGTTTCATTATGTTGTCTTCTCTGACAATATCCTGGCATCTGCCGTGGTTGTCAGCTCTACTGTTTCTTCAGCAGTGGTAATTTGCATAATCTCTTTCATTTTTCTATTCTAGTACCCAATTTTCTTGTGCAACAAAATGTGATTCATATTTCTACCTTTCTTCTCCTTGAGGTAAGGTTTCTTAAACAAGCAGCAAAAATTGGGTGGTATTGCCGTTATCTATTATGCACAAAACTGTTCCTGCAACTACCTGAAACTAATGATTCTGTTTGGGCATGTTTAGCTTGGAATGAAATATATACAGGAAAAGTTTATCTTTGTTTTGAAATGACATTTTGCAGGCACCAGAGAAAATTGTTTTCCATGTGGTGACCGATTCGCTCAATTTCCCAGCAATCTCAATGTGGTTCTTATTGAATCCTCCTGGCAAAGCCATAATCCAGGTTCAGAGCACTGACAGTTTCGACTGGTTGTTCAACAAGTACAAGGTGACACTGAAGCAAGATTCAAATGACCCGAGATTTTCTATTCAACTCAACCACCTTCGTTTCTATCTGCCAGAAATCTTCCCTACACTGAATAAGATTGTGCTCTTTGACCATGATGTGGTTGTGCAAAGGGATCTAACTGGATTATGGAAAGTTAATATGAAGGGGAAAGTAATTGGTGCAATTGAAACTTGTCAGAATGATGAATCTCCGTTTCACCAAATAGATACATTCCTCAACTTCTCGGACCCATTTGTCGCCAAGAATTTTGATATCAATGCATGCACATGGGCTTTTGGAATGAATTTAATTGATCTACGACAGTGGAGGAGGCAAAATCTGACCGTTCTATACCAGAAATACTTGCGATTGGTATGTCATTTTTTTCCTTAATTAACAACTAGTTGAATGCATTATTTGTAGTGCAATCATAATCTCATGCTTGTTTTTTGGATGTTCGGCTGCAGGGTTCTGAGAGACCATTGTGGGTAGCCGGCAGTTTGCCATTGGGTTGGGTTACCTTCTACAACCAGACTGTGGCTTTGGACAGGCGATGGCATATCCTTGGGCTTGGTTATGACTCCGAAATGGCTCGTGGCAACATCGAGAGAGCAGCAGTGATACACTACGACGGAATTATGAAGCCTTGGTTGGATATTGGAATCGGAAGATACAAGGGTTATTGGACCAAATTTGTCAAGTACGATCACCCTTATTTGCAACAGTGCAATATCCACGGATAGTTCAACATCGCAGGATTACTAGAAACTAGAGAGGAGGTTAAAAAAAGTAAATCATTTATATACCAGAAAAATAGTTCTTTTTTCGCCTTGGGAACTGCACTTGTTCACTTAATTCTTTCTTCTTTTACAAATTCTTCATGTAAAGTGGACCTCATATTTTTTCCAAAAGAAAAAGAAAATGCTGGGCATATTGTTTTAGGAGCTGGGTCAAATCTTAGCAATGAATTGATACTAAAAATAATTGTCCTTGCGGGGGATTTTTGTTATGTTTTTCGAATTCTCTTCTGTGTATAACTCATTTCAGAAGTAACTGTTGTCCCAAATCATTGAACTAGATTTTTTAAGTTTTGCCAGTGATGGTTAAAACAGTCAAATTGAGACCCAGGATCTTCTGTTCCAAATGGGTTTATCCTCGAAAAGATCTGCACTCGAGGGTGTGTTTGGTAGTCAATTAAGACAAAAGCCAGTTTCATGAAAATTTAACAAGCTAACTCTCTCATTTCCATTCGTAGCCTAAAACCATGAGGCTGAAAATGAAATTATGAAAACAAAATAGAAAGCCAATGGCCACCACATCCAAGAGCAACAAAATTTACAAAAACAGATTAAGCGACACGTGGAGAAATTTGGTTGGTAGTTGTAGATATGGGATATCAAACGAGGGGCTAACCTCTCTCCTATCCAGCTTGTGTGGGTGCAACCCGGGCAGATTTCCAACCAATCATATCAATTCGTAAATTCCGCACTTTGCCATATGAAATAAGCTTTATACGCTTCCAACTTGTGTCATATAATCACTTTCCCTCCTCCACAAAAAAAAAAAAAAAAAACACTTTCAGATTCTCCAAAAATCCATTTTCGTTCGCTTAGAAGAAAATGGCAAGCTTCACCGCTAGCGTTCCGACCTCCACCGTCATCCGGGCGGCCCTTCCCACAAGCCCTCTTTGGCGCTCAATCCTCACCTGTTCTTGGTAAGCCTTCTCTTCCAATTCCTGTATTTGGAGTTGCACTAAAAAGCTAGTTCAAAAGTGCTTTTTAAGACTAAAAACAATACAAGATTTGATGAGAATAGTGTTTCAGTAAAACTCGATTTTGACTTGTAACTTAATTGCTGTGCTGCCTAGAATTAGATTCTAGCTTCAGATAGAACCCCATTTGGAGGGTAGGTTTAAACTCACAATTCAAATAATAAATTCATATTTTTATAAGATGAAACATTATAGAAAAAAGTATGAAATATGATTAAAAGGAGACACTAAACAGACCTTTAGTATTTCATAATTAACACAAAAACTGCATTAGTATCCATACAGAATGTTTTTGTATACTCGCTTTTTGTACAAAGCGCCTTAGGAAGTTCCAAAGCAAAATCCCAAACAGGGTCTGAACTGAAATAACATGTTAGTAATCCACCTTTTTTTTTTTTTTTTGGTGTGAAATCCAGCATTGCCCGCAATGAAGAGAGGAGGGAAAGTGAGGTGCTCAATGGAGGGGAAGTCTTCCGAGAGCAACTCAAAGATGGGGACAAGCGCGTCGTTGATGGCGGCAGCTTTGGCGGCGACAATGTCAAGCCCCGCGATGGCTTTGGTGGATGAGAGATTGAGCACAGAAGGCACTGGCCTGCCCTTCGGATTGAGCAACAACCTCCTTGGTTGGATCCTCCTAGGTGTGTTTGGTCTCATCTGGGCTCTCTACTTCGTTTACGCTTCCTCTCTCGACGAGGACGAGGAATCAGGATTGTCCCTCTAAGCTTAGAGAGTACCCATTCCTTTTGTGTTGAAACTTCAAGCAATGTAAAAAACAATCATGCAAATCCACTCTCTTCGGATCTGTTTGTGTACCTATTTCAAACTGTTTTTCAGTCATTTCTCTTCCCTTTTTTTTTTTTCTTTGTGTGTGTGTGTTGTTGCTTGTTTGATGCTCTTAAGTTTCGAGATTTCAAGCAAAGATCCTACTCTCGTCGTAAATTTAAAAGGGAGATTTTAAGTGTTTGAAAATTTTACTAGGCAAGGCTCGTAGAAGCTATTGTTACATTGTAGAAGAAGCAAGTTCTTTTTTTTTTTTTTTTTTTTTGGGTGAAGGAATAGAAAAGGCAAGTTGAAGTCTTTGATTTGAATTTGAATACGGCTTTGTCGTTGTGAATTTGATGCTAGAAGTGTAAAAGGAATGTTTGTAGTCTAAAAGAAATGACATCAAAACTCCACAAATACTTTATTAGAGGAATCATGTGCAATCCATAAGTTCTTTTACTTTTTTAATCCTTGAGGAAGAAGCAAATTTATAAGTATGGAAAAATTTTTTAAATTCCGCTTGAACTATGTCACTAATATTAATATGTCCCTAAATTATGAAACATGTCTATTGTGTCCCATAAACTTTGACATATGTGTCAAAATACCCCTCCATTTGATTATGTTAAAATTTTAAACGGAATTACTGATTAGTGTCTCTATCACTTGATGTGGGATTTATATGGCATAACAAGTCAGAAATGCGGGTTCCAATTATTTTAACGATGATTAATTTTACAAATGTCTCCTGAATTATTTACCTCATTTTATCTTACCTCCTAAATTATCAAAAACAATCATTGTGCCGTCTAAACTAAATAAAATCATTCAAAATACCCATTTCATTCACTTCCGTTTATAAATTTAACGGAATTGCTTACGTGACATATATTAAAGAATTAATCAAACATGTTTTAAAAATAAACCATATTATTTTAAAAAATTAATAAAAAACAAATTAATCTTAATAAAAATAAATAAACAGAAGTTCAAATTAAAAATAAAAAATAAAAAATGGTATAAATCTTTCTCTATTGAAGAGCGCCTCGAAGAGGAGCTTCGGGTTCGGCTCAAAATCCTCGGTGGATTGGAGTCAGAATTCGTGGAGGTGGCCCCTCGGGATTGCGTCGGCATTCTGAAGGTGGCAGAGAAACCAACCTGGACGGCATCGTAGCCTTCCTTGAAGCCTGTGACGGGAGGGGGACGACCCTGCCATCGGCCTTGAAGAAGCTCATCATCCCGAGCTTTGACGCCACTACGCCGACGTTGTTCTCCATGCTTATCGCCATGACCGCGAGTGGCTTCGCCGTCGAGTATGATGCTGTTTTTAGGCTGTTATTTGCATTGAGATTGACGAGAAACGACGAACGCAAAGTGCAATTGAGAGTGGGTTTGTGAACAAGTAAGTGATGGAGGATGAGACTAACATCATCAACAATTCTTCTTGTTTATTGGAGGATTGAGAGGAAATTGTGAGACATTCAGTTTTTGGTAGATTTTAAAAGTGGATTTTGGAGAAGAATAGTAGAATAATTTTAGTATAATTTAATTTTTATTAATATTTTTTTTAACTAAAATGAGTTTATGTTGAATATATTTTATTAAGTCTTAACTATATATCACGTTAATAATTCTGTTGAGTTTATCGATGGAAATAGATAAACTAAGTATTTTGAATGATTTTATATAATTCAAATGACATAATAACTGATTTTGATGGTTCAATGAGCAAAATGAAATAGGATACACAGTTTAAAAACATTCATGAAATTCAATCTTCAAATAAATAAATAAATGAAATAGTCATTTTTTAGACCGTTGATATTTTAATCGAACGGTTGAAATATTTTTAGTATATCATATTATTATACATCTTATTTTATATTATCCTGCCCACCCAAAGTCTTCTCTATCGCCGGTGACCTTTCCGCCGCTGGCAACGGACGCCGACAACCCACCCTCGACCCTCCCACCACTGGCCCAAGCCCCGCACCCCCCCCCACCCTCCCCACCCCCCCCTCTCTCAAACAAATTAAAATTAAGAAATTTATATTATGTTAATTAATAGATAAAAAATATGATTATTTACGTAATTTTCTCAAAAAAAAAAATCAAACACATTTAATTCTTTTTCTAAATGAATTTAGAGGGTGTTTGGTGTTAAATTCATTTTAAACTAAATTGTACTTTTTTCATTATTATTTTTATCTTTTTCTGAAAAAATTTTTTATCTTTTCTAAAAAATTTTTTATCTTTTCTAAAAAATTACTATTGAAATTTAAAAATTTTAAACTAAGGTCCGTTTGGTTGGTTAGTTTGAGTTGAAATGTTTTAGTTATAATAGTAAATTTTTTTAAATTTTCAGAAAAGACAAAAAACTTTTTAGAAAAAGACAAAAAAAAAAATTTTAATTAAAATGAGATGATAATGTAAATAAAACCTAAACTCATTCACCAAACACCCCCTTAATTTATTTCCGGAACTCATGAGATGACAACATTATACATGCGCGTATGTTTGTGTTTGCCCGCCGTTTTCCCTCTCTCTCGCTCTTCCTTATTTTTTTCCCTTGTTATTTCTCCTCTCTCTCTCCCTCCCTCTCTCGTGAGCACATTTCTGTAGTTGGCTTCACGACAGCATCGCGCTTTCCACTGAGTAAAAGACCAATTTCTCTAGTGAAACATTTTGGAGCAAAGAGAGATTTCAAGGTAGGGTTTTCTCTCTTGAATGGCCTTAATCTGAAATTTCTCTGTTGAATTCGTATTTCCTTCTTGATTTCAATTCTAACTGCAATGAAATCTCTTTTTTCATTCTGATTTCACCCAATATATATATATATATATAAATCCCGTAAAAATCCCGAAATTCTCAGTCCTTAGTAATGGGCGTATTGAGTTTTTCCTTCATGATTTTCTTGTTAATTTTGAAAACTGATGGAAGCCCTCCATTTTCAGTCCTAAAAAACTGAGTTGGATTTTGGGGCGTGAAAATACTGGTTCATGTTTTTATGATGTTTATTTTGGAAAAAAAAAAAAAAAAAAAAAAGAGTTCTGCAATGATTTTAGAATCAAATTGAGGCCTAATTAATATGATTGATTTTTAATAAAACCTAATCAATATGATTAATGTTAATATTTTGAGACTTTTATGGATAATTAGCTAAAAGTTTTCTAACCAAGGTTAACATGAAGAGTTTCTAGCCTGCGAAGTCTGTGCTTTATTAGTTGTCTTGTAGTAATTGCTGATTTTTATTTTTTATTTTTTTGGGTCCATAAAAGAGAAGTAGTTCTTCGATCGGTTTGAGTCTAAAACCAAATGTTCTACCTCAGCCGAATTGAGCACACATTGCGAGTGCCTCCTGACGTACTGAGCCGTCCCTTAACTGACGCTATTAAGGCTGAGCTTGAGAAACTTTTCTTAGACAAGGTTTGTGTTGCTTCTAATTCAAGATTTTGTATCTTCATGAGTTACGCTTTGGAATCTTCTAATCGTGCGAATGATATTTAACGAAGGTTATTGCAAACTTGGGACTTTGCATTTCTGTCTACGATATCACGTCCATTGAAGGTGGCTTTATCTTTCCCGGCGATGGTGCTGCAACTTATACGGTACAGTTGGAAGTGCTGAACAATATTATATGTTGTCCTCAATTGAATCTTAATCCTATAGCTTGCTTGCTTACTTGAACAGCAAGTTATTGCTTGAGCACTTTCTTATCTTTTCTATTAATCTTGCCGTATGTAGTTTTTGTAATGCCAAATGGATGATTATGATTTTTTCCTAATCACTTGCAAGTATATGTTGATGTTCATACAAGGAGTGTTCATATTCTTCAATGTTCTGCCATAGGACAATTTGTTCATCGTGTTTTCATTTTCTGGCTGGTAGGCGGTGTTCACGATGATTATGTTCCGTCCATTTGTGGGCGAGATTATTTCTGCAAAAGTGAAAGAATCTGATGCTAATGGTTTACGCCGTATGTCTGATACATACTTCTCTTTTATGGTTTTAATTTAGTTTTATCAATAGTGTCTGATAAATTGTAATGCATGTGCTAATCTTGGATCTGTAATTGGCAGTCTCACTTGGATTTTTTGAAGACATTTACGTTCCTGCTAATCTTTTGCCTGATCCGTCCCATCCCGAAGCCTGATCCAAGAAAAAGGTACTTTAGTCCTTGCCTTGTTTATTCGAAAAGAAACGTGCATGGGTGTAGGTTTACAGACGCATTACCAGATCCTGGATAAATTTTTCTTCTTTGTTTTGGCCAAGTTTTCTGATCTGTATGCTGATATTCTGGTTTAAACTTCTTGAGGATGGCCAAGTTTTCTGATCTGTATGCTGATATTCTGGTTTAAACTTCTTGAGGATTGCAGAGACGGTGTGACATGGATATGGGACTACAATGGAGAAAAGTATGTTATAGATGGGCAGGATGAGGTGGATATTCTTTTGCTTTGGTTTATCATATAAATATATATATATATATATATAGGACAATAATTGCTGAAGTCTAATATGGTAGGCTAACTCTTATTCTTCGAGTGCAGATAAGGTTCCAAGTTCACAGTGTAAATTACCCTCCAATACCGGTTGAACAACCAAAAGAGTCGAAGCCATTTGCCCCCATGGTTATTACTGTAAGTTCATCCTTAAGCTTTAACATTCAGATTTTGTATCTCTTCTCTCTGTTGCAACGATTGATGTCTTTTTTTTTTTTTTTTCAAGTGCTCCAAAAGACAACAAAGATTAGCCGACTGCTTTACACAAAAAAGAAAAATCTTGTGTATAAGTGAAATTTCAGTCATAGAAGTTCGAACAAGGGTTTTCGCTTCTTTGCTTTTGATTTCCTTTTCATTTTTTATTCTCTATCCATTGTAGTTGGTTTAAAATATTCAAAAGAGGGATCATGCATCATTAACTGTTGGTTTTCTCGCCGAATACGAAAGCCTGAATTGTAAGGACTCTGATATTTGGTTTCCTGTCTTGCAGGGATCACTTGATTCTGATGGTTTGGGCCCTGTCTCATGGTGGGTTGGTGCAGAACAGGCTGAAGAAGAAGAGGAGGAAGCTTGAGCTTTGAGAAAACTAGGGGAAAAAATGACATAGTTTGAGCTTCAAACTTTCTGTGGTGAAATATAGGATACTGAAGAACCAATTGAAGTTTTTCAAAGCTGAAACAGAAGTTATGACATGCTCTCCTTACACTGTCCTTTTGTTGACACTGATATTGGCATAGCTATAGCAATAGGTGGAAACTGTAAATTCTCATTATTTCAGAGTTTTAACAATGATTTTGGGTTGAAAGTTTTCTCTCTATCTCTTTCTCTCTTTTTTAACCGGAGGTGGGGGGATTCGATCTCTATATCTTTAAGTGGAGTCAACCATTAGCCGTTCGGTAATGTGTAACCACTTGAAAGTTTCTCTTTTGTCATATCATTTTTCTTCTCTTTCAGCTCCCAATTCCCATTTTCCTTTATTCTCACTTACAAATGCCAATTTACTGTGTTTTCAAAACTCAGAAAACGTTCAAAATATTGAAAGATTCAAATCGCATGAACTCCAATATGATAATCAATCAAAACGAAAGGACCTTTTGGAAACTGTAAAAAAAAAAAAAAAAAAAAAAAAAAAAAAGACCTTTTCCTCGTACTTTAGATGTGATCAAGAGTAAGGTAAACCGTAAGCAGTTACGCAAAGTCAAGACTCGTGATATTGTTTCGTTTAAAAAAAAAAAAGGGTCAAAGATACAGATGCTGTGCTTTGGCCATACGTAAGCGTTGAAGAGTACCAAGTTTAACGAACAATTTAAAGGCCGCTCTAGAATCTAATTCTCCTATAGAACTACAATCTCCGCCGTTCACGAGCTCTGGGTCCCACCAATGAATGAACGAACGGTGATCAGAGCATCTCTCATTCAGCAAAAGGTATATATCTAATCGTCTCCCGTTTCACCGGAGAGAGGTTATAGGTAGTAAAAAATGGCGAGCTGTCTCACGGCGCCAAAGCTCACCACCACCTTCTCCTCCTCCACGACGCTCCTCTTCTCCAAGAACGTCCCTCTCTCTCTCTCTAACCCCTTTCTCTCTCTTCCCTTTGACCTAACTCCTTCCGTCCCTCACCTCCACCGCCGCTCCCTCTCTCTCGTCCACCGCCACCGCCGCTGCTTCGTCGCCGCCTCAGCCGAGCCGGATAACGGCGCCGATGTCCCCCGTAAGTACGATTTCGACCTCTTTACCATCGGCGCCGGCAGCGGTGGCGTCCGCGCTTCCCGCTTCGCCGCCAATTTCGGAGCCTCCGTCGCCATCTGTGAGCTTCCGTTCTCCACTATCTCCTCCGAAACCGCCGGAGGCGTCGGCGGAACGTAAGTTTTTTTCTTCATTGCTACTTACTTAGAGCTCAGGATAGGTCAATAGTTTGATTGTTGAACGAAGAAATGGAAAGAATTTTTGTATGAATTTACGCGGCTCATGTTGATGGAATTATATGATAGTTTTCTTCTCTTGAAAACCTTGTGTAGAGACAGAAAGTAGTGGCCGGAGCAAGTTTACTGAATTTTTCTGGGTGTTTTTAAAATTCAGGTGTGTGCTTCGTGGATGTGTGCCAAAGAAACTACTTGTGTACGCTTCAAAATACTCTCATGAATTTGAAGAAAGTCATGGTTTTGGGTGGAAATACGATACTGAACCTAAGCATGACTGGAACACCTTGATTGCTAACAAGAATGCCGAGTTGCAGCGCCTCACCGGTATTTATAAGAACATTTTGAAGAATTCTGGTGTAACTTTGATTGAAGGTCGTGGAAAGGTAGCAGTTAGGATAATGCTTCATGTTCGGATTTTGATAAAAATAACTCGTTATCTTCTTGTTACTGCGTGTTTATTTTGATGTTCTTGCATTTCAATTTGTAATAACGCAGGTAATTGATCCCCACACAGTTGATATCGATGGGAAGATATATACAGCGAGAAATATATTGATTTCAGTTGGGGGCCGACCCTTCATTCCTGAAATACCCGGCAGTGATTATGCGATAGATTCAGATGCTGCGCTTGATTTGCCCTCCAAGCCTAAGAAGATAGCAATCGTTGGTGGTGGTTACATTGCCTTGGAGTTTGCCGGCATTTTCAATGGTTTAACAAGTGAGGTTCACGTGTTTATTCGCCAGAAGAAAGTTTTGAGGGGCTTTGATGAAGAGGTGGGAAAACCACGGAAAGGTCTATTTTTTTTTTACTTGTTGCACTGTGAAGACAGATTTCTTCTATGAACATTCAAATTGATTGTTCTGACCCTGCAGATCAGAGATTTTGTCGCAGAACAAATGGCTGTTAGAGAAATTGAGTTCCACACAGAGGAATCTCCCCAAGCTGTCATTAAATCAACTGACGGATCATTGTCTTTAAAAACCAACAGAGGAACGCATGATGGTTTCTCGCATGTTATGTTCGCAACTGGACGCAGGCCCAATACAAAGGTTTGGAGTTTTTTTATGTTGTTCTGAGATGGTTGGATGTTTTTGAACAGGCGCCTTCAGGTTTATGATAGTGCATGTTTAGAAATGTCATTTGACACGTAAATTTAAGTAGTAAACCTGAAGACGCCAGTCTGTGGAGTATTCAGATCCTTTATAGCTACTATAAGTTAAGCGACAGCCGACAGGTATATTTTATTTGCAAATTGAACTTCTGCTGCATTGCAGAACTTAGGATTGGAAGAAGTAGGGGTAAAGATGAACAAGAATGGAGCGATAGAGGTATCTTTCTAACATGCTGTTTTTCTTCTTACTTGACTTGTTTGGTGCTCTCTTTCTTTTCTTTAGAGAGGGGGTTAAAATTGACCAGGAATAAATAGAGGAGATAGTTATCTTCTTATATTTTTATGATGCCTATTCAACTGTTAATACTTTTTCCTTTAATGGTTTCCTCAGGTCGATGAATACTCTCGTACCTCAGTTCCTTCCATTTGGGCAGTAGGAGATGTTACAGATAGAGTGAATCTCACTCCAGTTGCTTTGATGGAAGGAGGTGCATTAGCAAAAACAATATTTCTGAATGAGCCAACAAAACCTGATTACCGGTATCCTATATACTTCCGATTTATCATTTTATAATATTGTCATTATACAGTGGGTACAGTTCGGAAATTGTTGAGTAGGTTTCTTTAGGAACCAATACATGTATAATTTCATTTATAAGTTGCATGCTTACTGATTGTTGGCTGACACTTTACCATAAAATGTTGCAGAAGGCAATACACATTGTCAGTTTTGTTTCTAATGAGAAAGGTTGGACTTGTTTGGAATTTCGAATCTGATTATTTGTTTTTTGTCTAGAGCTATTCCATCTGCTGTGTTTTCGCAGCCGCCGATTGCACAAGTTGGTCTTACTGAAGAACAGGTGAGGCAATTATTTGGCTTACTACAAGTCTCAGTTGGGCGTTGGTTTAAAATTCACAAGTTTTTTTGCAGGCTGGAGAACAATATGGTGATGTTAACATTTTCACAGCAAACTTCCGGCCTTTGAAGGCTACTCTGTCAGGGCTTCCAGATCGGGTTTTCATGAAACTCATTGTCTGTGCGAAGACAAATAAAGTTCTGGGGTTGCATATGTGTGGAGAAGATTCACCAGAAATTGTGCAGGTTAGTGCTTTGCTCTCAATAGCTGTTTTTTTCCTTTCTGAATACTACAGATAAGAAATTTGCACTTGTGATAGTAAAATCTTTCGAAATTCCAGGGTTTCGCTGTTGCTGTGAAAGCTGGCTTGACCAAGGATGACTTTGATGCCACTGTGGGTATTCACCCTACAGCTGCTGAAGAGTTTGTCACAATGAGGACTCCTACTAGGAAGATTCGAAAAAGTGCCGGGGTTCGTTGAGCACTCAACCTATTCTTGTTCTTATTGTTAACTGTTTGCATTGCCAACTCTCCTTTAGTAGATAAAGATCGCATTCTCTGCTCTTGGTTTCAACTCTTAAAGTTTCCACCGTCAACTGTAATTTTATTGTGCTTTTCCATTGATTTCTAGGTGGTAACTACTAACTTGTCCACGACCAACTTTTCTTATGTTCTCTGAATTTTTGAGGCATATAATCCATATGCTTAGTCGAGAACTTGAAAACTTACAAGTGTAACTTGTGGATTATTCGTCTTTTCTGTTTTTTTGAATATGCACCAGGGAAAGACGGATTCTGAGGTTAAAGCTGCAGCAGGAGTCTAGCTTTGCTCTTGTTTAACCAGTCTGGTGTCGACCTACCAAGGTGTGTACATACAGCCTGAATGTCATGACCTCCGATAGTGGTTTTTTAAAGCACTTTCCGTTTTTTATTTCGTTGCTCCATTCCACCACATCATTTATATATGACCAAAGTATTTATACAAAATAATAACTCCACAATAGCACTTCTTACGATGCAACAAGTTCAAGAAGACGATGCTCATCTCATGAAGAATCTTCAACCATGTCTTGAGCTGCCGTTTTTAATGACTGTCTCCAAAAAGAAAATTCTCCTTAGCGATGATTCATGTT
Source organism: Ficus microcarpa (assembly GCA_025413485.1). Lineage (NCBI taxonomy): Eukaryota > Viridiplantae > Streptophyta > Magnoliopsida > Rosales > Moraceae > Ficus > Ficus microcarpa. The sequence continues at coordinate 3,621,908 of CM046384.1, read as the reverse complement.
TGTTTTACTTTGTTGCTAATCAGACTAAACAAAATTGGACAGATCTTCAAAATTCAAAGTGGTGGCTGATGAAGATACGTTTGAAGAAGTTACGGGTCACCGAAACGCTGATATGACACTGAATTAATCAAGTTTTTAATTCGACACTCTCCGGTATTTCCATGAGTGATATATCTGGATTCCGATCTTCCTTCCACAGCTCGCTCAGCGGACAGATGTTTGTTTCTTTTCATAAAATAGTTTTCCCCTTTCTCTCAGTCTCATTCCTTTGTACATTATAAGGGACGTTTCTCAAAGATAGGTTAAATTGTTCATTCAATGTCAGAGCATTGCGAGTAATAGGTGTATGCCATGTACGATCTCTGCAAGTACTCAATAAGAAGGGTTTCAGTCTTCTGACTTAATTCGCTCAAAGAAAGGAACACGCCATGGCAAAATTTATCTACATATCATCCTGTCTGGAGTTTTTGCTGCCGTTTATCTCCGAAAACGACATCTTTTGTGCATCCTTAATTATTTCGGAAACAAAATGTTTTCACGTCAAATGCTTTTATCTCATTTGTATATTATAACGCTATGTAGACAAGCGTTTGGATGTTTCATGTACAAATCTAATTTTCATGTCAAAATCAAGTATGTTCTCCTACGAGAGTTGTTCTGGTGCATATGGATTTTTGTCTAAATAGTTTCTTCTGACAAAATTACCTAGTTTTCTAAGTTTTCAAACATACCACTTTGGGCTATTTTGGAGATTAATTTCTTTTAGAATAATTAATATTTTTGTTTTGTAGTAGTCTCTGTCATTTTTCTATTTTTTTTAATCTTTTATTTTATGGTCGTACCCGTTCTGGGAGGTAGTCAAGGCTAAGTTCCGGCATTCGTTTCCCAAATTTATTTTAGTTTATAAAAGATAAGTGATTGTCATTTGCCGAATAAAATAGAGAAAATTACACAAGTAATCGTCTTTTTTATTTTTTTTATTTTCATTTATTGACCAATATAAAACAAACTCCCCAGTCTTGATTAACATGATACAAATTTTAATTTACTTAGGTTTAGTTTACTGTTATATTGATCTAATTTTAATTCTTTATGTTATGTTAATACAATAATCTATCAATTTGTGTCAAATCAGATGTTTTTCCCTGTGCAATTTTGTCCTTCAAAATAAGGTCTTTATTCATATAATTAACGTCTTTTTTTGAGAAATTATGTCGTTTGTTAATATTTCATTATCTTAAAACCAAAATTTGAAAATAATAAAATGACAAAAAATGCTAAATTGAAAACGACATGAACTTTAAACAACCACAACAATCGGATGACTGGCAAAAACCTGACAACGAAACCATATCAACTTAAAAACGACGACAAATTGACAACGTTAAAAAAATCAAACAACGATGAAATGTAAAACGACATAAAAATGAGAAATGACAGTCTGGTTTACGAAATAACCTGTAAGCAACTATGAAATCCATCCTTACTTGTCAAAAAAAAAAAAAAAAAACCTACGAAATCTAAACAACAATAAGTAAACATCATAACCATAAAATACTACCATTTACAACCCGATGAACGACAGTAATATCAAAAACAACCAAAACACAAGGATATTTTCATCAAAACGACATTACCATGATAAACGACAATAAATGTAAAACGACGTCTACATAAAAATGACAATACCCTGAAAACGATAAAATAGTAAAAAGGACATGGAAATATAAAAGTTTTTGATGCAACTCAGAAAGCGACATCAAGTTGAAAAATGAAACAGTGATAAACAATAATATCAATAACAAACTAAAAAACGAGTGAAAATAGAAACGACAATGACAATGCAAATGGAAGACGTTACAAAAGTTTGTCCTTGTCTCCGTTAAACGTTTTTGAATATGATTTAACTGCCAAAATAAATAATCCCAAATAAATTTCTTTAGGATACTAGTCAACTTATTTGCTCATTTCAAAGGGAAAAAAAAAAAAAAACCAAAATCCAAACTCTAGTATTTTTCACAAATTTTACTCGGACATGATATAAAATATTTTAGGAAATATAATTATTCTCGTAAGTATTCCCTAGTTACATTAGTTCCATAAGTAATTATTTTTAAGATGGGTTACTTTATACGGATTTACAACTGACTGATCAAATTAGCACCAATATCGACACTATACCAATGAATATTCTGGTTAAAGGGTCACCAATTTAAGCAAATTTCCTACAATCACTAACGAAAATCAAAGAAGTTAAAAGAATAATAATTAAAATTAAAAATAAAGACAACAACAACAACTGCAACTAAAGTAAAAGTCAGAGCAAAGGCACAAAAGAAAAGTAAAGCTAACCAAACGACAATCCTCTTCTGTCTATATTTATTTTAAAAGAGTCCCACATCTATATAATTATATAGAGAGGTGAGACTCTGAGTGAATTATAAAAAATGGAATTATTATGAAAAATAAAATTTAAAAAAAAAAACCTAAGAGCAAATAAAATACCATTTTTAACATTGTATTCGAATAAGCTGTTATTGTTAAGATAACATTATTTTATATGGACTTAGAACAAATCAATTTAACACAAAGGTTCATATCATTACAATGAAAAAGTTAATAAGGGAGGCTTAAGAGATGCAGTTGAATAAAAAGAGAATTAAAAGATAGGAAGAGAAATAATCTCAAAAATAAAAAATATAAATATAAACTGAGCATACCTCCCTTTATTCTATTCTTAACATGTTGATTTATTAAAATAAAAATATTAAAAAAAAAAAACTTGGGATGTTGTTGTACCGGGCGTCGATTAGTGTATGATATTAATATTGCTAATATTTACTAAATCTGTTAGTGAAAAAAAAAAAAAAAAAAAAAAAAAAAAAAAAAACCTCATTACTTCGAAGCATGTATTATTATATTATTTGTCCATTATTTTGATTCGTTAACTTAAAATTTTCTTAAAAGTTGAGTTTTTTTTTTCTTGATTTAATATTTTGTAAAAGTTTAGTTTAGTAAAAATAATAACGACAACGATAATAGTAATGATAACACACTTTTGGGGAAAAAAGAGGATTAAAAATTTTTTTTAGAAGACCAAAAAAAAAACAAACAAAACTTAAGTACGGAACATTGGATAAAAGTTCTTTTAATAAAGACAAAAAAAAAAAAAAACAATAAGCACGTTTAAAAAATTAAAAACTGAAAGATTTAAAAAAATAAAATAAAATATTGATATACCATAATGCACGTTTAGATTGAACCGATTGTTTTCGAAGAATACAATATGTGTGTGTATAAATAGGAGTAGAAAAGTATAAGAAAAAAAAAAAAAAAAAGAGTTTGAGAGGATATTAGATAGAAAATTAATGAAAAATATACATATGAGAAAATAGTTGTTGGGACTTGGGAGGGGGTTTAGGAACAAAATATTTAAGCTTATTGAAGGGGAAAAAAAAAAGAGTACATTAGAAAAGTATATGTGAAAATAATAATAGACAATGTTACATGAAAAAAGAAATGATTAAATACAGAAACATGTGAGAAAAGTTATGTTAGAAGACCAAGAACAAATGAAGTATTAATTGATTAGTTAAACATGTTTAAATAACACATTTAAAATTCATTTTTTAATTGGATCAAATTTGTAAATAAAGAGAAGCAAAAAATAAATAACTAAATAAAAATAAGAAGAGTGAAGCATTATTTAATGACTAGAATCTACGTTTTCAAAGGTGAGAAAGCCGCCACAAGTTTTTTTTTTTTTTTCTCTCTTTTCTTTTTATCCTGTTGATATGCTCTTCAACTATTAGGAGTACCTTCACGAATGAATGTATGATAGATATTTAAATACTCGCTCAGGTTAGCGGGAGTTGCTAAATAGACATTATCGAATAGCACCCTTTGATGAGAAATATGAACAATAATACAACAAAAGTCCTTTTATCAACCAAAATTTATACCAAGATTACATTAACAAAAGCAATAATTATAATAGAAAAATGCTTTTGAGACACCTCTAATACCAAACACCATAAAAAATAAGAATCGAATCCAGTATCATAGAACATAATTTCTATTAGTAAGACCACCGATGTCATTTAACATAGTCCAATAATAATATAACCTCATATTACATGACCAAATCTAACTTATCAAAATTTTTGGTGGCAACCAAAAATTTGGCGCTCCGCTACATCCAACACAAGTTAAAATATGCAGCTCTAAAGAAAGTCACTGAGAAACCTTACCAACAGCAGGTCCAAGAAAGGATTTTACATCTGAATCATCAATGGAGCTAACGAAAATGATGCTTCAAACTTGTTGCCAGGCTAAACAAGAAAAGCCATCGGACATTGCCGTTATTCAAATCCGCTCTCTAAGCATGCTGGTAGTGATTCAACTTGTAGAGCAACACTTTCCCGGAAGCATTACCAACGGCCATGAAACCTCCACCGGGACTAAAATCCAAGCAGCGGGGGTAACCTAGGTTCCGATTGGACGGCGGCCAGTTTGAGAATACAGTAAAAGACGGAACATGTATTAGCTTTAAGCTGTTCTTCTTCATGTGCGAACAAATAGCCAAAATTTGAGCATCGTTGTTGAACTTCATAAAGTTCACTCTGGTGGTGAGATTCTCAATGGTCTTCATAGGCTTTCTCTTGCCTCCCAAGAAGTCATCTCTGTTGTAGACGTTCACGATCCCACTGTCCGAACCAGCTGCGAACAACATTCCATCTGGGGATGTGCATAGAGATGTTCCATTTATGCAACCTTCATCAACCCCCTTATGGAAGCAAGTCCGAGTTCTCAGATCCCAGTGATAAACCTGCCCGTCCCCTCCAGAGCTCAGTAACTGCTTGCCATCATCAGCAAAGGCTAAAGACCGAACTGTTCCGTTCATCTTTAGTGTCCCGATGATTTCTTTTGATTTTGATGAAACCAGCAAGATATAACCTTCATTTCCCACGAATGCGATGGTGCTAGAATCGGGGGAAACTTCAAAAGACTCCAAGCTTTTTTCCTGCCTTCCCAATAGCGGGCCTATTTTATCAACCTTTGCTTTCACTAAATCAAAGGTATAGAAAAACTTCCTCCTACCTGCTATAACGACCTGAGACCCGTCGGGCGTGAAAGAAGCTTTGTGAACAGGAAAATCTTCGAGGAATATGGTTTGTATTTTGGTGTTCCGTTTTCCATCTATCTGAAAAAATTTAAGCCTTTTATCTAATCCAGCAGTAAGTAGCAGCTGGGCATTTCTATGGAACTGAACCGAATTGATCGTAGCATTGGATGGTTCCTGGGCATTTGCATCTACGAGTGTCGAGTATTCAAGGTGTCCAGGCAAAAGTTTTGCCCTGCTTTTCACAACAAGATCCTCATTTGTTCTGAGAAGATCATCAACACCCTCCACATCCTTGTAACCACGGGCTAATACTGCCCTATTTTCTTCATCCGACGATTCGTCATCAGAATATCTATCATCTCTAGCTCCTGAGTCAAGTCGCGCCCATTCTGTGCCAGGGTTAAGCTTAGCATGTTGAGCCCTCAATCTTGACACATACTCCGAACCGGAAATCAAACTCTCGTCCTCTTCCTTCCTCAGCTTCCTTAACCTGTTAACCCTGGCAATGTTTATCTCGGTCTTTTCCTCTTCCTCATCAACCCAGACAGGTTTCCTTAACTTAGCTTCCTCCAACAACTCTGCCCCATCTTCATAAACAGAAAGAGTGGCATTCGCAGAACGGTCCACGAAGAACAAAGCGGAATCATTGTTAAACCCATCATTGGATTCCTCCTTATATTCCTTTCCGAACACGACTGGGGAATAAAGCGATCCGAATAAGACATTCTCCAGTGACTTCATTTCCCTTTCCTGCTCAATAGCTAATTTCTCATCATGTTCCTTCTGTTCTTTCTTTCTCTTCTTGACCCTCAAAGTATCCAACTCCGATTCTTTTCGCTCTTCGATTTCCTCATTCTTTTGCAGATGTGAAGACTCATCAGCTTCATCCCTCTTAGCCTTACGGCCAGCATTTTGGGATATTAAAGCCATCTTCTGCATACACAAAGCCTGCTCTCCAAAATCAAAAATCAAGCATAACCAATCTATTACTATCAATTCTTAACTAAAAAATAAATTAAACTACAAAGTTACATCAGGGAAGCAAAGAATCTTGGGAAATGTCAGGGTAAAGTGAGGATTTCTAATTGCATATTCACAAATATCCTAATCTTAAAAACTCAAAACGAAACAAAATTTACATAAACATGTATATATATATATATATATGAACTGGAAATTAACGTAGAACTAGTGCTAGATACCTATACGATATACCAATTAACAAATAAAACCAGAATCAAGCTAATGAAGGCTGATAATTGTATCATAAACACTGATGTAATTAAATGACGAATAGTAATACAAAAAAAAAAAAAAAAAAAAAAAGAAGAAGAAGAAGAAGAAGGAACTTACCTGTAAGGCGTGAGACAGAGATTAGAGAGAGAGAGAGAGAGATTGGAATGTGAGCAAGAGAGAGGAGAAGTGAAAGGGAAGGGCGGCAAGCAAGCAACACACAGGCGAACTTCAAGCTAGGGCTTCGTGCTTTTGGGCCTTCTCACCCATGACAAATCGGGTCTGGTCTAACTTTGCTTCGTATCCTTGTCGTTTTGTTTTTTGTATTTTTAGAAGCTTGTCGTTTTTAACTGAAACTTTGGATTTTTTTTTTTTTTTGAGTAAATTGCTCATTACTCCCTAAACTTTGAAGTTTATGTAATTTTTATGTCTGATATTTTTTTTTAACTAGAATGCCCCCTAAACTAATTAAATGATACTAAAATAGTTATTTCTTATTGATTTTTGGAACAAAATTCATCAGTAATTTGATTAAAAAGTGACACAAACTAATGAATTCTAGTCAGATATAATGAAAATAACTATTGCAGCAACGTTTTTAATAGTTCATGGTTAATCTAGTTATGAAAAAAAGAAGATTGATTGCGAATTGCATTAAATTAAAAGTCTAGAGACTAACCTAATAATTAATCCTTTTTTTCAACTTGAATTAGGAAAATTAGTTCAAACCTTTTGATTGAGTCCAATATATAATTACCAATATACGAGGTCTTTATAATCACAAAAGTAGCATTTTAACAGCAAGGTATTAAATTATAAGTAAATAAGTAATAAAATTATTAGAATTAATAAAAATTTTACTAAGTCAATAGTATGTTTACTGCTAAATAACATTTTTCTTAAATGCTAAATCACATATTTACTATAAATACTTATGATAAATAACTTATTTATTAAAAATATTATATTTATTTATTAAAAATAGTTCGGGGACCAAATGGTATCCTCATGAACAATTCAAGGACCATTACAGCAATTTATCATTTTATTTTGTGTACATTTTTATTTTATTTTTGAATTTGAGAATGAAATGATTCGAAATCTATACCTTATAATAGAGTTAAGCTTAAAATTACTATACAACCACAATTTAATTTTTATTTTAAATTCTTTTTTTATTTAAGTTATTTTTCATTACTGAAAAATGCTATTTTCTTCATTCCTATAGCACGTCTTTTTTTTCGTCGTTCGTATCAAATTTTGAATATTACCGTCGGGTTGACAAACACCCCCGCAATTTTTTTTTTTTTTTTTGGAGGGGACCGTCTGCATTAAATTCGTTGAATACACCCCACTCTATTATTTTTCTTTCCTTGTTTAGGCCTTTCACGTCATAATTCATTATCAATGTAGTCCTGATGAGTTAAAAAAAAAGTTAATGCATAGTTAAAAAAGAATGAGGATGAATCTCCTTTGGACCCTGTCAATTTTAGGGCCAATATTATTTTACCTTTTGAACTTTAAAATTCACATTTTATCATTCAAGTGTTGATTTAGTCTCGTTTAAACTATTTTGTTAATTTCCAATGAAGACGGATATGATATGATCGATTGACTTCATTTCTCCCTTTTTTTCATTTGTTTTAAACAGGTTTTGTTTGAACGTTACTTTCTAGTTTATTTTCACTAGAAGTTCTAACAAATAGGCTAATGTGAAACTAATTGAAAAGTTTTAAGACGAAACGAGAGTTTTTAAATTTTAGTTAAGTGAGGTGAATAAACTAAAAATCATGAGGTACATATAAAAATAATTCAAAAAAGAATAATTCTGAATGTCAGCATCAAATTTAAATAATATTTAACATAGGACATGAGACCGATATATGAGGTCATCGCAAGTAGAATTATCAGACATTGAGCGTTACTCAGCACCACAACTAATGACAGAACCAGTAATTTTTTTCCAGGGCATAAAATAAACTAAATTACAATACAATAATTTTAACATTCATTTATCTATTTGTATCTTTGATTTTTATTTTTCCCTTCAAAAGAAATTAAGTTAGACTAGAATTTGATTCAACTTATAAAGTTTAGAGTCCGAAGACTTTGTTAATTTATATAGTAAATATTATAGTTTTTTTACTTATTTGAGATTTTATGATTAAACTATGAAATTTAAAGAATAAAAACTTATGTCATCATTGTTACTTTTTTTTTAACGAAACATTATGCAAATTCTGGAATTAAGAAATCTCAAGGGGAAAAAAAAGTTTGCAAAACTTTAAGGGGACGTTTGGTTCGTTAGCTCATTTTCAACTAAAATGTACTTTTTCATTTCAATTTTTGTCATTTTCTGAAAAAGTTTTTATCTTTTCTGTACAAATTTTTAGTTCAAACTTAAAATTTTCAACTCAAACTTAAAATCTTCAAACGAACCTTTCTTTGGCTCGCCGGTTTGAATCAAAAAATTCAATTCCAGTTTTTGTCCTTGTTTTTTTTTTTTTATCAATAAAAATTCTAATTAATTTTTAAAAAATCAGTTAATTTTAATATGAAAATTATATTATAAACAGGTACACTAAAAGCAACCTAAAGTTTTGAAGACAAGTCGAAAGGCCACCCCCGCTGGGCCAAGACAGCTCCTCCCCACCACAACTCACAGCCCGAGGACATGTATGATTTGTCATTTCACTTTACCACTTGTTAAAAGCAATCTTGTTGAGAAGGAGTGGATAGCCGATCAATCTCGAATACTGTCGAATAGCAATCTTCAAAAAAGAAGCAAAAAAAAAAAGCGAAAGAGCTTTTGTGAAAGATAAAGAAAGGAAAGGGAAAACATGAAATTCACACTTTCAATTTCATACTTGACATGAGATGGACATATGAGATCATCACAAGTAGAATTATTGTTCATCTGAGCGTCACCCAACACCATAACTAACATCTCGCCACCACTTGTCGAAGCAATCTTATTGAGATGAGGACCTAATCAGCTAGACTTTTTCAGATGACAGTGTTCAAATAAATTTTTTTTAAATTTATTTTTAAGTCAAATAGCTTTTGTGTGAAGAGAAAGAAATGAAAGGGGTAAATCAAATCACGCTTTTCAAAAAAGAGTAATTTCGTCTCCATTTGACAAACCATCTTAAACTTAAATTTTTCGTCTCAGTTTTTGTCTTTTTCTGAAAGTCAACAAAAATTATAACTAGTTTTTAAAAAGTCAACCAATTCAAACTGTTTTACCAAACGGACTATTATTTTCTTTTTTTTTGCAGCGTATTTTCAATCTTGTAATGTATTATTATTTTTTTTCGACCTTTATCCTATTTGAGTACTCGAGGATATTTCAAGAGAAGTCTTTATCCATCGTTAGTTGGTGATTAATTGAGTTTTGAAATCCTTGGTTTGACTTTTACGAAACCTAACAAATGTCATTCTCATCCGATTAATTATAAGTACGGAAGTGAAACAGTTTTAAATATCTCTTTCATGAAGTATTGAGATACTGTTGGGCATGACAGGAAACCTTTGACCGCCGGCGAGTTTATTTTCATCGTTGTAGAAATATCGTCGATCGCCGCTTATAAGTTATAAGTAATAATCAATTAACCATTTTAATCTTGCATAGACCAGTTATTGAAAAGCCTAAATATATATATATATTTTATATATAGACAAATTGATATTTAAAATTCCCCATGTCTCAACTCTTTACTCTGACAGACTGTAGAGATTTACAAAATATTATATCACATACACCGGACAAAACAACCAAAATGAAGGGTCGAGGTTGTTTGGTGTGACAAACTAATTAAGGATTAACAACATCACGTGAAGCGAGGCCAAGTTGCTTGAGATGTTGGTCCATATTGGTGGGGTGTTCATCGAGTTTGGAACGTTCGGGTTGAATCCAACGGCCATCCTTGCTTCTCACCATGCCCTTGTTCTGGTCTTGTCTCCAGTAAGGTGGGACCAAATAATGATCTTTCAGGAAATCAGAGGCTTTGTTCACTAGGGCTGGGTCTCTTCCACTTGCCAGCACAAATCTATGCCCTTTTCCGTGGTAACTGCATATATAAAGTCAACTTATTAGTTTCACGTCTGATTCTATTACAAGATATATATATAATTCAAATTGATATATGATTTTTATATATTACCAAACGAAATCTTCAGCACCGATGATAATTCGTGTCGAAGTTAGGTGTGGAATGATGTTTTACCGAGCAAAATTAATGTCAAAGATGTACGTTCAAATCTATATGTTGAGAAAACGAAGTCTAGTCTCAATATATTCTCATCAAGAGTTCTTCATGAACAGCAAATAATGTGAACGTCATGCGTGCACACGTCTTTGATTTTTTTCTTTTTGATATTGTGGTAAAACTGTCAAATGTTGTCAAAGCTTTAAAGGAAGAACTTTAGACTGTTTCCACCAAACCTATAAGTTTATTTTGATTATGTGAGTTTAGATTAGATCAATTCACAATCTAGTTATTAATAGAATTAGCTCTTCCAGGAATCAAGTGGGCAGTTTTAATATTAAGGAGCAATTTAATGTTGCCAGCTTACGTACACACACACACATATATATATATATTTATGTATGTATGTGTGTGTGGCCGGGGAATTTACTTCGGAAAAATAAAGAAAATTAGAAAAAGAGTTGGGTATCCAAAAAAAGACGAAATTTCGACGACATTTTGTACCAAATGACATGCAGTTCGACCAGTTCAAGTGGCGTCTAGAATTTTCTAATTTTTATCCCAGAGAACACAATTGAAAAGGGTATTCTTGGTCAGGTTCCTAATTTTATGTACTTCACGTTAGGGGACCACTAAGCTAGCTAGAATCAAAATAAGCTGGTAATCTTACCACACCCCACTTGTCCTTTTAAAAAACGACACTTCACATCAAGCTCATCACTTTTTTTTTTTTTAAAGAGGAAGTTGAAATATATTATTTCTCAGTGGCCTTGGGTGGCAAACTATAATAAACTATAAAGCTTGACAACTGACCATGGACATAATGTCAAGGTCAATAAATATTTTATTGTCTTCCGGCACATAAATCTTTTCAGATCCTACGTGTCTAGTATGATCCAATATCTTGAGGTGTTTGATGAATAAGTTTGGTTTAAGATTTTTAAGTTTTAATAGTAATTTTTTAAAAAAGATAAAAAACTTTTTAAAAAAATAAAAAAAATAATAATGAAAACAATACAATTTAATTTAAAATAAGCGTGAAACCAAACACCCATTTTTATTTTTTTTTAATTTTTTTAAGTGGAGAGCATCGTGTCCAACAAGTGGAAAATTTTCAAATTGATCCTTTCATTCACTTTGAACTCTTTTTTCACCTCATTTTCTTCAAACTATTGTCCTTTAAAACTCCAAAACTCTACTATCAACACCGTAATTTCACATTTGATTTTGTTTAGGCTATCTCTAATTTATAACTTTATTTTAATTTTGCATTAAAATGATACACCTTTTAACTTCAAATATAAAGTTTATATTCTCCAATATTTATTTCAAATTTTACTCTAAAAAAAATTCCGTATATATTTTATTTTTTATCAGACAACTTTTACTATTAAACAAAAAAAAAGGGGGGCTATCTCCAACCGTGTTGTGTCATCAATGACGCAACACTATCCATTTGTGGTAAAATAGCGTCGTTTTTGGCACTGGATTGGAGATCATCTACTTCAAGTTGGCGCAGGGTCGGAGATGATGAATTGACAAAAGATGGACAAAGAAAATAAATAAAGAAGAAAATGCTAACCCGTCAAGCAAGTGCAAGAGAGCCTCCAAGTTATGCGTACAAACAGGGTCATTAGTGGGCTTCAAGAACGGCGAGTTATTGTTATCCAACTCCAGCTCCACCCCGACGTGCGTGTAACACCACGGCAATCCCGCCGCCATCTTCATCAGCATCGCCGGCACGTTCTCGTTAAACAATAGCCCCGGCGACTTCGGCACGACGTCGTTCACGTTCACCACCCTCAGAACCTTCACCCCCAGCCCCTCCTCCAATCTCTCCTTAAACCTCACATTCCCGACCCGAGGACCCGAGAACGACATCACCGAAACCGGAACGATACTCCCGTCCGCCGCCACGTTCAGCCCCGTCTCGGCTATGTCGTACGCGCTCAGAATCGCCAGCGCCGCTCCGAGGCTGTGCCCGGTGATCGTGATGCTCAATTCCTCGCCCGAGTAAACCTCCATCAACCGCTTCACTTCCGTCAGGATCTGTTCCCTCGCCGAGTATTTGCAGAACCGGCAGGCCTCGTCCTTGTCGGTGTAGAGATCGAGAAACCCGGATTCGACCTTGACGTTCGGGTCGGGGCAGGGGATTTTGTTCCCCGAGATGGGTTTGAGGAAGTCCATCAGGTCGGCGATCCACTCGAGGCGGGTGACCGTTCCTCTCCAGGCGATGGTGATGTCGCGGCGGCCCAATGTTCTGGAAGCTTCGTCGCTCGAAACGGCGACGTATCCGATCCAGTTGGCGTTTTTGCTCCAGACCTTGGGCCAGCGAGACTTCTTGAAGAAGTTCGGGAGGTTGATGTTGGAGGTCGCGTAGAGGTACCTCGAAACGGCGTAGTTTTGGTGGGTCGAGCTCATCTCGAGGGACTCGAAGAAGTTCCGGCGAGTGAACCTGCAGCTCCCGCAGTACTTGGAGAAAGGGTCGAAGTCGAAGGCGTCGTAGCAGGCCTGAGCCATCTCGCCGTACCGGATTACCTCCGACCGGAAGAGTGGGTCCATTGGGTCCAGTAGGCCCACCCAGTCGTCCTGGCCGTGGATCTCTCTCCACACGTCGGCCAAACGTCGCCGTTCCGACTGCTGCTCCACCTCCACTACCGCATGTTGTTCTCGTTTTATTCCATGATCTCTTTCTGTTACGAATACCGGCTCGTTGGTTCTAGAAGCCACTCGTAACTCTGATCGGGAACGATAGTTCTGGCGTGGAAATAACGATATCTGATGAATATTATTGGTTTGAGAGAGGTTGGTAGTGATATTATCGGACGCGTTTTGGGGTGATTTTGAGAAGAGAATGGCGGAGTTAGAGATGCCGGAAAGAGCCATGGGAAAGCTAGCTGGTTGGCCCTGAGTTGAAGGGTCAAGGGGACAAAATAAGGCGAGCGAAGAAGAGAGTTAATAATACATGATGTTTATATAGAATAGAAAAAGTGGTTCTTGCAATGTTGTAATTGCTGGTCCCTCGATAACTCTTAGCTTTTTACATAGAAGTTTTTTTTTTTCTTTTTTTTTTTTTTAATGTGAATAGTTTATTTCCCACATGATACACATGGGTTGCTGGTCTTGGTCTTGTTGTCGTGCAGACTTATTGTTATTATTATTATTTAGATTGGAGATGATTTTCTTGGCATGCGACTTTCCTATCATCGAGGAGTGGGCTCATAAAAGCGATAGAGTTATAATGCGTCAAAGAGGTTAATCTGCATAAAAAACACATGCAGGAGATGGTTGAAGCAAATACACGCCTCCTTGAAAAAAACTATAAAGAAAAAAAAAAAAAAGTGTATTGCTTGTATTGAAAAGCTAGTTTTTTTTTTTTTTTTTTAAGGAAAATTATATTCAACTGAATAAAATCCCGCAATATATGTGATAAGCTATCATTTAGGATCAAATCTATAAGTAAAATATAATAAAGTTCGTGAGAATTTCATACATTGAGATCCAGAAGCCGAAGTGCTTTTTCACACACCCATATTCAAACATGTATCAAGCTTGTTTTGAAAATTATAATTGATGAAATTTATTTCGATTGATTGAGAGCTATTAACTTATAACATTGAGTGCCCGTTTGGTTCGCGAGTTCATCTCCGTTTCAACTCAAACTTTTTTTGTTTTTTCCCAAAAAGTTTTTATCTTTTTCCCAAAAAGTTTTTTATCTTTTCTAAAAATTTAAAAAAATTTACTATTACAACTAAAATATTTCAACTCAAACTAGTGAATCAAACGGGCCCTCAGGTTAACATCAACTCTACATAAACAATTTTAAACAAATAAACTAATGGAACAAAAACACTATGAAGACATGTCTCATTGCATATATATATATATATAATCTAGATAAGTTTTTTCTCTCGTCGGATGGCCAAAAAGCCATAATTATTGCGTGTCAAATTAATCAATCTAAATGACCAACAATGGTTAAGCACACAACTTGAAAATGATTACACGTGGTTATTAGCAAAAAAAAAAAAAAGGCAAAATAAATATAGGATAATGAACAAATGTTTGTCTTTTTTTTCAACTGCAAGAAATTAGGGATTCCTAATTATCTAATAACAAAAGACAATTAGCTTTTTGCTCTAATCTTTTCGGGGTGTTTCCGAGTTCGATCTAAAATAATGTGCGATGTTGAACTCAAATTAGACCCATCTTTTAACTGAAATTATATAATATCTATGTGCGCTGTATGATTGTTATATCCTTTCTTATTTTTTTATTATTTTATTATTTTTTTGGTGAGCAAAAAAAAAAAAAAAAAGACAACTATATACGTGGCATGTTGTATGACCAAGTTTAAGCTTAACTGGATGTAACCTTTTCTCTAACGGCGCACCTAACTAGCTTTTGAAGTTGACAAGACTTGACCAGTGGCATATAAATTATAATTATATGATATGAAGGAATGCAATTATTTTTTCAACAATTTCAAAATTGAAATATATACGTCTCGTATAGCTTCTGCAAATTAATTATTAGACATTTTTTTCCCTCTAAAAATGTAGAGCTCGGATAATGATTAATTTGTGATGTTAATCGTTGTATTTGATAATTAATAAGATGCAACATCATATCTTAAAAGGATGACTAAATGAAAAACAAGAACAGCTGGCGGTCAAGGCCCCGTTTGCTGGTAGATGTACTTTACGCCAAAAGATAAATAATGGATTTTTTTAAAATAATAGTAATGGATTTTTAAAGTGTCTGTATGGGGTTATTTATCCCTTACTATCTACTTATTCATTTGTCTTGGAATTATATCGAGCATTACTCGAATTTTAATTTTTAAATATATTAACGTACATGATATGTAAATTATCATTTCTTTTAATTAATAATTATTTAAAAATATCACATATGTTTTATCAATAAAAAGATAACATCTTATTATCACGTATTATAATTAAAATTAAGATTATAATTGATATTCCGAACACTATCACAGCTATCACAGCAATGTGTGGTTATAATATCCCAGTCCTTAATTGCTCATATATATACAGCGGATCGAAGAAAACTCTTTTCCTTTTTCTTTTTTTATTTTTTCTTTCTTTCTTTCTACTTTCTCTACAATCAACTACAACACAAATTATTGCAGTCGTTCTTATATAGACATATATGTATATATATAAATATGCATATACATATTTAGATGTATGAGTGCATATACAGCTTGGAGATCGTTTCTGATTTTTGTTTGTTTCCTAATTGATTTGCTAGATAGGGTCCTGATTTAGTGAATCTTCCCACGGAATAAAAAATGTAATTTTCAATGTTTAGTTTCATTTTTGCTACCTAAGAAGATTTCGTTTTATATAATAATTATATGGTGTGGATTTTGTGGAAACATTATTGCTTCGTATACAATCTCATCAAAAGAGGATTTTGTGGAAACATTATTGCTTCGTATACAATGTCATCAAAAGAAAAGAACATAATAATAATAATAATAATAATAAAATAATATCAGTCTCTGGGGTAAGCTTAGGCAGTGGGACTTTTTATTTACTATATTACTTATCGACATTGCAAGTTTTTAATTATTAGATTTGATTAACATTAAATAGTTTCTTAATATAAATCCGATGATTTAAAGCATTACCCTAATAATAGGTGATTTTTGTCACAGCTACCAAAATCTCCTACAACTTAATTAACACTTAATTATCAAGAAGAGGAGGGGGGGGGGGGGGGGACACTATTGCTTTATTATCGTTTTTAAGCATAATTTTTGTCTTTCAGGCCTAGTTTTGATTTAGAGGGTGTTTAGTTGGTCCTATTAAGTTGGAAAATTGGAATTAATTTGATTGAAATTGAATTGAGTTTTGGAATTATGTGTTTGGTTAATTAATTTGAACTTGAAAAATACAAAAGTTATGGATTATTAATGTTTGAGCATTTAAGTCAGAGTTTGAACCGTGAATAGTGAAGCTAACGTTTCCTTTGACATTTAAGTTTAACTCGAATTACACTATACTTTTTTATCTCAATTTTTATCTTTTTCTAAAAGTTAACAGAATTTACAATAAAAAATAATTGGAATTAAATGATTCATGTTATGGATGCTTTTTTTTTTTTTTTAAATGCATAGGGCATATAAAACAGTATTTCTTTATTATCGTTTTTAAGCATAATTTTTGTCTTTCAGGCCTAGTTTTGATTTAGAGGGTGTTTAGTTGGTCCTATTAAGTTGGAAAATTGGAATTAATTTGATTGAAATTGAATTGAGTTTTGGAATTATGTGTTTGGTTAATTAATTTGAACTTGAAAAATACAAAAGTTATGGATTATTAATGTTTGAGCATTTAAGTCAGAGTTTGAACCGTGAATAGTGAAGCTAACGTTTCCTTTGACATTTAAGTTTAACTCGAATTACACTATACTTTTTTATCTCAATTTTTGTCTTTTTCTAAAAGTTAACAGAATTTACAATAAAAAATAATTGGAATTAAATGATTCATGTTATGGATGCAATTTTTTTTTTTTTTAAATGCATAGGGCATATAAAACAGTATTTCTTTTTCTTGCGAAAAGCAAGGTCTTCTACTTCCAAAAAAATAAAAATAAAAAATCAATCATCAGAGTTTTTCTCTTTAAACAACATTCAATTTCACTTTTACTTTTTTTTTTTTTTTGGGGTCTAAGCCAAATTTACCTTTACATGCTAAATAAGAATCTCTAATCCAAATTATTCATGATATTATCATTGGCCAAGGCCGTGGTAGAGACTCTTTAAGAGTCACTACTAATCATCACAGTAGAGTTTCTTTTTAAACCGTTGAGATTTTATCATATGACATAGAAATTAAGGGTGTATATGAGTTATTGTATGTACTACAACATAGTATTATACAGTAAGTGACAAAAAAAAAAAAAAACTGGAGAAGTTACCCACCCTTGCTGACCTTCCATTGTAGTCCCTACCCCCCCTGCCTCCAACGACCTCACAGCACCAACCAACCTCAAACCCGCGACCTCCAGCCGTTGGAAATTGCCTTCTCCCAAGTTGCCCACCAACCCCCCTCCAAAAAAAAAAAAACAAATTACCCGCTCGCGGATTCCCCCCCCCCCCAATTGACGATGTTTTCAATTTGGGTTCACCCCTCTAATCATTCTTCACCAATTCGTGATATGGGTTTAGCCACCCCCTTCCCCTCCCGTCCACTCCCCATGATCACCCGCTCGTGAACTGTCTCTGCCGACGAAATCACCCCCTGCTCAACGTGGGACCTCTAGCAGGAAGCCCTCCTTGCCTACAACTTCTGGTGAGAAGCCCCCTTCCCCTACGACCTCTAGCGAGAAGCAAGAAGACCCCCCTCCCCCTTGCAACCTCATGCGAGAAGCTCCCTCCATCCCATATGATCTCTAGCTGACTTCGAGCTGTCGGCCCCCTAGACCCAGCAATGGAAACCGTCCCCTCTCCACTGATGAAGGTGGGGCTTTTTAATTTTTTTTAATTTCTTAATCAAATACTATTATGAGGTAAGATGTATTATAACTATCATGTACAAGCAAAATCTTAATTGTTTTATTACATTTTAATGGTTTAAAAATGAACTCTATTAATAGAATATATAAAACAATATGCCCTTTTTTAGTAAAAAAAAAAAAAAAAAGAAGAGGAAGGTCTTTTACTTAAAAAAAAAAAAATCATCATAGTTTTTCTCTGTAAAACAACATTCAGTTTCACTTTCACTTTTTTTTTTTTTTTTTTTTTTGGTCTAAGCCAATTTTACTTTTACTTGATAAATAAGAATCTCCATCCAAATTAATCATATGATAATATTATCGCAAAACTTTTCTTTTTTGTATCTCGGGTCCTGGAATTTACTTTCTTAAAAAACAAAAAAAAAAAAAAAGGGTTGGGGTCTAAGAGGAGCAACGACAAGAGCTACCGGTCGTAAGTAATTGAATGAAATGCCCTCGTTGTTCAGATAATTAACAGAAATGACACTGCTGTGATCCATCTCCGAGGCCCGAGCCCTCTACTCTGCGATAATCGCGCCACATTGTCTTTGACCCGTGATGTTATTGTCTGACGAATTTATTTTTGATTATCACAACATCTTTTTTTTTTTTTTTTCTTTTTTGAAAATTACATCTTATTTCTTAAAACTAAAATAAATAAAGTATACTTTGCCAGCAAATTTGTTTCAATACGATATATGTATATATTTATTGTATATGATTTTCTTTTTTAATAAAATATATAATAAGTAATTTTCTCTTAACATTCAATAATAAATCAATTACTTACACTAATTATAAAAACAAAGAAAAAAATTTGCTTAGACACAAATATTACCGTGCGCCATTTTCAATTTGCAGATACTTATTTTACTCTAATAAATAAAAAAAAATGCTCCACCATTAATTACCAAGTGATCAATGGTATCTGACTTAATGATGTTTCAAATAATCTATTATTTAATGACAATTTATAAACTTGCGTTTACAATAATAATGAATTGAAAAAGTTTTTGTTTTTATTTATTTTTATTTTAGGGAGATGATATGAATTGAAGGGTAGGTGACAGCGTTTATTGTCGTTGATAAAAGTTAGCATCAACTTTAAGGTGTGTGATGATTGGTTACTATCATGATACAAAAGTTGAAAATGATAAAGTGTCGTATACTATTAAAATAGGAACATGTTAATAAATAGAGAACAACGTATAATATAGTATTGACATGATGATAAAAGAATATTGAAGTAATTACTAAATCAAATTATATAATATAGAGTACAGTGGCGTCTAAATTTGAGAATATGTAAATTTAATCTCTCGTGGAGGATTGAATGGTATAATCTATCTAATAAAGATAAAATTCTGTCCGTTTGGTTCACCAGTTTGAGTTGAAAATTTTAAGTTTCAATAGTAATTTTTGTTAACTTTTCAGAAAAAGACAAAAAAATTTTTTCAGATAAGACAAAAAACTTTTTTAGAAAAAGACAAAAACTGAGATAAAAAGTTTGGGTTAAAATGGTGAACCAAACAAGAGCATGTGTATTTAGTTCAATTAAAAATGGTGTTAATTTGCAAAATTGTGATCACTGTGCATCAAAAATTTTAATCACTCCAATGTTCAGAAGCATAAAATAATTAATTGTGTAGGGATTCTTATTAATAAATTAAATCTCAATGTTGTTTATTGTTGCCATACATGTTTTAATCGGATACAAAGCAAACAAATTAGAATAATTATTATCTTTTAGGGAGAATTTAAAATATTTAATATTTTTTTAGATAATCGTATATTTAGTTTTTTTAATTGCTTAATATTGAGTCATGTGACTCACAGCAGAATCCTAGATGTCCAGGTCCATGGTCCAAGTACGCGTAACCAGCAAAATATAAATATTATTCACTTTAAAAGCTACCATTTAATCACAAAAAAGTTACCATTTAAATTTTAAAGTACTTAATTATTATAATGTATTAACTGGTGCAGAATAGACAAATAAATAAACAAAAAGAGAAATCATGCAACTAGTGTTGGAAGCGTTGGCCTATTAAGTGTGAATGAAGGCTACATAAGTGTGATCGTTTGTTATTTTAATATGTTGTCATTTGCTTTTTTAATAGATAAAATAATTAATAAATAGAGTAATTGATCCAAAATTCCCTAATATTTTTAAAATGTGACGATTTAGTCTTTCTTTTATTTTTGTTGGTTAAGAATACTTTAAACTCTTAAAATGTTGGTATTGTAATAATTTCTATCCAAATTCGTTTAATTTCTAATGGAAGATTACTCAAATAATAATTTATATAACAAAAAGACCAAAATGCCATCTAATCTTCCAAAAATCCCCTTCACCTTTGCAGGCAACTGGCGAAAAAAACCCCACCACATAGATTCGCCATCGCCGCCCACCTCACACAGATTATTTGTCGGGTCCCCCTGCACCAAATAAATTTGCCGCGCCCTCGCTACCCCTTACACACAGATTCGCTATCACCCCCCTTAACAGATCACATCATTGCCCCCCTCCGTATGTTGTTGTCGGCCACCCCCCCCCCCCCAAGATTTGCCATCTCCCCCTCCTCATAGATTCATCGTTGCCCCTTCCCTTTCTCGACCGTTGTTCACCGAACGCAGCCCCAAAACCTAGCTCACCCACCCGTTATCACCGAACTCAAGTCCCCTTCTTCTCCATCACCAATCGCATCCCTTGCTAACGGCGACATTAATCTGGGTATTGAGAAATAAAGAGAGAATAAGGAGTTTTATTTATTTTTTAATTTAAAATTTTGTTAAATTAATTATTATTAAATTATTAAAATACTTTCACAAATCAAATCACATGTAACGTACATGATTAATTCCATTAGAAATTTAATAGATTTTGATAGAAAAGACTATAATAGCCAATATTCTAAGAGTTCAGGGTATTTTCGGTCAAAAAAAATAAAATAAGAACCGAATTATTACCTTATAAAGAGTTTAAGAACTATTTGGACCAATTACTCTAATAAACAATAAAAAGATAGTGCAATATAACGTACATAGATATACAAAAGACAAAAGATAAAAAATGATTATATACATAATCTAGCAATAATTTACATTTGACTTATTATAAGGTGTAAAATTTTAATATCATAATTCCTAATTAAAAAAAATATATAAAAGGATAAAGAATTATTATCTGTCACCGTTAACAAAATACCAAAATAGTCGAATTATTTTCCAGAGATGACTAGTAAATTTAAATCCGTAAAATCCTTTTTAATTCCAATTTCCAAATTCAAAAATAAAAAAAAAATCCTTCCTTAAATAATTCCAAAAAAATAACTCCTTCCCTTAGATGGACAAAATCTCCTGACTGATTCCGCCGGCGAGTCAACCCTGACAGACAAAATAAATCCGCCCAAACCAATTAAAACGCGGGAAACTCCTTCCTTAATTTCAAGACAGAAAAATGATCACCTCCCACGGAAAAGACAAAAACAGCCAAGCCATCCTTCATTGCCCAGTTCCCGCTACACCAGAAGGGCTATTTTTGTAATTTCACCGTCAACTCAACGCTCCTCTCGCTTTTTTTTATTTTAATCGTTCAAACTCAGCGCGCGAAAACTCTCTGTATCTCCCGCGCTATTCCCACATCTATTTCTTTCGCTTTCCCACACTTTCTCATCCCCTCCCTCCTCTCTCTCTCTATTTTTCCCACTTACTCTCTCTACCTCTCGCTCACTCTGCTTCTTCCACCGATGCAGCACCACCGTCTTCACCAGCCCCATTTCCCCGACGGTGGAGCTACCACTCCCAGTGGTGGTCCGGCCGGATCCGCCGCCGACACTCCCTCCTCGACCTCCAGCGAGTTCAAGCGCGGGAAGAAGCGCGGGAGCTACAACTGCGGCCGCTGCGGACTCCCCAAGAAGGGCCACTCCTGCAACATCAGCAGCAGCGACGCCACAACCCCGACTACCGACGCATCCGCCAATATTTCAGCTCACTACTCTCCATCCTCCACCACCCGCCCTCCGCCGCCGCGTCAGCCCTACTCCCACCTCCGTAGGGCGCTGTCCTTCGATGACGTCGACAACGGCAGCGGTTTTGACGGGCCGGAGGAGGAGGACGAGGACGATCTCGGAGCGGCGATGGAGGATATCGAGGCCGATCCGGTCTCCGGTGGCCTGCCGGTGAGCTGCGTGTGGGAGGTGCTGAGGAGGCTGCCGCCGTCGGGGCTGCTCTCGGCGGCGAAGGTGTGCAAGGGGTGGAGGGAGACGGCGAGGAGGCTGTGGAAGGCGGCGGAGGTACTAAGGCTTAGGGTTCCGCCGATGGCTCAGGTCGGACTTGTCGGATCGATGTTGCACAAGTGTCCGGCGCTCGTTAGCCTTTCTCTTAGGATGGAAAGGTATTAGGGCTTTTCTGATCGGACAGATCTGGGGATTTCTTCGATTTGTTCTGGTGTTTGGGACAAACTTTAACGATTTAACTTGATCAATCAAGAGAGCGGACGCGATCTAACTTTTTTTCTAACAAAATGGTGAAGAAAAAATTGATAAATACAAGAAACTATGTTCGATCCGAAAAGTAACGACAAGAAATGGTCTGAAATTGCTCGATCTGTTACCGGACGAGCTAAGAGATGATAAAATACTGTTTGATCTAAAAGCATTTTGAAAGTATTATTTGAGATTCACATTTAGAATAGTACTTTGCAAATGCTGATTGACGAAGGGGAAAAATGTCTAGGTTTTGGACTTGGTTGTTGACAAATTGGAGGGTGAAATTCCATTGAACTTGTTAAGCTGATCAATCGGAAATTTTCTTCCTGACTTTGTCTTCTTTTCTTTTGTTTTGCCTGCTGCAGTGATGTCGACGCAACGATGCTTGCTTGTATCGCATTTTCGTGTCCAAATCTCGAGTTTATGGAGATCTCTACATCCGATGCTGCGCTGAATCGGATCACCGGGTAAATCTCTGATCTTGTCAGTTTTTATCTTCTAAAAAGCTCTTGATCTAATTGTTTGTACTGGGAATCTTTTTGTTTGGAACTAACTGCCCTTGATCTATTTTGTTCTCTTTTGATTTCTTTGTGATGTGTGGCTTAAGAGAATAATGGTTGGATTGAGTCTAAGAAATTTATGACTATTTTAAGTTCCTGATCTATTATATGACTTAATATGCAGTGATGAACTGGGTCGCTTCCTTTCCGACAGACGAATGCTAAAAAGTCTTAAGATGGAAGGATGTTCTAATCTAGGAGGTTTTGTTCTCTCTTCATCGAGTCTTTGTACACTCTGGCTTTCAGATCTTTCCTCTCTATCTAAGATGGTGATTATCTTTAATTTTCGTTCCCTCTTTATCTTATCCTTTGTGCGCTTTCTGTTTTATTTTCATGTCCTTTTCTTTATGATATTCATTTGTAGCGACTTCTTACTTACTCGCCGCTTCTTGGACCAGGTTTTTAATTGCCCTAATCTGAGGGAGATTTCCTTAGGATTTTCTCGTCAAGAAAATGACAACACTGACCTTATTACCATGGTTGACTGTTTGGTGAGGGGTTGCCCAAGGTTGCAAAACATCCACATTGCCTCTGTTAAGCTTTCCCATGCTGTCGTACTTGCCCTTACAGGCGCCCAGTTAAGGTCGGTCTTGTGAATTTGTTTCATTTGGCAATTTTCAGAGCTTAAGATAATTAGTTGTGTCTCATTTTCTTTGAACTAAGCATTAATATTGACCAAAATGTCTTATGGAATTGTTTGTTTATCCAAATATAGGTGGTTAAAAATGCTTTCCCTTGTTCTTGGATCTGAAATCACTGATGCTTCAGTTGCTGCCATCGCTTCAAGCTATCCGGACTTAGAGCTGCTTGACCTTAGTGGGTATGTTGTCAAATTCTAACTTCAATTATTAGCTTCTTCAATATTAAGTAACTTTGAGATACGTCTGCAGTTCAAAATGACAGCTCACTGTTGGCTAACTCTCAGTTATTTTCAAACCTTGCTCTGGTTCTAGGTCTGGCATCAGTGACAGTGGGATTGGAATGATCTGCAATGTGTTCCCAGAAACTCTTACAAGGCTCCTTGTTGCTCTCTGTCCTAACATTACTTCAAGTAATTATCAAGTCCAAACTCTTAAGATTGATGCACGATCAAAATGTTGTTTTTTAGTTTATCGAATCTTGTGTAACATGCCTTTTATTTTTTTGATTATCCTTTGCAGGTGGTATTCAATTTGCCACGGCTCAGTTGCCTCCTGCTTGAACTTATGGACTGTGGCATGACCATTTGTGATCCCAATAGTCCTACTGCCGACGAAAGCAATGTCTGTGAATTACAGACAACATCTACTGCCAAAGTGCAGCTTATTCACCAGAAGCTGATTATTAAGCATAACCGATTGAAGAAACTAAGTTTGTGGGGTTGTTCTGGCTTGGACGTAAGAATCTAAAACTTAACAACTCAAAATTTTTTAAATTTATGTACCTTTTTTTTCTCGTGTGAATCTTACACTTGGAATCGACATGCAGGCTCTGTACCTGAACTGTCCAGAACTCAATGATCTGAACTTGAACTCTTGTAGAAACTTACATCCAGGTACTCGAATTGAGTCTTCTCCTTAACCTATGTGTCTCTCAAGTTTATCAATTATTTACAAGTGTTATTAATTATTCGTGTATCTACATCTCCAGAGAGATTGGTACTTCAATGCCCCACCTTAGAAAGTGTGCATGCTTCCGGGTGTGAGGAATTATTAATTGGGGCTATTCACAATCAGGTAGAAATTCTGTTTTTAGTCTTCGCACTGCACAGTCATTGCTACTTGTAGTCTAGAGATTTTCTCCGCGCTAAAACAAAATCTATTATGTGTTTGTTTGATAACTATATGCCAAAGAAGTTTTCTGAATCCAAAAGAACAATCAAACCATATTTAGATATGTTCTTTTGCGGTAGAGATTTCCGCTGACTGCAATTTTACTTAGGAATCGTCCTCAAGTTGCAGTTTTACTTTTTTGTTTGTAGGTCAATAATCGTTCTGATTCTGTGGAAAACGTATTATTGTGTAAACGTTTTGCTGATGGCTCAAAGAGAATAAGGCTTCCACAGTTTCTCAGTGCACAGGTAAATTTTGATACTTGGATTATGTGATAATAAAGATGAAGCCCTGTAATCTTGCTGTATTTTCTCCTGCGCTGCAATTTGTATGACATATGGGTCCTGTTTCTGTTGCAGTCGTATGATGATGATAAAAAGCGGAGAATTGAAAAACGGAAGTGTAATGTTATTGTAAGCTGATTGCATGGATTATGAACATTACTTTGCAGTAAACATAGTGCAATCTTGTGTTTGTTGTGTTATTAATTTCCCAAGGCCATTTGCCCCCTGTAACGAAGTAGTTTATCATGATGAAGAATTGAAAGGGCTGGTCAACACTAAACCATTGTTTAGTTCCGAACATACTAACAGTGGGAACTTTTGATCTTTTATGTCGTCTTCAAATAAAAATCTGTAATACTATTACATCATACGCATCTGTTCTCTCTCTCTCTGTCTTTTCGTGGTTGAGAGTTTCTGCTAAAAGCACCCAGCTGAGGCATTCTTGTCGCTCATGGTTTGAGCAATCATGTAACACTCACACCAACTATGTACTTCAAGCGGACACAGTTGATACTTAATGATTATTGACATAATTTGATTCGCTGGAAGTTTCAAAATCTTTGTAGTTTTTTATCAAGTTGTGGAGTTTAATTAATATTTTATGAAAAAACGTCTTAGATTGACCTTATTAAGGTGATTTATTAAAGGTATTTTGAAGATTTAACTTATAATTTTGGTTGTCTTAATTTTTCTTTCTAAAGGTATTGGTATGAAGGTTTAGAGAAAAACACAAAGAGTGTGAGGGTGTGTTTGCAAACTTCTTGATTATCATAATGAATTATTGTAGTGGTGGAAATATGATGTAGTTTAATGTTGAGGCGAACTTGTATAAAAGTGTGTATTTTCGTGATTGTTTAGTTTCTTTTGTTATTTTATTTTTATCCGAGATATAAAATTATGACACTAATTCTTAATATTTCTTAAGTCGAACGGACATCTTAAAGTTTTGTTAACATTTTTCTTCTATTATACGTTTTAACAAAATTTTTTTAAGGGAACTTGGAAACTACTTGTGAAATAGCTGATTAGATCAAGGAGTATTGGCTGAAAAATCAGCGATCAGAAAAAGAGAAGTAAAATTAACCCAAGCAAGGAAGTCCCGTGATCTGATAGTTCTATAAGTAAGTAAGAGTTTCGCGATTGATGCTGCTGCAAACTGGATTTGTCAAGATTACTGGTAAGAAAACTCAAAACGAAAACATTCTGAATTTGGACAAAATAGCAGAAGATAAAACGAGAATAATCTTTAGGCGACAACAATTTGAGAAACAATGATAACTTGAAAACGACAAGAAATTATAAAGCCATTAGCTTCTAAACGACGACACTGTCTGATAGATAGACCAAAACGACATCATCTTGAAAAACGAATATAACGAGATATATGAAAGTAGACTGAAACGACAGAAACGAAACAATTACTACGAAATACAACGAGTCGTCAGCTTGAGAAACGACAATACGGTGAAACGACAAAAAATTAAACGACTAAACGCTTAAAAAACGACATGAACTTTCCCGAATGTCATAAAAGCCGAATTTATATTTCACCAACTTGAGAAACGACAACATGATGGAAACGACAAAAATAATAAGCGACATTATTTTATCCACTTTTAATTCTTCATCAGGTTAATTTTTTTTGTTGAAAGGATTAGCTTAATATTTTTTTCTTGAATGCTTAACAGATAAAAAAAAGTTTTTTTAGTTTTTTTATTTCAATTTCTCTTAGTATTAGATATTAGATTTTTCTTAAGTTAAAAACATATTAGATTTTTTTTAATAATTAGAATTATGATGTTATTTAGATTTTAAATTTAGATTCGGTTCTTAGGATTGCCAAGATATCCCTAAATTAGAATTTTTTTTAAAGGACCCAAATAATAATTCTACTTGCAACATAAAAAAAAAGACCTCCATTTTTAAAAAATGAAAAAAACTTCTTTGTGATATATCAATTTAGTCAGCAAAATTATTTTAAAAGAAAAAGTATTTAAAAAAATTTTATTAGCCTAATCTTTTTTAAGCGAGATATGTCAATTCGGAAAAAAAAAAAAATTTGAAAACAATATAAATTTTGAATGGGAATGAATT
Source organism: Ficus microcarpa (assembly GCA_025413485.1). NCBI lineage: Eukaryota > Viridiplantae > Streptophyta > Magnoliopsida > Rosales > Moraceae > Ficus > Ficus microcarpa. The sequence goes on along the minus strand of CM046384.1, from coordinate 3,594,579 downwards.
ACGTAGCATTATCCATTTGCCACCGACTTTCTCAAAATCTTTGCTGGAATTTAAAAAAAAAAAAAAAAAAAAAAAAGGGCACTCTATGTACGAAAGAACTACGAACAAAGGATCCCATGAACTTCAACTGGCATTGTGTCGAGCCACTTGTCAGTGTAAAAGCTTGTTTTACAGACACATGTACAAAGGAAGGGATATTTGATTTAACATCTCAAACTCTAATTTATATTTTTTTTATCTCAATTTTTATCTTTCTAAAAAAAAATTAATAAAATTTAGGGGGTGTTTGGTTCGCTAGTTTGAGTTGAAATATTTTAGTTGTAATAGTAAATTTTTTTGAATTTTTAGAAAAGACAAAAAATTTTTTGGAAAAAGACAAAAACTTTTTGGGAAAAGACAAAAAAAATTTGAGTTAGAACGGAGATGAACTCGCGAATCAAATACCCCCTTATAATTATTTTTTAAAAAATTAATATTATTTAAATTTATAAATTCCAATTCAACTCAAACTCAATTTAAAAATTTCAACTCAACTAAAACTAAACTTACATATGCATCAAACATCCTACAAGTTTAGGATAAAAGCGGGCCAACAAAAAAAAAGGCGAAAGCCCATCCAGAGAATCCAACATCAAACTCTCCGCGTGTTTCCGCCAACAGAGACTTCCTAGCTCCTACGCTTTTGCGAACTCCCGATTCTCAAATCAAAATAATCACGGCCATGGAAATCTCTCTGTCTTCGCCAACTGCCAAGTGTTACTTGGGCTCTTTTTCACCAGGTCTCTCTCTCTCATAATTTAAGCAAAACATTTATCCTATCTTGCTAGTTTCTGTGCTTTTAATTCAATTATTTTGCTAAGTTCATTCTCAGTTTCTAATTCTGGTGTACCAGTTCCACATTGAATAGTTGTGGTGTGGTGCGTGTTTGTTTTTTTAATTCCCTTTTGTTTTTTGTTTTTTTAATAAAATACTCGGGGAAAAAAGTAGGTGAAAAATTCTTCACATTAATTTTATTTGTTTTTCTGTTTTACTAAATTTGGTAATGAAAAGTGGTTAATCTTGGTGCAGATTCATTGTTGCTCAAAAGAGAAAAACTTGATCGCTGTTCAATATCCTTATTATCTCAAACCAAAACAATTGCACAGCCTTTGTTTTGTCAGACTATATCTGTGTCTGGAAAAAATAAATCTTTGAAGGTGTTTATTTGTTCAAATTATATATTTTCTTATTTATTTACCCTGGCACGGGTATCGTTTTTGATATCTTCCGCTCTTGTTACAGGTTGTTTGTTGTCAAAAAAAGGAAACTTCTGTAGTAGAGGGCAGGTATACCATGCCATTGTCTTTTGTTTTGTATTTGAATTGACATAAATGGTTGTGCTGATGATATGAATATTCTGTTGCTGAAGTTCTATTGACAAGATATACGATGTCTTAGCTTCACGTCTTCTTCCATCAGCAGCAGCGGCTGCGAATCCCGATTTCAAGTGAGTTCTAGTCTCCCAACAGCTAAAAACATGTCAAAATTGTGTCTGCTATGTTCATATCCTATGTTAGTCGTTGTGTGTTATGTTCTGCTCTGTAACTTTGTTACCCGTTTGTCTGAAAATGTGATGCAGATATATAGTTGGTTTGGCTGGTCCCCCTGGCTCTGGAAAAACAACTCTAGCATCCGAAGTAGTGCAGCGGTTAAACAAGTTATGGCCGCAAAAGGCTTCCTCGTTGGATTCTCAAGTTAAGCCGCTAAATGTTGCTGCGGTTCTCCCGATGGATGGGTTCCATCTTTATCGTTCCCAGCTGGATGCAATGCAGGTTAAACTTCCTAACTATATTTTTCCCACCATATTTTTACACTATAATTGATGGATATCAGATGAGCTTAGGTCTAAGTAGCATTCAAATACTAACCAGCAAGAAAATTTGAACTGGATTCACTCTTATAATTAGGCCAGTGTAGGCACTAGCGGAACATTGCCTAGAATTGATTGCTCGTCTTTGGGAGTAGTTTTTGTTCTGATTGTCTACATGTTGCATACATAACATGAAGTTCTCATGTCTTGATACGGCACCTAGGAAACTGCAGCAGATCTGCAAGTTAATGTTCTGCTGCATGTTCCTGGAAATTGGAGCTAAATTTTAGTTGACACAACATGTTCAAACTTTCAAATCCGATATTATGTTAACCCAAATCCGTCTCTGATTGGTTTGGTGTAGCATGATTCAATATGCTAGACACATTCATCCATTAAACAAGCTTCTCAATCATTCACATTCCTGTTGTTATTTCTTATCATATTTCATGTTCTTGCACCTAGGATCCAGAGGAAGCCCATGCAAGACGGGGAGGTGAGGTTTCTATATCTTGTCGTTGATCACTGAAGAACTTGTAACCATCAAAAGTTCTAACCTTTCCCATTGGTGAATCCAGCTCCGTGGACATTTAATCCTGAGCTCCTACTTACATGCCTCAGGACTTTGAGAAGTCAGGTGATTTTTTTCTGGTGATGGCTTGCAGTAATCTTATTTTACCCTGAAAAGTCCGATTTAGTCTATTACCAAATAAATCACTCCCTATTTTGTCACAAGAAACTTTTTGGTTGCTCTGTCTTGAGAGATTGCAAGCTCAAGCTTGCTGATATGTCTGTCCATTCTCAAAGTAATATTTTTTCAGGGATCAGTTTCTGCACCTTCGTTTGACCATGGTGTTGGAGACCCAGTGGAAGACGATGTCTTTGTGAGCCTTCAGTAAGCACTTTGTACCTTCAACTTGAATTTTTAATGGACAAACTTCTTTTGGATGTTGGAGAAAGCATGTTTTTAAGTAACATCGTTGTTGAAAACTACAAAAGAACCTAGGACCGCAAACTATTTGGTTCAATCATCAAAATAAAACTAAATTAGATAGACCAAAAGAACTTCTTTGATTTGAGCTCGTCCAATCAAAACTCCTTCAACTTGGAGTCTGACACAATTTGTGGGTATGAAAGAATATTTTTGGTAATGAAAAAATACACTTTAATAAAAAAATTTCAACTTCTATCATAAGTATATCGTATTTCAAATTATAATTGTCGCGTACTTAAAAAAAATTTTATTTTATTTTATTTTATAAATATCTTTCCTAAAACACAGCAACATTTTCCGCTAATAAGGTCTTAGTTATAAGTATATAATGTGATATCACGTTAAATTTCTCTCTTTCAGGCACAAAGTGGTTATAGTAGAAGGAAATTATTTGTTTTTGGAAGATGGTGCTTGGAAAGAAATATCAACCATATTCGATGAGAAGTGGTAAGAGTTCGATTTGTTCAAGGCTTTAGTATCTAACGGAAGTGTAGAGAATTCATTGTTTTATTACGCTTTGCAAACTTGGTTAATTCATCTAAGGCTTCCGGTTTGTTGAGTATTCGATTTTCCTTTTGATTTTAAGGTTCATTGAGATTGACATCGACAAAGCTATGCAACGAGTCCTAAAGAGACATATATCGACAGGTATACTCCTTGATTTAGCCAGCCAATCTTTTGTGGGAAAAAAAAAAAAAAAAAAAAGACCGGAAAGAGAAGAATTGTTCTAATTGTTGTCTCTTTCTAATTCAGGAAAACCTCCAGATGTTGCTAAATGGAGGGTAAGCCTTGTATTTTTCTAAGCCTTTTGAAGTTTTATTCTAGTGTGTTATCTCCTTCTAGCATTGGCAAGTCGTGTACTTTAAGAATTGTCCTGTTCTACAGATCGAATACAATGACCGGCCTAATGCAGAGCTTATTATGAAATCAAAGAGGAAAGCAGATCTAGTAATCAGATCAGTCGACTTCTGAAGGCGAAACTAGTCGGGTACACCTGTAAAGGAAGGTCACTCAAACCAATGGCAGCAAAACAAACCAAAAATCAAAATGTCATCTAAATTTTATTGTTTTATTCTAAAATTCATAGTAACAAAACTGCTCACTGATTCATCTGTGCTTGAGAGATGGCTTCAATGTTGAAACTCTTATGCCTTATAAAAATAAAGATTATATACTTTTACCTCGCCTTCATAAATTTTATATGTTTTTTTTTTTCACTCAGACTCGGTTAGTCGAGTTTCTCTTATAACGAGTGGGTCCCATTCAACACGTCTTACTGGTAATTTCGCGCTATTATTTCCATCATGACTCTTTGCCCATAGAAAGGTAATTGTTAGTGGTGCCAAGAGCACTTTGGTGCTGCCCTTGAATATTTGGACTCACACACAGGGTTTGTCCGACACTCACAAGCTAGTGGAATGGAATCTACTGGACATGATGGGATTATGCTCAATATTGTCGTGATGTACAACATTATATCGAAAGAGGAGGAGTAAACAGATTTTAGAAAGAGAATCTTTTCTTGTGAGTCAGTAATACAATGCGTCCGAGTGGGTACACATTGTCTCAATCGAATAAGATTATTGCTATGAAATCCAAGCCACTCTTTATTCAAAAACCATTATTTTCCTCTGCCAGTCGAACAGAGGATGTCGGTGGCAATCTGTTAGATGCCAAATCTTTTATCTGAGAAGATTAGAAGATTGTGACTTTATTGGGTCCTCCTTGCACTCTAGTCCCACTAAGGTTAATTTTATCTAAGAGTAATGTTAAGGTCACTAACTTTGATCTCAATCTTAATTTTTGAGTATCAATTTACGTGACGGTGAGTTATCATCTTTGTATTGATAAATACAATTAATTGATATAATAAACTTTTAAACACTTTATCAATAAAAAAATGATAACTCGCATTTAATATAACTTGATATTAAAAAATTTATATTAAAGTTAGTGTCTATGTCATTTTTATTTATCTAATAGGTTCCTAATAACAGGTATTAGAAGGAGCCCTTCAAGTCAAAACAGTTGTTTGCATTATAAACTGGATTAAAATGTCATTGATGAGGCCAACGAAGTCCGTTGATGTTCTTAAGATCAGACGCCATATGGATTATGATAATGTAATCGTTGTTACAGATATGTTGGGCTTAAAATATGAGTAATCCTATTAAAAGTCTCTCTCTCGCTTTTTTTCTTAAAATTATTTGTTAATGGTCCAGCGATAAGCGACGTCGCAACGATGGCAAGTTGGCCTTAGAGGACGAAAAAAAGACAGTTCTTGACCGAATCCCAAGACTTTTGAATGGGGTTGTCATCCTAGTGACAGACACATTCGACAGTGAGTTTACTCCACAGAACCATAATTGCTGAAAGAAAGAAATAAAAAAAAAAGGAAAAAAAGAAAGGTCATTTCATTTCGACTCTCCGGGTGTTATTTGACATCTCCCCAATTATATTTATCTTTGCATGTCTCTGTCTCCACATTTAACTCTATTATATAAAATGTGAACCGAAAGATTCGTCTCATTTTCTCACTTGATATGTCACGTTTATCTAAAGATTATCGGACCACTCCAAGAACCCACTTTATGAAAAGAATTCTAGTTTATTATATTCAATTTTCTTTTCCGAAAATGGGCAATTTCTGTTAACGGAAATGTCATAGACACCAGCCACAGATGTCATATCCAAGATTTGAGAGAGAAGGATGAAAAATATTAATTCTTTAAAGCAAGTTTGGTAATAAAACACATGCAATTAGTGCAATAATTACATGCAGAGTGCAAAATTAATTAATAAAGCCAGCAACCACGCTTGACCGGGCATAAAATTTCGACCATTCATTGATTACACCTTAGCATTGGTGGCTCTTGCATTATTGTCACTGGTCAAAACGTGTAGTTGCATTATTAATTGTTCCCACACTCCTCCAACGTACTACAATAAAATCCACATTGTTCAGATAAGAGTATCTGTATTCAATCCGATGGGGCTAACCCGCATCCGTCACAACTAATAAATCATCGGACCAAATCCCTTTTTTCTTTAGAAAAATGCTAACAAGAATCGCACTCGAGGGAAAAGACGTCGTTGTAAATTATTTATCATAAAACTTATTATTTTTTTTATTAGTATGTGGTGTTGGACGTCAGTAATGTATTGCTTCTTTTTCTACTCTTGTTGATTAAGGAAGGACTCTAGTTCATGCATGAGTCTACTCTATTGTGAATTTATGAAAGAAGAAATATTGAAGACAAAAAATAAATATAATAAAGGAGCTGACGATGTATAAATGCTCCACATAACATGCACATGTTATTGTTCCCTTCCCTCAATCAACGAGGTGATCATTAACTATCCACAATATATATACTTTGGTCTAGTATATAGTAACTAGAAACAACCGGTTAGTCTAGTCAAGTTTTTGCCGTCATATATAGAAACTTGAGAATATTGTTGTTGTTGTTGTTGTTTTTTTTTTTTTTTTTTTTTTTAAATTAATAATTTAGCAATGAAAGGAAGTGATGAAAAAAAAAAATATGATAATAATAAAGCAAGGAGTTCAATTACTGAGGAAAAAAGGTTAATCATAAGTTAAAACCATGAAATTAACATAATAGTAAAGGAACAGACTGGCACACAAAATACAACAAACCATTAAATTGTCACATTTATTATTATTAGGCAAACCATTAAGACTAAACAAGCAAGACATTAATAAAGCTGAGTGTCTTAGAACATGAAAAGAGTTTGTATTGTCTCTATCCATGACAAAGAAAAACAAAAAAAAAAAAAAAAACCCAAATTAATACCTCTGTCACATGAATTCATTACATATCAAGCCATATTATAATTATAAAATATTAATACAGATCATCATAATAAACACCCTAAGAACCTGCTCAATCCATCTTCACGCTTTCCGATCAAGATATTGTTTTTCTTTTTTTTGCAGAGATTGCGACGAGATCAAAGGAGCAGGCCGTGCCATATTGGTCACTTGGTAATTTAGCTCCTATTCTTGCATTTCTCCATGGCTCTTGGAGCTGAAAATTAAGACCAAACATTAATATTAGAGTTAACATTGATTAGTGGTAGAGTCAGAAAATTTTTTTAGTAGGGACAACGAAAATAGTAATTTATTTATCAGAGACGCACTTATATATATTTCAAGAAACTCAAATCAAGTGCATGTTGGGATTATCGCACCCGAAAAAAAAAAAAAAAGGAATGGAAAACTCAAATTAAGTGAATGTTTTAGTAATTAAGCAAAGTTAGCTACATATTTCACTCAGGGATTTCATCTCTAATTAACTAATGATTTTAATATAATTATAATGCGCGACCTTTACTTTCATAATTTTTGATATAATTATAACGATTTTTCATCTCAAGTTGCAGGAACTTACCGAGTCCAACGGCCTCCTTTCCTTTCATAATGCGCAACCTCTTGCATGACTCAACGAACATCCTGGTTGACCCCAAAAATAAAATTAAAAAATAATAATAATTGAAGAAACAGGGAAAGAAAAAAAAAAGGAAAAAGAAAAGATTGAGGAAAACGACGGAGGAGGATATTGAATGATGGGGGGATGATGATGAAGATGAGAACTTACTCCCAGGGGACATCGCCAACCAGCATCCAGTCACCGTCCTTGTCTTCATATGTGGGGACGTAATCAGAGCCGTTCAATACATCCATCAGTTTGCTCTCATTCATAAAGTCCTTCATTCCTTGGGATCCACAGTTCCCTTTAACGAAGTTGTAATAACAAAAATCAAAACCAAACGTTTTTAAATTTAAAAAAAAAGGGACAAATTAAATGCACATATATATATATATATATGTACATCTAACTCATTGGATACAATTTCGGTGCAGCTAGCAACTTAATTCAAGGCTGCAGCCTGCATGACATAAAGTAGTCGATAGTGCATGAACATATATATATATATATATATGGAAAAAACCTATATAAATTGACGTAATTATTGAGTTTATATTTTTTTTAACCTATGATTGTGATTGTCAAAAATTTAATGCTACGAATTAGCTCTTTATATTAGGGGAACTAATTAAGTTAGGTTAAGTAATTAATTACCAGTAGTGCTGAAGGAACTGAACATTTTGCCAAGGGCATCAGAGAGGTCTTGGTAGCTCTTGTACATCTTGAGATCAACCTTCCTGAGGTAAGGCGCTCCGTCTATGCTTACCTTCACAAACACTGCACTCCCGCCGCTCACCGCCTTCTCGGTACTCTCATCGGTGCTGCTCTTCTGGACGGCCATCATGTTCTTTCGGAATGATCGCACCGGTGGCCAACCCACAACTTGTGCCCTAGAAATATTTCCAGACAATAGGGATGTATATAACTACTATTTTAATTAAGGTTGTGGTAATTAATAATTAATTTATTCTCAGACGGATTATAAAGAAAATTATCAGCTTCTTTACAGGTGGAAATAATTGGAAGTCTAATAAATTATTGAAGAGGGCACAATTAATTAGCACTTTTTAACTTGTGAAATCTATCACCATCTATGTCCCTAGGAAAAGAATCATGGATAGATGTGTGTTTTGATCTACCAAAAAGATGCCAGCTAGATTGTTCGATAATCGTGATAATTTGATGAGTTTGTTTTAGTTTATTTGTGACAAATGAATCGTTAATTTCAGTTATTCTCAAAAGATTACAAGTTTAATTTTATGAGGCATATTCTGAAAGATCTAAATCCTTTATTAGATATTCAAACTGCTTCTTGTATTGGAAATAGTTATCTATGTAACTGTTAATTTGGTCTTAAATACGCTTGTTTCTAAGTATAATTAATCTTTAATATGTTAAAGTTGTAGTGGTAAAATAATTATTAATTAAGTTGATGTTCTTAATATTTTTTAAAAAATCACTGTTGAAAACAGATCGATATGGTGAAGATCCAATTTTCTTTTCTCCAAAAAGTGAAAAATATTTGAATTAAGGACTTGGGGAAATCACTTAAAAAAAATGGTAAAGAAGGAAAGATAATTCCTTAAAAAGTCTACAATTATTAAGCAAAAGACAAAGGTTTTTATATGAATACTTGATCAATTGGTGATGAAAAGATGAGAAAAAGAAAAGAAAAGAAAAGAAAAGAAAAGTTTCAGGTGCACTTCTACGGCCGGTCAACTTTTAGTAATTCCTTTTGGAAAAAATTATTTTAAGAAATAATTATATTTATCATCTCTTTCTAAAAAGTTGACTCTTTTTACGCTTTCAATTCTTTCTCTTTTTCTTCTCCTTTCAATTCTCTCTCTCTCTTGAAACAAGATTCAGGTCCCATTATCATGATCTTCTCTAATAAGCTCATAGCTCCACAAATCAAAGCTAGCTCCTTCTAACAAAAATCATACCACACGTATAACTACATAATTGTAAAACACTCTTAAATCTATACATGCATATACATACATATTTACACAAATATATATATATATATATAAAGTTACACATGTTGATGTAAATTACTTACTTGGCAGGAGGCTTGGCAGGATCAGCAGGAAGAAGATTCTTCTCCTTTTGAAGATTCAAGGTCTTGGAAGCAGCTTTGTCATGATGATCAGCAGCAATAATATCAGACTTTGGCTGATCCTTAGAGGAAAGATTCAGCTTCAAATCCACATTGTTCTCAGCACTCTCATCACTACTCTCAGTCTCAGAGAACCCTCTCTTCCTCATCACCATCTCTCCTTCATGACTTCCTCCTCCTCCGCCGCCACCGCCATTTCCCGGCAGCCCTAGCCTCAGCTCAGTCTCCTCAAACCCCATGATCTTCTTCTTTGTGGTTTAATATTTTCCGCTATCTCTCTCTCTCTCTCTCTCTCTCTCTCTAAAACTCACTTTTTTTTTTTTTCCTAAGGCTTGTAGTGCTTGTTTTTTGGAGTAATAATAGTGACGTTAGGGAAGGAAGGAGGGGAGTCCTTGGTCTGGATGGGTATTAATATCTGGACTGGGGATCATTATTGGCATTTTCCTAGCTTCCTTTTTAAAATAAAAAAAAATAATAATTTAATATTATTTCTAAAAAATAAAATTTGGGTGGTGAGAGGTTTGGGAAATGGAAGGGTGACACGTGGCAGAATGTGTGAGCTGGAATTTTACAAGCTTGCCGGGGTACGTGACGACAGGGTGATGTTATATATCCTAAGATTGTTGGGTGGAGAGCGTGGAAACTACAAGACCCGAAGTAGACACCCCATGTTGGCTTACTTGATGTATATTATATATATTCTCTATCATATATATACATTTATATTTTACCGAGTCTAATATACCTAAGAGTTTGATTCTACCTAGTTTCTTCTAAATAATCTTTGTTTAATTTGCAACTGGCTATTAAAATCATGTTCTCTCATGAGTCATTTGCCAGAAAACAGAAATGAAAAACCGAAAGAATGTGAGTGGAAGCAAAGCTTCATATTTATGTCTATATATATACATAAATATTTTGTTCAATTTTGAGGATCTAACTCTTCATTTTATATTAGTATAATATAAAGTTATCGTTAGATTATACGTTTAACTATTATAGATATTAGTTTTTACCCTTTAGTAGGAGATTAAATCTTAGCTCTAGATTTTTCTTTCTCCTAATTTGATTACCCCATTTGAAAAAAGAAAAGCATAATTAACACTTTGTCCTGCAATATATATATATATATATATATGTGTGTGTATTTATTTTAATTTGATCAGAATAATAATCAATGTAGTGAATGTACATCTATACTAATTAGCTATGTAGAGCTATAGCTAGCTATGGAATATAGTGGAACTCATGCGTGGAGGTCATATATAGCGTTAATTTGTCGAGCAAGTTTAATTTGACACGGAAATGACCACCTCGGATAAAATTATTCCCTCTGCATGTTATAATAACTGATTATAATTAAGGGACGAGATTTGTCCTAAAATTAGACTTAGATTAAGTTAATTCCCCCAAAGATTACGTAGTGCATTGGATCAGTAAATTTCGGAGCTCAAGAAGTTCACTTTGTCATCAACTTCCACTCTGTATAAAGTGAATTGAGAACTTAACCTAATTGGAAAGATTTTTTTTTTTTTTTTTTTTTTTATAATCTGGTTCTAATTCGTTTTCTCTTTGACCAAGGAACCAAATTAATTTACCTGATTACGTACTGTTGATAACAACTTATGAATAATGCATTCATTTCACGAACCTCGATCAGATTTCCGCGGGATTTGTTAACCAAAGTAAGATGCTAATCTTCTTAATTTTATTTTTTCCGCTTCATTTCTTACCGCTTACTCTTCTAAATTCACTCCTTTTAATACCCTCTTGATTTCTTGTTATATTTCATCCGTTTAAATTAAGAATAGCCATGCTAAATTATTGTTATTTTTTAGTAAATTATTATTATTATTTACTGAATGATTATAAAAATCACATACAAACAATCATACCATGACCTTGGTAGTTATTACTTATTTATAACCTAATTATTGTGTTTTCTAGCCAATATATAATTATATATATATATATATATATCTAAAATTATAAAATTAATAGAGTTATTTGTAACCAACTGATAAGTGACCATTCAGTATACTCTCTTGTTTATATAGATGTGAAATAACATCATGACGATATATAATTCGCTGTTTTTCCTAAAACTAGTTGGACATATAATTTAATATTTTCATTTGAACTTTCACATGATATTATTTTTCTTGCCTACATGCAATGGAAAATCCGTGCATAATTTGACTTCCATGAGTTTGGAATCTTTTACACGACGGAATATATAGGTAACGATTTAATTTTTCCATGCAAAAGTGCTTAGCTGATGGCAGTGAAACATGCAAAAAGTTTGCATCTTTTGGTGCTGTGTGCTTACCTGCGTTGCTCATTTTTAAAAAATTGTAGGAACAAAAACAAAAAAAATTAAAAAACAATTATTTGACAGCCGTACTTAATTTTTTGTACTTAAATTAGGAATGCTTTCGTGTTAATCTGCATTAAAAGTTACACCCAATTTTGTATAAGCACACAAAATAGTGGCCACTTAATTCTTTTTCCTTTTTCCTTTATTTATTTATTTATTTATTTTGAGAAATGGCCAACCGTGAAAATAAAGTTATGACTAGAAGAGATTAAACATCGCGTGTACTAAAGAATACTTCCATCCGAAAACAAGCCATAATTTCGGCATCTTAGACTAAAGGTGACTAATTACTTTTGCAATTAGATTACCATATTATGTTCAATGATTCTCCTTTTCTATGAGAATAATTATCAACCTCTTCGCCTCTAGACGTTAATAAATTGACTAGTTATTCTTATGTCTTTAACTAAATGAAATAATTAGGCTTTTTTAAGGAATTTCTTATAGCATCACTTTATTTAAATTTCTAATGTATATGTATTAAATATTCAGTTATATTCTCTAATTTCATTTGTCACTCCGCAGTACAATTAATATTGTATGTAACATCACTCATAAATTAGTATTAGGAGACTTGAATTTTTTTTTTAAAAATAAGAAAATAAGAGGATTGATGATGTCATCAACTCCCATCCTAGTGGTTATTTGGTGAGCCCACTAGTTGCATTCTTTAATAGCGAGTAACATAAGATTTTTTATTGTTAAAGGCTAGACATTTCGTGCGTCATGACTAAAACCTAAGACCTGATAGAAGCTAAGTTCTAAGTAGGATTTTCTTACCCCATGTCACCACAATTGTTAGTATTAGAAGACTTATACATGGTAAGAGTAATATGCACTGGTATCATAAAACCTGGTAAGAGTTTTGTTGCGTATAAATATATGTTTTTAAATATCAAATGACGTTTTAATACATCAAAATCAAGTAATATGTAAATTTAACACAATTAATAAAATACGATGTTTTTTTTAATAAAAATATAAAATGTGATGGTTTGGTTCTCACCAATGTCGTATTATTATATCCTTGTTTAGTGGAAATTAAAAAAAAAAAAAAAAAAAAAAGGGAGGGAAAAGAGTTTGTAAAATGTTGGAGGTTAAAACCTGTAGAAGGTGGGTTGTGGTTGGTTGGGAGGGGGTGTGGGAGAGTGGAGAAAAGTGGGACCCAAGTGGGGAGAAAGGTGCATGTGCAGAGATTCATTGGGTTCTTTGGAGGAAGGGCCCCACAAAATTGAGCATGTGATGTTGTTGGTTGTGTCACCCCAATGTCAAACCCTATCCCATGTGCGTCGCTGCTGGGCATCCCACTGACCCCTCCCCCTCCACATTCCCTTTAGTTATAACTTGCAGTCTTACACACACACACACATATATAAATACACATATATACATATATAGTTGTATGTATTTATATATCATCATTTCCCTATTCCAGCATGCATATACACGGTTATTTTACTGTATAAGTCTCCACCGCAATATCAAATTCCCACACCACCCGTATAGACGGTCCAGTGTCCACACTCTTTGTGACAGACCGAGTCAAAACGCTAAAAGCTTGCTTTGGAGTTTAAGAGCTTTGCAAAAGAGAGATCTTCTAACCTCCATGAAGATCTACGATTTTGGGCACTGAGATTAATGTTGAATTTTATTGACACCTTGGTTGCCATTCAAGAACTATTAGATAGAGAGAGAAAGATATATATATATATATATAGAGAGAGAGAGAGAGACGGTCAAAAAAACATATAAAAAATAAACCCATCCCGATGATGGTCGATCTCTAATCATTGTGTATCATGCAAAATCATCACAGTTCCTCACACTTTTTTATTGCTAATGAGTTTTTTTTTTTTTTTTTTGAACAAAAAAAAAAGAAGAAGAAAATGTTTTTGGCGATGAATTATTATACAATGATTACAATCCGGAAAGTGATTGATAATTTCATTGGGCGGTGGTCGAAATTGAAGGAAATGGGAAATATATATTAATTAGAAATATTAGATTAAAATATTCTACGACAATTGAGGGGTAAAAAAAAAAAAGATTAATCAACGAGAGATATTAATCTTGGACCTGTAAAATTATTTCGAACTAGAAAATTTTTAGGTCATTAAATTTGCCCCAAATCATTTTTAGTCCCAAATGTTTAGTAACAACATTAAGTAAACAATTTGAATAGTACTTTTCCCCTAACGGGGACCAAGTTTTTGTTTATTCTATACTACATGTCGCTACATATTTGTCAATGCCTACTCTCTTTACAAGCTAAGGAAACAATTGAACATGCATGCCAATTAAGCAGCTTCATTTGGTGTTGTCTACAACATGTTACGTACACATGACATGCAACGCAATTGCAATACATTTTTCTTTTCATAAAAAAAGATGGTTATTAGTGTCCTTAAACTCTGAAGAAATTTAAAGAATATATACGTACACTAACACAATCGTTATACCACGACCATCGATGAACTCCGATGGTAAATGCAACACATATAGGAATTTCTATTTTCATTCACATGCACATACATATATCGTCCTACATTATTTTATTTTTATTTCTTTAAATGAAGACGGATGTTTTTTTTTTTTTTTTTTTGAGGAGGAAGGAAAACGAGAAGATTTACATGTGATCCTAGTTTAATGCACGTACCTAAACCAGAGCATGATCAATTTGCAGTAGCCATTAAGATTATTTAAGTTAAAAATTCTGTGAGGATCAAAAAATTATAAAAAAAAAAAAAAAGAAGGAATCTAATTTTAATGCGTTGGGGAACAAGTGTGAACTTGTTCTATTTTTGCTTCCACATGCAGCTATTGAGTGCGGCTATTGGGACGCACCGTCCTAAAGTCACGTCAAGATTTTATTAACAAAAGCGATTCATAAATAATCTGAAAAAAATATTCACACACTTTCATAAAATTATACGACTTTGAAGTCATAATTTTAAAAATGTGTTCAATGTTCATGACCCTTCTTTTGGCAGAAGAAAAGAGCATTGTTCGTCAAATTTGGACCGTCTTTTACAATTTATTAATTCAAATAATCGATTTCACCAAAATGGACACGTACAATATTTCATATTTATTTGCTGTGTTCGTCCACGGTAGATATCTACACCCTGGCCCACTGGATAATTTGGGCCAGACATTGTTCCCACCAAGAACGGGCTGCACTTAACTTGGGCACTCAATTATGCTATTGGGCTTTTCCACTCTATTTGAGCAGCCCAGTAGAAACCCATTTGGTTTGTCCTTCTTGGTCCCACACGACAGCCAAGACATGGGTAGTTGAAGTTCAAGCTCAAGTTACTTGCTGGACTGAAATGCGCTGTATTCAGTTCAAAGAGGAAATTAAATATAATATATTTCATTCTTTGTGTGCGTACGTTTGGCATTTAAATTTGTAAATATATGTACATCTTGAAAATGTCTCTTGTCAGTTAGTTGAACAAATTCGACAGGTGTAACGTTTTTATTAAAAAATTTTATAACAATTAATTGATTTATATAGAATTTTATGTAAAATTATGTATGACATGGTATCACTTAAAATTATTAATGTAAAGGATATGTATCATTGAAAAATATTATGTTGAAACCAACTAGTTGTTATATTTTTTTTTAGTAACAAATAGTTGATTTTGTTATAATATTTTTTCGTGATATTTGTCTTTTGCATTAATGGTTGCTGAATAGTACCATCTTAGTTATAATTTCACATTAAATTACAAGTAAGTCAACTAATCATTATAAGTTGTATATTAGAAAGTTATAATTATAAAATTCTTTTTGACTATCGGACAAGAGAGTATTTGTGTGTGCATATATATACACACATATAAATATAGGAAAGAGCGAGTTAGTAGGAAACTTCTCGGATACATATGAGATTAATGTTGAATTTTGAAAATTTGTGGTGGAATTAATGAGAGGGAGAGAGTGCATGGACGGGAAAAGCATGGACATGGGCTGCAGGGTAGGCGTGATCGTGTTGGCCTGTTAGGAAACAAGAAATGGAAGCTAGGACCCAAAAGTGGGCCCAAGCCAGCTCCTCACACCATGGGCCGAAGTCCAAGTCCAAGTCCAAACACTAGAAAGTTGAACCGAACCCACGTGTGGTTTCAGGCCCACATCTCAACATCAGCATTTATCACGTCACACGTGTGTGGTTGTCGGTGTGTACAAATTGGTACCACGGTGGTGTTCCCTTCCATCTCTCTTCCTTCACTTATCTTGTTTTTTTCTTATCTTATATAAAATTAAAATTAAAATTAAATAAATAAATAAATAAATTTTGGGTAGGCTACCTGCTTGAATTTATTACGCATGAAATTGTGAGCCTCATCAAGTCACTTCATGGGCCTAACTCATAAAAATATAGGTCAAAATGGAAAAATAATTGTTGTAAATCGTAGAGCAATGCTGACAAATTCAACAATAAGATCACCAGTTAGTATGTCAGAATCTAAAGTAGTTAGAGAGTTCACAAGATGTGATATGCTTATAAATTCTTCAATCTATCTTGAGCGCCCTTTTTTTTTTTTTTTTTTTTTTCGGAAATCTTCTTGATATCAAGTAGCAAATAATGATAATGTTGGCTTTGACAAATTTGAGTAGACATTTATATTATTAGGTCGTGAAACCTAATTAATATGCATTTAAAAAAAATAAGTGGATCGAATTTTTTGGAGATAGAGATGTTTACCTTTTCAATTATATTGTTGGTAAATCTGTACAAATTTTAACACGTATAAAAATTTTACACGTGTGATTGTTTATTTTATTCAATGATTTTTAATGCTCTAAGTGTTATAGAATTAACAAGATGACTAATTCTTAACATCAATCAATATGTTTTATTGAAATACACTGTAAACAATCTTATGGTCATTCCAAAGGTTCTCATTTTAAATTCATTGTGAGCTCCAGTTTTTGTTTTGAAAAGAAAAAAAGTTGAATAACATGTATTTTAACCTACGAAATATTGACATATATATGGATAGGATTGGATGAAAATAGTGACATATATATACATATATATTCATCCAAAAATATGGAAAAAAAAAAATCCTCTCATGTAGAGACAACTTATCATTCGATATATCCTTGGCTATCTTGTCTCTTGGGTTCTAAATTGGAATAACGCCAGAAGATAGTCCAGAGGAAGTGGGGTATGAATGACAGAGCGGCAAATAAAGTGGAATATGCGTATAGTATAGGCGTCCACCCAGGAGATCACGATCATCTCTCATCAATGCATGCATGCTCTGAATTCTGACCTGATCTAAATATCATCATCATGATCATCTAAGTGATCATGTAAAAGTTGGTAGACCCTTTGTGTCTCCGTGGTCCTCACTGTTTTTTTTTTTTTAATTTATTTTTTTAGGCTAAAAATAAAATATGAAAATGGACTATCAATGTTAGTATATATTTCTTGAGCATTATCAAGGGCCTCCCTGGATGCTTACAGGAATGTTCACTGAAGGCTCTATAAGCTGGTCTTATTCTTCGATGAAGAACATGTTACCTTAGCCTTTATTGAATATGCTAACAGCAAAGATACATGTGGGGATATGATCTCAGGTACTCTGCATCGAGTAAAGATGATGACTGCTTTGGTCCTCGCTGTCGAGTGATGATGAACTGGGTTTTGCCCAAACGATTAAAATTTGCCCTGAACTGGTTTCATTACACCGAAAAGCTGCCTTCAACTTTCAAACGTTTGTTTTCGTCTTTTGTAATCGTCTATGAGTTGTCTCTTGGAGTGTTCTTCTACGTACTATATCTTGTGTGGATATGTGTTTTGAGATCCCTTGTTTGATTTAGTTTTTGCGTTGATCGTGATGATCAACCTGTCTTCTTCTTCTCCTTTGTTGTGAGTTGAGTTAGCAGTTTTTCCAACGTTGATAATGACTAACTTAACATCACTTTAGTTAAGTACAAAGTTGGAATCATGTTAACTATATATACGCCAACTAGATTAACTAACCTTTTTAATAATATGATAAATTAGTTCACCATAAACCAAGATCTAGAATCGGGGACGGAATTAATTAGGATTTTATTTTAGTAAGGGCACTAACAACTCCTCTTTTTTTTTTTTTTTTTAATTGCTCACAATTGTTATTCTTTCTGTAGGTACTAGAAAACGAAAGGTGGATAATAAAACAAAGACGTCGTAGCTGAGTTTATTCAGCAAAGAAAAAAAAGAATAAGAAGAATAAGAAGTGTAGTGGCTTGGATTAAGAAAACCAGTTAAATAGCTTTATTTTAAAGGGGCACGTTTATAAAATTAAAAAAAAAAAGGTTTTTTGTGGGAGCACATTTGAAAAATTAAGTAAACATATAAGTTAAATTACAAATAAGGATAAAACTGAGTAGGGACACGTACCCCACTAAGTCCTATATAACTCCACAGATGTCTATAATCCAAGCTTGTTTAGTTGTCTTTTCTCAAAAACTCAATACACGTTCACTACTATTTGAGTATTGTTAATTTATCGACCAAATTGTGGTTCTTCTAGATTGATATTTGTATTGTCTTGATTTCAAATACATATTTCCAATAAAGAACCTTTATCTAAACTAAATCAAGATCCATCCGCACGCATATATAATATACACGTACACTTTCACTTACTCGGATTGAAATATTATACATTATCGTTAACGTACGTGTGATGCCATCAGTTTTCTACGATGTTTTTCAGTATTAATAGCATAGAAAATTACCAATGATCCTTATAAAATGTTGAATCTTCTTTTTCTGCCTTTCTCTAATAAATGTTTCAAGGACATTGTCTGAATTGAAGTGAAGTGGGACAGGGCCTATGATAAATACACTGTCTTCTATAGAACTAATACTCTTAACCACCAGAGAGCCAGCTAATGAAGACAAAACACGTTGGTAGCTAGATGCATTTAACTTTCAGTAGAGTAATAAATGTGAAAAAAAAAGGGAAAAAAAAAAAAAAGGAAAAAGAAGAAGAAGAAGAAGAAGAAGAAGAAAGTCTAGCTCTGTTTTATCTTTCAAACTGAAACTTTTGATTTCTTTTAATTGCCTAGCCGAAAGAGACACGCATCATGTTGGTCATAATTAATTCACTTATGCAACACACTCTACTTTTTCACTTTTAGAAACTTCTTAAGTTTGGGTACATTTATTGAATGAATTTGAGTTGAAAATTTTACAATTTTAATAGTAATTTTATTGATTTTTTAGAAAAGATAAAAAAATTTTTCAGAAAAGATAAATATTTTTTCAAAAAATAAAAATAAAAATTAAGATGAAAATTTTGAGTTTGAATTATTCAACTAAACAAGATCTTAATATAAAATACATGACTTTCTCAAATATTTGACCACATTAAAAAAACTCTAGACAGTAACATGTGCTTGTCTATACCAAAAAAGAAAAGCAAAAAAAAAAAAAAAAAAAAAAAAAAAGAGGAAAAAAAGGGGTAATGTGCTTAATGCTTAGCACACCCTAAATACTTTAAGATCGTTTTGTGATTTACATATTCATATATATATATATATATATTTCCTAATATATGGTCAACTACACAAAAAAAAAAAAAAAAAAAAAAAGAAGAAGATTATGGAAGATTATAAGAGCTGACCCACGCGGCCACATGGACATTCCACATGTCGTCTGCCGACAAGCCAATCGACAGACGAAGTGGGTTCCACTTCCTCAAGTCCCCTTCCCCACAAAATAAAAGAAAATTCACATGGCCATGCCCCGCCAATAAACGACAGCCACATGGGCTGTTCATCCTGTTTTTATGATACCATCCCCCCTTTGATTGATCAGCTCCACGAAATCTCAGCCGTCCAATCTAGGGCCCCACGATCTTCCCAAACACAAATCGCTGTAGGCCTTGTCCCTTCTCCTGTCCATTGTCCCCTTTCCGTTGGACACCAATCTGCCACGGTGTCCCTCCTGTCACCGGCAATCGTATCTCTCAACTCTATCTCCACAAGCAAAGCGTGGAGTGGGTCCCACTTTCCTCCAACTCCACCACTGCTGTCCTCCTCTGGTTGGTCATTCAGCTAACCGCGTGCGGGGCAAGCTCTGTGGCGCTATCATTCCCAAGCGTGTGGCCGTGTGAAACTCATGCACCACCAGAACTAATTAGCCAAGTCGTCTCTATAAAATAGTCTCTCCGAATTTTCATTTCACAAGAAATCATCCCTGTCTCCAAACAAACAAACAAATAAACAAGAACAAGAAATTTTCCCGAGAAAAAATTTTCTCCAGAAAGAAGAATGGAAATGATCAGGACGGCGAAATTCGAGGACGCCGATCACGACGACCACCTCAATCTGAGCCTCGGATTGCCTGGTTCCGAAGCGCGTGAGAAACAACCGCCCAGGATTAACAAGAGAGCTCTTCCAGAAGATGCCGATCAGGATTCCACACCTAGCAGTAAGTGTGGCAGAACCGACGGTGGAAATGGCAAGGCGCAAGTGGTCGGGTGGCCGCCGATTCGGTCTTACCGGAAAAACAATACTCAGACGGTGAAGAAGACGCCGGAGTCTGACGTGGCGGTGGCGAACAATTACGTGAAAGTTAGCGTCGACGGAGCTCCTTATCTGAGAAAGATCGATCTTAGGGTTTACAAGAGCTACCCGGACCTTCTCAAGGCATTGGAGAATATGTTTCAGCTCACAATTGGTAAGAGATCAGATTAATCTTAAATAAGTAATTAATTAATTATAGTATTGTTTACATTATCGTAACCGGTGTCTAGTAATGGAAAATTAGTGGCTAATAATTTGTGTTATTGCATGATAATCAGGCAATTACTCGGAGAAAGAAGGATATAATGGATCGGAATATGCTCCTACTTATGAAGACAAAGACGGAGATTGGATGCTTGCCGGAGATGTTCCATGGGAGATGTTTGTTTGCTCATGCAAAAGGCTGAGAATCATGAAGGGCTCAGAATCTAGAGGACTGGGTTGTGCATAAAAATCCAAACACGACCCGCACGAAATTATGTATAATCACATGTTGCTTTAAAGAAACCAGACAAGAATTCTTGTTGATCTAGGTCGTCTGCACCTGGGGATTCTCCAAGAACACAGATCAAGGAGATTACCCTTCAAAATCAACAAAACACCAAGGAAAATCCAAAGGAGGAAAACAAAACAAAACAAAAACGAACAAAAAAAGTTGAGCTGCAATTGTACAGAGGAAATATTATATTTATATTGCTTATTTTAGTCCCTGGAAATAGGTTATATTATATGTGTAAATTCATATATAAGATTACACAAAAGCGAAATATATGCCACAATTTTGTGTAGATCTACATTTGTTCTGATGAATTGCTGTTGAAAAAAGTTTTAATATCAAGTACAAGTTGACATTGCTTATTAAAAAAAAATGGTACAAATTGTTACTGTATTATTTCTCATATGGTCTGTTTACTGTTTCACATCTGCAATTCATTCAACAATTCTGCTAATATCAACAGTTGGTGGGTGGAATAACTTTTTTATTTTTAATCTTTTTGCAATTCCTGGGAAAAGGCGTATTATGCTTTTACCATTGATATGATTTAAATATGTATTAGAATCCATTTAGACGGATGATTTGAAATTCTCTACCGTCAGTGAAATTCTGTAATCCAATAGATGAGATTTGAAGAAAAAAGAGTAACTGACTCATATGATTCTTGAATTTTTTAAAATATGACAATTTAATTTATGTTTTTTTTTAATCGACGTGATCTTAAATTCTTAAAATGTTAGACAATTATAATCCTTTTCATTTTCATTCAATTTCGTTAAATTTTTAATAAAATAAGAGAATATTTTAATGATTTATTAATAATTAATTTTAAAAAAATAAAAAAATTCATAAAAATTGAAAATTAAATCTTTTGTTTCTCTCTCTCTCTCCGATGACAAATTTTTTTAGCAAACCCAAATCGAGATTTTTTTGGGACAACCCAGACTGAGTATTTTGAGGGGGGCAGCTAAAACCCAGATTGATGCCTGGGGGGGGTGCAAACCCAGATTGCAGCTGCGGGAGGCAAGACCCAGATCCAAACAGGGGGGCCAAAACTTAGTTTAGAATCGCAAGGGGAGGGGGGGTTTGGGAGTCGGGGCTCGAGCTCGGCGATGGCATTGGGGGGCCACCTAAATCGGAGTGTTGTTGGGGGACCCAGATCAAGTTTAGGGGTCGGTTTGGGGGGGGGGGGGGGGCGCTAGATCATGGTTTGGTGGGGGGGGGCTAGA
The DNA here is from genome assembly GCA_025413485.1 of Ficus microcarpa. Taxonomy (NCBI): domain Eukaryota; kingdom Viridiplantae; phylum Streptophyta; class Magnoliopsida; order Rosales; family Moraceae; genus Ficus; species Ficus microcarpa. Next base: position 3,572,529 of record CM046384.1, on the reverse strand, counting down.
TCGGATTGGGGTTTGGTAGAGGTTTTTTTGTTAGGGAGACTCGTCACCAGCTTTTGCGTGGCCGACCGGTGGGAGGGGTCGTGCTCGTGCGGATCTAGAGCATGGTGGGGTGGAGTGGGCTCGTTGCCAACGATGACTCTCTCTCTTCTTCTCTCTCTCCCCTCCCCTCCCCCTCCGGTGATTCGTCTCTTCCCCCTCCCCTTCGGCAACTCCTTCTCTCTACCCCTCCGTCGACTTCCTCCATTTTTCTTTGCTTATCTGGGTTTTTGTTTGGCCGCCCAAAATTAATTTTTTGATTTTGGTGTTTTGTGGTTGGAGGGGGAAAAAAAAAGAAGAAAGAAAGAAAAATTAAGGGAAAAGGTAAATGAGTAAGAAATTAAATATTAAGGACATTTTGGTTTTTTATTATTAAAATTATGATTTGAATAAAATTTTATTAGAAATTTAATGATTTTGAATAAAAAAGACTATTATGATCAATATTTTAAGAGTTTAAAATCAGCTTGATTTAAAAAAAAAAAAGGGATTAAACCGTCTCATTATAAAAAATTTAAGGATTATTTAGGTCATTTACTCTATAGAATTATATATACTTAAGTTATTTGTAATAAATCTAAAGCACGCATTAATTTAAAAAAAAAAAAAAAAAAAAGCGCACAAACTCAACCAAAATATATTGGAATTTGAAAGAATTGTTCTACTTGTAAGAGATACAATTGAAGTACTCAAACAATACCATGTTTCTATGCCCAAAAAAACAATGATAAAATAAAACATAACAACTGTAAAATAGAGTCCCAACTACGATATAATGATTTTTTTTTTTCTTTTTAACGATAAAAGCTTAGAACAAACTACACTTTTTTAAAAAATCATTATATCCTAGGTGGGACTCTATTTTACCGTTGTTATGTTTGATTTGTTTTTTTTATTTTTTTATTTTTTGGGCGTAGAAAAATGGTGTTGCTTGAGTAGTTCAATTATATGTCTTACAAGTAGAACAATTCTTTCAAATTCCAATATATTTTGGTTGAGTTTGTGAGTCTTTTTTTTCTTCTTTTCTTTCTGGAAGCATAGAACAAACTACCTAATATATAAATATATATACCATTAGGTAGGGCACTTTAAAAAAAAATTTGTTAGGAGTGAGAGATTTGAACCATTTTCACTTTTTAGTAAAGTCACAAATTCTGCTAGGTTATGCTCAAAATTTCATTGAAGTTTAGTAGTCATAACCGTTAGGTATTCATAACCTTATAGTAGATTTCTCAAAAACAAAAGATAAAAATTTTAGCCTCTATAAAGAGAAAATATTGGAAACAGCCCACATGGGAATATATTCAACATATTTGGTGAAATTCTACTGGATAAAGTTATTCTTGTATCATCATCAACAGAATCTTAGATAACCAGTAAATAATGGAAACGAGATCTTCAAAATCTTCAGCTGACAAAGCTGTCGGAAAAGTTATATTTCAACAAACTCCAACAACTAGAGTAAAACATCTTTAAATAATATCGTAATCTTTTAAACTTAGGAGATATGAAGAGCCAATAAATAAAGAGGAGATCATGATTCCTTCACTCCAAGTAAAGGTCAAAATACTTGATCAAAATCAAGAAATGAAGCCCTAAAGATATGATCTCTATCAAAAGTTATATTATAGTCTATACAAAGAATTACCAACTGGCATAGAAACATACACTACTTTAGCATCAAAACCAGTTAGAAAAGTGAAAACTTGTCTCCAACCATTAAATTTGCGTCCACCCTGCTATCTTGACCATGAAGGGATTCCATTCTTGCATCTAGAATGGCAAGCTGGGCCTTCACCCATGGCGGGTTGTATCTGCCTTCAATCCACAAGGCTTCCCCGGTATCTTTGTGTTTAAAGTCCGGATATTTCGGGTTCCTCTGTGAATGGGAAGAAACAAGATTGAAGCAAAGAGAAAAAATAAATAAATAAACAAACAGCTAACAAGTTTTTGCAGTTCAAATGAACAATCAGAAAGTGTCAGAAACTAAAATAAAAACAAGATTTCATTTTCACGCAAAGCTTCAAGAACTATAGCAATGTAGCCTTTTGTCCCAATTAAAGCCAGTTTCATTAGAATTGGACTTTGACTGATATAGAAGTTTATTTGAATAATATCCCTGAAAATCCGGAACTGTCTACAAACAGAATTGAAGAAAAGAAGTTTATATATATTTATCTTGGTTCAACAATTCATATCTTTCTCCTATTGTTACGGAGAAGAAGAGTCCAGCTTCATTATCATACCTTGGTTTTCCTATTATCCCACCAATCAACCGGATTAGCAAAGAAGGCTTGCCATAATTGTTCTACTGTTTCATCGCTATTTGCAGCGGTGTATCCAACCATTCTGCCTGCAAGAAGTTGTTTAAATTTAGGATGAGGCTATAACTTTAAGCACCTGAGCTCTTGTTAAGATTTTGCTTAAAATTATGACTTGCCTGCCGACAGGGAATCAGAACCACGATCATACACAGTTGCTGACGAGAAGCTCTTTTCGATAAAATTCAGTTGCTGAACAACCACCTACAGAAGATGAATAGACCACCATTATCATTTTGATCAAAGCCAGTGCAGGTGGTATAAGACGATATATCACGATGCAATACACAGTACAACCTTGTAATATGTCTGTTGTTTTCCGTCATCGTTTTCGACTGTGTCCGAAATCAGACGTCCACTAACATATATCTGTTGGCCTTTTTGTACATGTTGAAAAGCAACTTGTGCTAGTTCATCCCAAAATGTCAGACTGATCCTGGAAAACATCAAATTTTCAGGTTGAGAAGTCCTTGAAAATAAACACTTGACCAAATAGTTGACATCTCTTTACCAAAACAGAAGGCCTAAATACTCATGAGATAGAGGTCAGATGGACAAAGTATGAGCTTCCAATTACATACTCACACACACACACACACACACACACACTCACTTTGTTGGCTACAATATATCAAGACCCCAAATTCCATTTTCCATTTTCCATTTTCCATTTGCTCCTTGGAAATAAGTATCATTGGATTATTGATTCTTTTCCTTCTTTTTGGTTTCCTTCTTCCAAAACCCTAAACCCTCTCATATCTAAATATTAAATTTCTCAGTCTAGAAAGTCTATCTTGTGAAAAACCAACTTCGCCAGAACAATCACAATTCATAGCAGCCTAAATCGCAACAACCCAAAAGCACCGAATTAAATATAAAACTACTATCTAAATCTCCATTTCAGACAGGAAATCAATGTCAAAACCAAAACTTGGATATTTTTACAGATATATACACAAAATATATATTCCGACAAACCCAAAATTTTCCAATTTTGTTGAATTACCAGGAGGTATCGGTGGAAGACTTCTTGACGGCGAGGCGGGTCCAGGCGAGGACCTTGCCGGAGGGCAAGTGCTTGATTTCGACGGGAACGCCGACGACGCCGATGAGGTGCACAGTATTGCAGAGCTCCTTCTTCCACTGAATCTCCGCCGGTCTAGGGTACGCCGCCGCCGCCGTCTGCTGGTTGCTGCTGCTGCTGTAGTTGTTGTAATAGTCTCTGCTGTTGTACTCCACAGAGCACTTGAAACGACGCCGTGCGAGGCTCAATCGGTTGGAGTTCGTGGTGAAGGAGAGGGAGGAGATTTTGGGGTTGAAGAGAAGCAAGTTCCTTGCTGAAGAAGCTGTTGCCACGGCTCTCGCCATCGCCATTGCTCGCTTGCGGCTTTTACCCAAAAGGCCACGCGCCAATCTACTGTCCAAGCCTAGATTTTTGCGGTGCTTTTTTCTTCAGATCCTCCTGAGCTCAGAGAATCGGGGAGGTTAATGGGCCTTGGGTTGTCTGTCTAAATTGGGCTTCTGAAACCGAGATATACCATCTCAAGGCCCATTAACCCATCCTTTGAACTCTTTTAAGTCCGTTTGGTGAATAAGTTGAGTCTGAGATGAGATAAAATTTTTAAGTTTGAATTGAGTTGACTTTTTAAAAAGTTGTTATAAACTTTTTTAACTTTTCTGAAAAAAATAAAAATTGAGATGAAAAATTTAAGTTGAGTTGATTTACCAAACATAACCTTAGTCTACACCATTGGGTGAAGTACGTATGGGCAGCTAAAGCTCTGGCGTTAATTTGTCATTTCATATTATTAACTTAATCAAAATTAGTTTTAAATATTATACTTAATCTAATCTAATATAGCAATGTATCCTACGGTTAATTGCTAGATATTGATCCGTGATGCATGATAAAATTAATCTAGTCATATTTAATCCAATTTTAATTTCATATTTCTACCTTGTTCGACTTGTTAAATATGGTACTCAAATTTATATTACCTTCATATCATAGAGTCTGATGCATTAATTTTTGTTTTGCACCAAATAATGAGTTTGGTGTTTTGTATATTTTTTTAATTTTCATTTAATTTCTTTTAGAAACTAAGATAAGGTAAAGTATTTCGGGAGGCTAATAATGAGTCCACTCTTTGGCTTCTTGTGCTTTTAAGATGGATGATAAGTTAATTTGATTGGAGGAATCTCCGCCCATAATTGTTAAATAATGGTGTCTGAGAGAAGTACTACCAAGCAAAGCTTAGAGAAACCATTAATATGGTCTACCGATCTCCCTCTCTCTCTTTTTGTTAGTTTGTTTGTTTTTATTTTTTGGAAAAAAAAAGCTCTCCAATCTTTCAGATGAACTTATGCCATGTTAAATTTGTGTTCTTTTTCTTTTCTTCCCCCACCTCAGTTGGACTACCTTGTATAAATTTGTTAACAATGCATATTGAATTGTTGAATATCTAACTTGTTAAAAAAGTAACTACCGCGTTAAATGTTACCACAAGTAGTCCTTTTTTTATTTTTTTGGTATGTAAACACCTCATGTACACGGTACACTCTTCTATATAAATAATTAATTATTAATTTTTTACGCCGGTCAAAGATCGAACATGAGACTTATAACTCTTAAACCCCAAACCTCCCATTCCCTCACCAGCTAAACTAACCCCAATGGCTTCCGTTTGTTTTTCTTTTGCTTGGCATGTAGTTTAGAAAAATGTTAATCAACTCAGGCCTTTTCCCTCGCTCACCCAACTTCTGCAACGAGTTTTCCTTGGTCGAATGCACAATCAAGCAGGCATGAAAATTCAGCATTTTCCACCCACTTTTTTTTGGGGCCAAAGTAGACTCTATACACCACTCAACAACGGACTCTTATCTCTCCAATGATTTAACCTCCAATAATGATTCAGGAGAATAGATGAAAAAGAGGCCTGAATTACTTTAGGAAACACAGCCAATGGACCCCCTGAAACCTAACACCCCTCCCCCACCAAAAAAAAAAAAAAAAGTAGCACTAGCATTTTTCTGCTGAACTTGCAACACCAAACATATTCAAACTAGCAATCATCACCTATTTCACCTAGCATTACATTCTAAATTACATTGAGTCCAAAAAAATACACATATAAATAAAAATACATATATTTGTGTACTCCTCTATGCCTTTTAATAGGTCCCACAACCCACTATACCAAAAATGTGAGAGCCCCACTAAGAAAGTGCTTCCATCATTTCCCACTAAACCCCATCCCATTGATACTTAAAAAAAAAAAAAAAAAAAAAAGGAGGATATCAAGTGATCTTTGACAAATTCTCCTCCTTTTTCTTGGACTTGGCAAAGCATGAAAGGGCCTGCTTGCATTTTTTAGGGCATTGACATCGAACCCTATTTTGAAAAAACAAGTCCAAAGAAAGGAAAAAGCAACTACTATGGCATCTGACATTGATTGCATTTTCAAGCAACAATGTGGGGGTTGGATGAGGACAAATAAGACATGGGACCCAGGAGGGAGAAGCATATAGTGAGTTTTTTTTTTTTTTTTTCCCCTTTTTTGCCCCTTACTTTTTCTATGGAACCTATAGAAATGCATACCCTGTTAAAGAGGTCTATGAAGGCGGGTTCGTCTCAGGCTTCACAACACTGGAGGTGTCGGGTGGCTGGGAATGGTAGATTGCTGAAGCAAGGGAGATGGGCATGATGCAAAGAGCCTTCGATTGAAGTAACTGCATTGCAGCCCCAACGTTTTCTTCCATAAGCTTGGCAACCTGTCGTTCTGTGCCGTCGTTAGACCACTTCTCCCATGCTGGTTGATTTCTCCCACCTTCGCTACCATCCTCCTGTTTTAAAAAGAAGCAGCGTCGGCCATTAGTTCTTGAAAGGGTGACGATGGGATGGCATAAAAATTATAGCAAAATCCATAATCTTCATATTTAATACCTCAACAGATGATAGTGGGATGTCCGTTACAAGTGGTGCCACTGCACCAGCTCCGCCCAATCTACTCATGCTCAAAACCTGTAAAGCAGATGAGTAAAATATTCAAAAAAGAACAAAGCACCTTTCTTTTGCTATAATGATTATCAGAATTGACCCTGAGCACCCATCTCTATCCTGTCCTACCTCCTCACAAATCAGAACACCCATTTCCCATTTGTTTGGCCAACCCCGCGAGAGAAATGACAGAAATATAAAAAAATAAAAACCAAAAAATGCCGTTTATGGTGTTGTACAAGAATAAATAAACCAAACAAAATTGACAAGGATAATGAATGTTATCTGCCACATCAGGTTTACCTTGTTGCTAGTGAAGTTAACATAATTTCGATAAACAAATGAATAAATGCTTTTAGGAACAGATACTATTCGCTAGGTGGGCAATTAGTACTTCCGAATAATAACATGAATACACGATTCAGGAAGTAGCAGAACATAAAAAAATGAGGCAGTGAATTAATACAATCTGAAAGGGTAATCTTCCGAATAATAAAATGAATACATGATTCAGGAAGTAAAAAGAATGCATAAAAATGAGGCAGTGAACTAATACAATCTCAAAGGGCAATCAACAGGGCTGGAAGATATTCCCTATTCTGATATCTGCAGCTTAGTTGTTTTAGGAAGTAACGTTATGAGTAAAGGATCAACCTTCTTGACCAATGCAAACATTCCCCCATAACAAGGCTTTATGGTATCCAGTGCTACACAATATGCATATTATCAGAAAATATTAACCTTTACTTGAAGCCTTAGGAACTTCACATAATCCACGATTTCATCAAGCATGGCAGCTCTATCCGTCTGAAAAAAAAAAAAAAAGAAGAGGGTTGTCAAAATTAAACTATTGAGACAAGAAGATATTTACTGAATAAAAGACCACGGCAGTTGACTTAGCTTCAACAAATCTAGTATTTCAACCATGTTCCTAGAATGATTTGTCACATAAACAAGCGTTGAAAATCCCATGCTACCATATATTTTTTTAAAATGTCAAACCAGCAACGATAACGTGTATTGCGAGCCTGGAAGAGTGTGTTTATCATTGTCAAAAAATATCTTCTCATGTCCCCACCACTAACGCTAACAAGTTGCAAAAGGTTCCAAACATGTAATTAATTAAATTGGCTGATGAAAAATAGCACACCGCAAGTCAGATGAAGCATGCTATCAGGTCAATCTCATAATACCCACTATTTGTAATAAGTCAATCACCACTAAGAAAGTCAGACACTAGCACGAGACATATGGACGGAGCTTTCCTAATTAATTGTCCAATTTGGCGGCAAGCTTAGGAAGCTGCAAATAGGTATATCATGAAAATGATAGTTCCAAACTTGCAAATAGGTTAATATTCTCAAAATTAATAGGAACCAATTTTCTATTGAGTCCCAGAAAACTACTGAAACCATTCCAAGGTAACGGGTGGTTTTGAAAGGAACATAGTGCCACAGTAAACAGCTCATTGACTTATATCATAAGTAAAAGAAACACCCAATAAGGACACGCAAACAAACACATAGAGATATACATCCTAGCCCTCAATATATATATTTTTTCTCCATATTGCATGTCCACAAGAACCTCTCTCCAGCCTTATATCAGTTTGAGGACCAAAGGATCTAATATACGTTCAACTTAAGAAAGAAATGCAGGTTCTGTGACTAACAATAGAGATAAAAGACAGAAAGAGAAGTTATTTGCCTTGTTGACGCTAGGAACAAGGTCCTGCAATGCCCTGATTCGCTCCGCTATTCTTTCTCTGCGCAACTGCATATAAAGTGAAAACCAAGAATGATTCCATGATAACTTGAGGGCAAGGGACAGAATGAACAACAAAAACAAAAGCCAAACAATATCAAATTCACAGGCCGTATGTTATTTCCATAAAAATCCGCGGTCTGTCATATTGTATCAAGCTTACCCGCTCAGCGATGCTGTGAGGATCTGTTGCCTGTCCTCGTCTGGCCCGAACCCTAGGTCGCATTGCTGGCGGATGTGGGGCAACAGTACCAGGAATTGGTTGGCCATGGAACACCTGCATAAACCCAGAGTTTCATCACCAAGGACAACTTTCACTGAAAAAAGGCTACTTTTGAAACATTGCAATTTTCCCCCAGCCCAACAAAAAACAAAAGAGGATAAATGATTTTCAGACATTTTTAGGGGATTCACATTCAAGAAGACCCTAATTCTTATTCATGCCAAGGGGGAAAAAAAAGTAAACACATTTATAATTTGTTGAATCATATTTGATTATCTAAAAAATATTAAACTCATATGTAAAGCGAGAAAGCAACACATAAAGCATTTGAACTTTGTCGTGAAATTACATAATCGAATCACTTCCAAACCCATGACTTTTTACCAGCTTCGAAGTACTTTTTTTCTTTCTTCCTATTCCTATCTCTCTGTTTTATCACAATCAAAGAAGTAAGTAAATATACATAAATATATATATATATATATATAACACCAATAGCCAAGCTCGTCTATCAATTCCAATACAACTTCACTGATTCAAAAGTAAGAAATGAAACCAAGACAGAGTAGAAAAGTTCAAAACTTTCATTTCTTCTCGAATTAAAGAACTTTAGGTCAGTCAATTTAAACAAAAAGAGGAAAACCATAACCACCCGAGCCTTACATTCTTGACAGTGGAAGCTCTACCGTCAACGATGTCGTCTCGAAACCGCTTCCCGCTCCCGGACGCTTCCTCTGGCTTCAGAAAGCCAGCTTTCCCCTGCTCCAAACTCAACCCCAGCGGAAACACCGATCCAGGAAACCCAGAGCCGGGGCCGCCCACGGCGGGGATGTGGCCAGAGCCGTCGCCGGAGCTGAGCTGCAGCATCATCGCGCCGGGCGGGCCTCCGGCCAAGCCACCGTCGCCTCCCGATAAGTTGCTCTCGGCGGAGGCGAAGGAGGGGAAGCCGAGAATTTGCTCGAGGAAATCGTCGGCCGGAGTTTCGGAGGGGTTGTTCGCCATAACTTCTGGGGGTTTCAAAGAGCATCTACATGCAAGACCGAGATTGAGCCAAAGGAAGAGAGAGAGAGAGAAAATCCCAGTTGAGATTTTGCTTTGCTTTTCTTTTCTTTTATTTGGCCCCTTTTTTTTCTTCTTTTTTTTTTTTGGTTTTTTCGTTTCTCGTTTTTCTTTTACTTGCGAAGTACTGAGAGAGAGAACGAACAGACGGGGAGAGACGGGAAAACGGAAGGTGGCTTTTATGCTGTTAAAAATATTTCTAATTTACAAAAAGGGGCTGAATTTGGGAAGAATTACAAGTCCATGCCATTAACTTTTTCTTTTTTTTTTTTTTTCCTTCTAATACATAAACCCGGTTTTATTGGCTATTACCTTGATAATATAATATGTCCGAATTTAAAATTTTAATAATATAAAAAATAATATATTAAAAATTATTAGATTAATTGATGAGTTATGCAAATATTATTAAGGAATAATTATTAAGACAGAAAAATATGATTGTAAATTTAGACTTTATAAAATAACAATGTCAGAATAAAAAGAAAATTAAAATGATAGTTAAAATTAAAATAATATTAAAAATATCAATTCTAATATTATCTTATGTGATAAGTTGTAACTAATACATATTAAAATAATTATTATATTAATTAGTAAAAATATGATCATTTACTTCATGTGAGTTGATATTTAAAAATTAAAATTATAGCCGTTGTTCTAATACTAACCATTATAATTAATACTTCATTTAACCTACAAATTTAGATTTATTTATTTATCTTTTTTTTTAAGTTAACAAATTTTTTAATTAATTTTTTACCAATTGCAATTTAAAAATTCTAACCAACCCAATAGTTGAACTTTTATTGATAAATTAGTTAGAAATTAAATTTTCAGTCAGAGTTAATTGATTTTTTAAAAATTAATTATAAATTTTATTAATTTTTTAAAAAATAATAAAAATTAAGATAAAAAAATACAGTTTCATTAGAGTTAAAGTAGGTTGATATTCCAAACGCACTTTGAGGGATCTGCCGTCAACTGTGTCAGTTTCCTGGAATTGAAAGCGAATGAATGAATGCCGCCAGCAGAAGTTCAGGTGTCAGCTTAGCGGGTTTAAAGGCGATGATTAATTTCCCAACTTTCATTAATGTGGTAATGACCTTTTTGTTTTCTTTAGAAAAACAAAAACGACCTTTCGTTTTGGCTAAAATAGAAACGACATTTCGTTCCATTTATTATTTATTATTTTTTATTTGTTTTAACAAGGTTACAGACAACAGGGCGTATCAAATTACTGGGCCGGAAGCTCGAGGCCCAGTGTTGAAGTATCGAAAGGTCTGGCCCTTTAAACTGTAGCATGGGCTCACGCATTTTACGACCCAGCCCACGGAAAAATTTTTTTTTTTAAACCCTCATTTGAACAATATAAATGTTTTTGAACAATATACTTGGTTGGCAAGAAACAAAATTTCAAAGAAAATTAGCTGTTTTGTGATGGAAAAAAGGAAAATGAGGAGTTACCTTCCGTGAGAGAAACCTCCCGACCATTGACTGTGCTGCAAGTAGCTTTAGTAATCCACAACACAATTCATTCTAATAACGTCTCGATAAAGTACTAAATTGACGTGTGAATAATAAATTTTGACATTTAAATGAATTTTAACATTTAATGTGCCACCAAGTATAATCAATATTAAATTTGATGTTTGATTTCTATTAATTGTTATATTAATTTCTAAAATCTAATTATAACAGTTTTTATTTTTAAATTATTTTAATACTAAAATTTTTCTTTTAGGAATCTCGAAGTTTAATAGTGATTACAAGAATTATATGTAATATTATACATTAGAGCACCAATCTCAAATGCTATTTTCACAGTTTTTTTGTATATCATCGACGAAAACATATACACTGGAGAAAGTTGAACAATTTAATGCTAAACCGTTTTACCTATTCAATTAGCAAATTTATGAATGCAATTTTTCTGAACACGACATGGTTTTTTTTTTTTTCCCTTCATGTGGAATAATGTTATCCTTTCTTCTATAACTTTCCAAAGATTAACGGCAAATTTGATTTATAACAAAGTAATACATCATTGTTGGTATTTTAATTTAGTTTACAGTTAATAATCACTAGATTAAATACCATGGGATAAGGTTTGGATTGAACTATATTTTATTTAATTGGATTAATGTAGGAATCCAAGTGTAAAATCTATAAATTCTAAATCAAGCTTCTTTGGCGTATCCAATGTGTTTACTCGCTTACCTAAAAAAACTAGTGGCATGTTTATCTATCAGGAGGAATGGGAATGGGAATCTATCCATTGTTTACTTGTTTTTTTTTTTTTTTGTTTTTTTTTTTTTTTGAATGAGAGTGAAAAATGGTGAGCCCCATATCAATCCTACGTCCCTTTCTGAATTATGAATCTCATTCATACTTTTAATATTAAATTACTATTTTATCTTTAATTTACTTACAAAATATTGTATTAAAAAATGATAAACTAAATTAATTATTTTTATTAACTAAATATAATATATTTTTATTAATTTGATATTGTATAACTATCCTAGTTACTATTAATTTTATTAGAGTAAATAAATAACTTTTTTTTATCATAATATATTATTATGTTTCTTTTTTTTTTTATACTTTACTTATTTTAATTCATTTTTTTACTCTTTTTTATTTTTTAAAACAAAAAATTACACAATTTAATTTTATTGCCTTAACATCATAATGATTATTTTACTTTTAATTAATAGAATGATAATAAATAAAAAAATTAAATTATTTTTTTAATTTTTGAATACATAATAAATAAAAGGAGTATACAAGTAAATTTATAATAATTTATTCTGATTCTGAGTTCAAGTAAATGCATAAACGGAATTAGTAGTGACTATGATTCCAAATCCTAGAATCAAGTAAACAACTTATGAGTATTCTAAATTCCCACTCTGAATTATGTATTCTCTGAATCCCTGAATCCTACTCATCCCGATTTATGTCATCCCGATTTATGCTCATTCCGATTACGTATAAGTAAACACACCTAAGAGTAACATGGTTACAAAATCAAGATAATTATCATATAGTCATTTTTGGGTATATATGGGGTGGCTCAATCATAAAGAAGGAATCCTCCAAAAAAAAAAAACATTAAAATAAATACAGTTAATGCAAACCAACATTTGGTCCGAAAAAACAGCCAAATTAATACTCTTACACTCTTTCTATGGGATTATGATATCCTTTTCATTCTTACTAATTAGACAAAATAAATCAATTCAATGTATTTCTTATGATAAGGATCCATGTTACTATCCAATATTTTTTACGAAAACGATGTGCTAAATTAGTTCTCATTTTCTCCATTCCTCATTTTATTTACACAGATAAAAAAAAAAAAAAAAACTAGTAATTAACTTAAATCCTTAACAAATTCATGGATTTTCTAGAGTGCAGAAATAAAAACTAGAGTGTCTAAATACAATGTTTCCATGTTAGGTGAGTAATACTGATAAGAACGAATCAAATTTTTATTTTCAATTATTTCTGCACTTTATCCCTGGATTTTCTCTTGGGATAAGTATATGGACCTTTTAATTGTTGGGGACATAATTACCAATACTGTTCTGTCTATAATACAGAGTCTTATATCTTACTAAAATTATATGAAAATATATACAACTCTATAAATTACAAAATTTATAACATAGATGTTCCAACGTAGCTCTATTTATTAAATATTCGTTCAGACCATAGAGTTGGATTAGAAATTTTAGATGTTGATTGTGAGTCTAAATTGAATGTATGTTTGAGAAACAAAAAATTGAACATAAATATTTTTTTAGAAAAAGAAAATTTTAATTTTAATTGGGACTTAAGTTGAATCGAAAAATTCAAGGACTGTTTGTAATGAAGGTTTAAATTGAGAATTTTTAATTCAACTCCAAATTTTCAAAATCTATATTTCACTTTCTTTCTATTATATTTTCGAAAAAAGATCAAACTTAAAAGTTCATAATATTTTTTTTAAATTGAAAAAAGTTGATTTATTTTAAATTGCATATAATCATGAGAGATTGATTTTTTTCCCTAACATATTCAATTTTTTTCTAATATCTTTTGTATTTTAATTTATTTTCAATTCACATAATCACGAGAGATTGCATTTTTTTCCCTAATATATTTTAATTTTTTATAATATCTTTTATAGTTTAGTTTATTTTTAATTCACATTTCAACTAAACACATATTTTAATTTCAACGTTTGCAAAAATTTTAACTCAAATTATTGTTCTAAATGGAACTTTAAATTTGAAGTAATGATCCAAACAATGCACCTTTTTAGGGTCTGTTTTGGGACAATGTTTTAAGATGATAAAATATTATTTGAATTTAAAATTTCTAACCTTACACAAAACTTTATTTATCTTCTATTATCAAAAAATTTAAATGTTAAAAATCTATTATTATATCAAAATACTCACAATAATAAAATAAGTAAAATAACATCTATTTTACATATTTTTTTTTCCTACTATATTTCAAATTTTTATCCTCTATTTATATCACATAAATTTATTCAGAAATCTCGCTTAAACACTTATTTTCAATATAACCTCTGAAACACAATCGTTTGTCCCTGCTGTCAGAGAGTCAAATCTCCAATTATTCGTTTGTCTTTCAATCACTAATCAATGTAGGCTCAGACAACCGTAGGACTAAAGAATCACCCTCTCCCTCTTCGAAACCCTCTGACCTTTTTTCTTTTCAGTGAAAGCGAAAACGAAACCGCAGCAGTTGAAGAGTGTCGGGATTTCGGCTCTACATGGCCGTCGCTCTGAAATCCAGCTGCTTCCTCCACTTTAACAAACCTCAGAACCGTGCTTCCCTTCTTCCTCGTACTCCTTTCCAGCTTCGAACTTCTTCGATGAAGAGCTTCTCTCCAATGGTTGCTCTCACCACCGCCCCCACCGTCGGACTCTCCGAAACCTTCACGAGGTTGAGAGAACAGGGAAAGGTATTTCATTTCCCTTGTTCTTCATCTTCTCAGTCCGATGTTTGATCTGTTGCATTGTTCTCGTCTTCCATCGAAATGTCGTACTTAGTCGGTTTCCTTTTTCTTGGTGTTGTCGACGTTGTCTCTTTTCATTTGATTTGCATGCCAACTGTTCGATGAAATTCCCCAATGAAGAATGATTTTCAACTGTTATTAGTTGTCTCTGATTAATTGCCGTAACCAAAGTCAAGCAATTGGGCTATAATGCGTTGAACACATTTTGTTGTTAGAGAAGCTGGCTGTTATCTGCACCTAGAGCCTGAACTAAATTCTGAAAATCCCATTTGGGTTTTCAAATGCAGGTTTATTATCCCCAAAGTTTCATGGGGAAACCAAACGCTCTTTGAAAATTTTAATCCTATCAATGTTGAGATTTAATGAGATGAGATCATGATCCTATAATAGTTGATTTTAGAGAAAAATTGTTTCCTTATCAGATAATTTTGTTTTAACGAGTACTCTCTATGTGAAGGTGGCTTTGATCCCATATATCACTGCTGGAGACCCTGATTTGTCGACCACAGCGCAAGCATTGAAGGTGCTCGACTCTTGTGGATCGGATATTATTGAATTAGGTGTCCCCTACTCTGATCCTTTGGCAGATGGTCCAGTCATACAGGTTTGAAAACGAAAACCAGTTGTTCTGAAATTTCATTTTTCTACATTTCCTTTCACAGGATAATTTAATTTCTTCTTTTTTATATTCAGTTCTCCTACTTATCTCTCATTTTGTTTTAGGCTGCTGCTACGCGTTCGTTGGCAAGGGGGACCAATTTTAATGGAATTATATCTATGTTGAAGGAGGTAAGCTCATTATGTGTTACATTTCCACTGCTATGTATTGCAAATACAGGGTAGTTTTTTTGAGAAATACATCTATATTTTATTCTATTCCACAAACTTAGCATATTCGTCCATGACATCTTCATGTTTCCCAATCTTAAATTAGATCATTATATTTATATATATATGTACATATGGTTGCTACAAGGTGTGGAGCATGCTACACATGACCCATGACGCTTTTGTTGACTGAACAGGTGGTTCCAGAATTAACTTGTCCAATCGCTTTATTCTCATACTACAACCCTATTCTGAAGCGTGGTACTGAAAAGTTCATGTCTATCATAAAAGATGCTGGTGTACATGGTAACGTCTATCTACCACTTTACTAACTCTTTTGATAAATTTTATAAAATATATCATGGTGAAGTGGTAAGGTTAGACAATTCAATTACACGAATGCTAGATGTATGCCCATGTAAAATCTTGTTATGATGTTATATGATCAGCTTCTTTGAGGGCTGGCTTTACAATCTTATACCGAGTTGCAAACATAAAACTGAAGGGGTTGATGTGGGATTTTGTGATAAAGGCTATTAGAAATGAATAACTGTCATCCAAATTCTCGGAAGTGAGGCAAATGCTAGCATAAGTGTATAGCTGGGATTTTTTCCCACCCCCAGGTCTTTATGGTGCAATTTCTCAAGTATACATGGTTTCCTGTTTGAATTACTCACTTCCTTATCTCCTTGACAACTCTGGTTTTTTGTGTTAGAAATCTTATTGTATGGCATCTTCTCTCATTTGCCTGTAGGGCTTGTTGTCCCAGACGTTCCTTTAGAAGAAACTGAGATTTTGAGAAAGGAAGCTGCCAAAAAGAATATCGAACTGGTTTGTCTCTTTGTTGGGTTTTTCTTTTCCTAGTCATTTTGGATTAAGACAAGTTTCTTTTTTTTTCTTTTTTTTTTCATGGTTATCTTTCCTTTAAAATATGTGATGTTTAAACAGAAAACCAGCGATTTATATCCATTATATATCTATATGTGTTGTGTTCTTCAAAGGTATTGCTTACTACACCTACTACTCCGACTGGGAGAATGAAAGCCATTGTGGAAGCTGCCGAAGGATTTGTATACCTGGTTAGTTGTAGTGGCTTGCAAACGTATTCTGATGAAAATGAAAAGCATTTCTTTTACACTTTTTAGCCTCTGGTTAGTTGTAGTGTTAATTGCTTTGAACTACAGGTGAGCTCAGTTGGAGTTACTGGTACCCGAGAATCTGTTAGTGGACGGGTTGAGGACCTTCTAAAGGAAATTAAAGAGGTATGTTTGCAAGCTTCAATTCTAAATGGTTTTGTACAGTTTGCCTCGTGTAAGACAAGGGATTCATCATCATCATGTTTCAAATGAACAGGCAACAACTAAGCCTGTAGCCGTTGGTTTCGGCATATCAAAGCCTGAGCATGTGAAACAGGTCAGTAATAACCCGCATGCCCATAAGGTTTCCCATATGCCTAAACGCGGTTGTTTTAACTTCATTTTGGTGGCTGTTACAGGTAGCCAGGTGGGGAGCTGATGGTGTGATCATCGGTAGTGCCATAGTGAAGCTGCTCGGCGAAGCAAAATCTCCCGAGGAAGGGTTGAAGGGGCTTGAAAACTTCATCAAATCTTTAAAATCTGCTCTTGTTTGAATCAAACAGTTTGATAGTAGGTCAATTCAAATCAGAAAGCGAACCTGTAAAATTTTGAACCTATTGTGTGATTCGAATTTTGAATAAAACAAGTTCTGAAGAATAAGCGAATGCTTAAGTCTCTTTCTCTCTCACTTTTTAATTGATGATTCTTTTCTACTTTGTCAAACACGCAAATCTTCTGGTGAAAATGCTTTATTAGAAGGCAATACTGCTCGCCAGAGGTGAGAAAAGTCAATCTACTCGAAACGCTTTCGAAAGGGAAAACAAGAAAAATAGCCCTTTATACTTGAGCGTGGCAATGAAAAGAATATAGGTCAAAAAGTGAACGGAAAAAGAGATGCCATTTTTTCTAGCCAAAAAAAAAAAAAAAAAGATGCCATTTTATTGGTCTCCATTCTTCAATGCCTCGGAGGCTTCACAACTAAGCAGGGAAACAGACGTCTTTTCAATTTTCAACAAACTTTACAACAAAACTAAAGCCAAAAGCGATCAACACGCTATAAAGAATATTATTGTTATGTTAGGTTCTTTATGTTTCTTATTCGCAAAGATGAGCACAGCATTTTCTTCCTTAGTACAAATGGGAGTTGGATTTCATCAATTGGAAGGAAGTGTATATTACAAACGATGCATTAATATACAAAACGAAGAGAAGGTAGAGAAACCGCTAGCGTCTGTCAGATGCGATTGATTCAACCGATAAGAGAAACTTCACACGTGAAAGAACTGAATCATGAGCAGGATCGTATGGATGGTCCTCGAGGGATCTCCAGAATTGCAGGGATGGGCTTGTTGTAGCTATCAACCAAGAACCTTATCATATTTGCAAAGTAAACAAAACAAAAGAGGTTCATGGCTAAAGAAACTACTAACCGATCAAACGAGAAAAAAATTACAAGAAGAAGCTTGCATATTGGCTAATCAGCACTACAGCAATATCAGTGGTCTCTGAGATATGTAAGCAAATTTTCTATGTGAATATGGAGAGTGAAAAAAAAAAAAAAAAAAAGACCAGGTGATTTATGACGTTGAGAACAATAGAACATTTAATGTTCAAAGAGCGTACTTGAGTCCACAATAAGATAATTTGTCTTTATCCGCAAGTCAACATTATCCACACCAGCTAGCAGAAATCCGACAACACAGAATCCTATTACCAAAAGAAAAGCCGATCTGTATTCCATAATTCAAGTTTCACAAAAACAATAATCATCTATTTTGTAACATTAACAGCTAGTTAACTTCAAGTATTACCAAATATTAGGTTCCAAAATTAAGATCTGAAAAATGATATATTTTACGTCTTAAGCATGGTAAATAAATTACATCTTTCATCATTGTTAAAGCGTAAAATCAAGCTACACTTATTTGTGAATGTGTTCATATTTCATGTGTCATGATATTCTCACCTCATCAGCAATCATGGCAATAATCCCCGAGTTATTAGTATGAATTTTTGCTCTGTTGGCCATATCAATGAATTTCAAACCCACAACAAGACACTTCAATGTCACATAAGTTTTACATTAACAAACCGCAAATTCTTTTTAATTTCGCAAATGGGCATGGGATGGGTGTAGCTTTTGGCTCTCATATCATGTTAAATAATCTTTGGTATAACTTATTCAAAAACTAGTTCAAAAAGAGAGGGAGTCAAATCCACGTATAAGCACTATAATATTTTAATAACTTAATGATTTTAAACAAATTCAACTTCTAACAACTCACGTGACTCATTCAAATCCAGAACCTAAATAATTACCTTTTAGATCTCATGCCCAACAAAACTCGGTGATTTTCTCACGCGCACCTCACTAATGTTGATCCCAAAACATCACACAACAGTAACTCGAGAGTACAAGTTGTCCTCCTCTCAAGTTGCATTAAGGCAGACATTTCACATCACTTCTGGGATTCAGAGATCTTCCCCACTTTTCACACTTTATCAATTCACATCCATCAGATAAAAGAACTTTGGTAAGAAGTCACCTTTCTTATTCGTCCCTGTCTATTTTTTATGTCCTAATGTCGTTCTATATTATAAAGTAAAGTGTAAATAATAGTAATATTATTAATAATTAAAAAGAAAATCAATCAAAAACAAATCAAGTACATTTTAACATGAAACCAACCAAACTACAATCCTCAACATCATGAAAATAATATCAGATAGTAGTACGGACATGTAAGATTTGATACCTTTTTTGAGCTTTCCGAGAATCGGTGACTTGAATCTGAAGGAACTATGAAAACATCAAAACACAATGACAAGTACTGGAAAGTGCCGAATTCAAAGTTTGTACAAAACGCAGTCGTTTAGATAGAAGGCCCATGAGTTGACAGGCCCAGTAAACTCTGGTTGGGCCAGGCCCAAAAGTCAAAATTCCACGTGTTGACTCTTGAGGAGGACAACATATATATATATTTTTTGAGAGTCTGGAAAATGATTAAATCAATCGTCAACAAATCACAGAGGTGGACCCCCACTTAATGCCTTTTGCTTTTCCCTTTTCCTTTTTTTTTCTTATGACAGACGCTGATTTCCCTATTCCGGTGTGCCACGTAGCAGGAGTTTGGAAGAGACGCGGAAAAAGTCGTAAAGTCAAAGATTTTCCGTGGTTCGATGCACACTGGATCGAATCTCGGACAAACTAGGTGGTCCCCATATAGAAGTGTCCAAAGCGGACACGAACAGAGAAAAAGAATCGCAGACAAAATTCGCACCCGAGAAAAAAAGAAGAGAGAGAAAAATAGGGCCGATGAATTCAGTTTTCTCCGTCGACGAGATCTCCGACGGCCTATGGTCGTCGACGCCGGCGATGAATCGGAGCTCTTCGGAGTGGGCGTTCGAGAGGTTCCTGGAGGAGTTCTCTTCCCCGGCGGTGACTCCTCGTCCTCCTATGGCTGATCCCTTGGCCATGCCCTCGGTCGCTTCGCCTTCGGTCGCGTCTCAATCGTCAACTTCGAAGCGCTACGACGGCGACGACGAGGTCGTCGAAATCAAGAAGCCTGACAATCGCCACGATCCGGCTTCTTCGATAGCCGCGATTGATTCGGATCAGTATCGCGAATTTCTGAAAAACCAGCTCGATTTGGCTTGCGCCGCCGTTGCTCTCACACGCGTATGAATATCTCGCCTCTTTCGTGTTGAATGTTGAAATCGCGATGATATATAGATGATTGAAAGCATTTTGTTTTGGCAGGAGTCGTTGTCGTTGTCTGCGAAGCTTGGGGATTCTGTTACGGCATCTCAGAATCAATTGCAAGCGTCCATGCCTTCTCAACTGGAATCCGTTCCTCTTGATAAAGGTTTCATTTGTGCCTTTTCGATTACTAAATCAATGAAAATATATATATATATATCTGGAAAGATAAGTTTTTTTATCCATGAGCGTTCTTTAATTGTAATGCTGCATTGTGTGAATCGTGAAGGTTTTGAATGATTGTGTGTTTGTTTGGAACTTTATGGAGGTATACTGTGAATACTTTGTCGTTTCATCCTTTGTCAAGTTTATTTACCATAACTTGAATCTAAATTTGGCGAAGCATGTATAAGTCTAATGAATTATATGAGGATAGAGGGAGTTATTCAGACATTTTTTTTGTTGCTGTTCTGTAGGATTATCATGCAATAATATTCATTATTCCATTGACTACAGATCTCAGCTAGTTTGATACTCTTAGATCATTTAGTTGTGAAACTGTTTCATCTTACATAAAACTCATTTAGGTTGTGTTCGAACTATTAGTAAAGAACAATTATTTTCTTTTCCCTTATTCTTCAATATTCCTTAGCATATAAGATTACAGTAACTGAGTGGGTCTTGCTTAGTTATTTTGAATCTGCAGAAATGAGTCTGACTTTTAGTCTTTTAGGTGTGGGTAATGGTCTCTCAATGCCACAAAATGAGGCTGCTGATGGACCAATTGGAATTCCAGCGTTACCTCCTATACAGAAGAAAATTGGAACGCAAAGTAAGCAAACAACAAGTGGATCATCAAAAGACGATTCAGATGATGATGAACTTGATGGGGACACGGAAAACACTGAGAATACGGATCCCTCCGATGTAAAACGTGCTAGGAGGTAAGAAAAGATTTGTGTTTTAGGCAGTTCTCATGCGTTTAATGCTTGTTTATTTTCTTTCCCTGTGTCATTTTATTTAGTCTGCATGATGTGTGCCAACTTGCCTTAGGTGGTTGGTTGGGCAATTGTTCACCTCGCAAGAAATCTTGGGTTTTAGTTGCCCCCACCATGTTAGTCCAATTGCCTTCTACATGTTGGTGGACCACGGAGTGGCCTAGGCTTATATGGGGACTTCAACCTCTCCCCCTATAACCCTTTAATCATATTTGCCCAAAAAAAAAAAAAAAAAAAAACTTCACCATGTGTAGTTTACAAATCAGTAAATAAACACTAGTACACAAGGAGGTAAAGAAAAAATGAATGAGAAAAGTAATCTGAAAAAAGATGTCTTCTAACTTACCTCATTTAGCATATTTGTAATGAACAAAAATTGTCATATTGCGGGAAAGTAATTAAGAGTCTTCCTAGTCAATTATGCAAGAAGCCGAAAATAAAAAGGAGACCAATGAAAAGAGGAGATAAGCCTGCGATGTCTTGTTAATGAACAATGGAATATCCAAACATCATAGCCTTTATCTATTAATGTTTTTGTCATCACCCAGGATGCTGTCTAATCGAGAGTCAGCTAGACGCTCAAGAAGAAGAAAACAAGCTCAAATGAGTGAGCTTGAAGCACAGGTGTTGCTTCACATCTTGATGTTTTGCATTATCAATCGTTTCCATCATCTATCGCTTTTTCAATGATCAGTAAAGAATATATATGCGCGTTCTAATAGGTTGGTCAACTGAGGGTTGAGCACTCTACACTACTAAAGCGTCTCAGTGACATGAATCACGATTATGATAATGCCGCTGTTGACAATAGAATCTTAAAAGCTGATATTGAGACATTAAGAGCAAAGGTCAGCCTCCCTTATATGAAATATGCATAGTTTTTTATTTACATTTTGTGCAATCAATTCATGTATCGGTTCCCTTGAAGATTTATTTGCAAAGGGTCATTATTTGCTTGACAACTTAAATTTCATATGAAGTAGAATATAGGAAATCTAGATGAATTACATTTCTACATGTATGGAATTTGACTGTCTTTTTTTTTTTTTTCTTTTTTTTTTTTTGGGCGAGCTTTTCTATTTCACAAGCTCATGCTTTCTGAGTTTCTGCATTGCAATTTCGACTAGAGGCCTACAGATGTTGGCTCGCTTTTTATATGTATTATGGCCTGGGGGAGGATCATGATTGCAGATCTAATGACAAAATCAATGATCTGAATCAGTTTTGAAAGGCGCTATTTTATTTTCAGGAGATGCCTATCTTGCTAAATTGAAGATGTGCGGTAGTAATTTTGACTACCTCATTTTTACGATGACTCTGAGATGTCACATTTGTCGAGTGCAAATCGTTGTCCAAAAGAGATAATCCATACAGTTTTCATTTGCTTATTGTTTTTGGTTCGTTTGAAAATCTTTCAGGTTAAGATGGCTGAAGAGACAGTTAAGAGAGTGACAGGGATCAACCCGCTACTTCTAGCAGTGTCGAATCTCGCTGGGGCTGGCATTCCACCAGTTAATGGCCCAATGGATGCGCCTTCCAATGCTGCTGCTGTCCCTATGCAACCTAGCACCAACCATCTCTTTCACCAAGCAGTTCCTAGTATAACCACTGCTGTTCCACATCAACAGGGATTGGAAGGAAGCTTCCCCGGTACTAGCTCAATTCCAATCGTCGGAAATCCAAAAAATGGCGTTGCTCCACCGAATGATGTTGGTGGAAACAAGTTGCCTTCATATCATCTAACAGCGAGAGCTGCAAACATGCAGAAGCAGCTTGCTCCTGGAACCAGTCCAGGCGAGGCATTACCTGGTTGGGGACCAGAGGTTGCCAAAAATAACAAGCAGAGTCCCATGTAATGCTTCTTATGCCTTCTTCCTTATCATATGTTGTTTCGAGGTGTTGCAATTTGCTAGCTAGAGATAAGATACTTATTCAGCGTTATGTATGAAGTTTACTGTTGCGTCTTTGTAGTCTGTTGTTCACGAAGTCGATTTAATTTGGTTCTCTCAACGTTTTCACGCTGAGATAGGCCGTGTTTATCTCAAGTATTTTTATTTACCATTGTCAATATAATTATAATAATAATAACACAGGAAGAAAAAAAAAAGACTGGCTCGATGCTAAAGATTTGCGATTGTGGTGGTCGGCGTAGGTTAAAAAAAAAAAAAAGGAAGGGGGGGGGGGGGGGGGGTCGGTTTGACTGGGACTGAAGTTTTCACCGTAAATCATCCTAATTGGGCAAATGAATTGAGAAAAGTGTAAAAACTTTACTCCTGTAATTCTTATTTCCTTCCAGTTACTATAAGAATGGTGAATAAAGAGGCAGACTGACTCAACATCCGAGCAGTCAGAATAATCTCCAAATTGTAAATATGCCCAACATATTGGCTCATTCGATTCACTGCGTCTGTATTTTTGCACTAGCTTGGAGACCTGACTGAACTTTGCTTTGAAAATGACTTTCAAGCCTAAAGAGAGACAGTGAAGTCAGAATTGATGTAAAAAAATGTTGGAAAAAGGGGGGAAAAAAAGTAGCAAAAGAGCTTCATACCTGGTTGAGCATTTGAAATATATAGTCTCGGGAGAGTTGTAGGTGCGGGCGTTTGAAAACATCCTCTTAACATCCGCTATAAACATCTCAAGAGTTACATAGTACTGCTCGGATTCTACCCTCTTTGACAAAGTCCTCAGATCTGCAGTTTATTGAATATCTACCAGGATCACAAATCTACCCATTAAGAAGTCAACCATGATCTCGCTTCAGAAAATGACGATTCTTACCCATGGGATCTTTTATGATTTCATAGTAATCAGGAACGTCTCGTGCATCTACTGGATCTTTGAATGGCCATGCATCTACATGATCCTGCATCGACTGCTTAAAAATGGACAACAAAGGAGGAATCCAATAAGGACAGGTGAATCTACACGCTCCATTGAGAAATTCATATAACACAAGTCACAACTAAGAAACAGAAAAGATAGATCAGTGGAAACTACTGCATATACTCATGCAACATCCGTTAATTAGTTGCTTATAGCCTACACACTGTTGAAAAGTACTTTTAACATGTATGACTTGAGAAAGAAAAGAGAGAAGAAAAGAAAAGAAAAGAAAAAAGGCCAGGTTTGTTTCTTCTCTTTGCACATGAATTGAACTAAGAAAACTTGCCTTTATAAGTGAGCGCATGAATGCCGTCAAATGTTTTTTACCACTTTCCGTAGCAGCACTCAAAACGCCAGCCCGTGAAAAGCCCCATTGATCAGGCGTCCAGCCAGCCTCTCCTGTCAAAATCACCAGAAACTTCCAATTAGTACTTCTTCGACATGACGTGACAAAGGGAAATGCAAAAAAAAAAATTTAACTTTAGGAATTTTATCCAAGAAAGAACAACTGCAACTGGATAAACATATTGAACCAAGCTTGACCAGAAATATTGCTCAAGCCTAAATAAAGAC
This sequence comes from Ficus microcarpa, assembly GCA_025413485.1. Taxonomy (NCBI): domain Eukaryota; kingdom Viridiplantae; phylum Streptophyta; class Magnoliopsida; order Rosales; family Moraceae; genus Ficus; species Ficus microcarpa. The sequence goes on along the minus strand of CM046384.1, from coordinate 3,548,030 downwards.
TTCAAAACTCCGCAGGGGATGGGGTGGGGGGAATCCTAAAAAGAACATACAAGCCCCACTTGAAACTGAAAGAAGGGCCCTCAATATGAGGACTGTGGCACCGTATTCCATTCTCTTTAAACAGACGATTTCATGACTTCGGATGTACAAGAGTTTTCCATATACTAATTCTTGTGGCCTGACCTATTAGAACCAAGTATATTTCCACACATATGATGTCTGTCTACAAACATGCAGAACTCACTGCAATCCAGGATAATGTTGGAAGTAAATTCCAAACCAAATAAATAGAACTACAATATAATAACAGGACATCAAACGTTCTAACCATTTGATATCAGCCATATCAACAAAATGGAACTATAACATATGGGGTCCATTTGGTTCTTAGGTCCGGACCTGAGTTTTTTATCTCAGTTTTTTTTTTTTTTTTCCCCCTAAAAAGTTAACAAAAGTTACTACTAGTTTTTAAAAAATCAACCAACTTTACCCTAAAAATTCCATTTCAAACAGGTGTTCCAATCATAAGCATAATTAAATGTGAGAAAGAGAGAGGAAATTGGAGAACTCACGCAAACCGGGAATGTCCTCAACTTTCATTAGTTTTTTTGGAATGCCAGCTTCTTTCTGCGTAAATGAATCACAATTAGAACCAAGATTCATAGTTATGTGATAAAACCAAGAGAAGCGCCATAAAAACTCTTGAAAACTGTGTGTGAAGCCATTTGTTGCAGGTTTTTAACACGCAAGTGTTAGGGGCCAACATGCATTCAAGTCTATGCACGGAGATTAAGGAAATGGTAGAGCAAATTATATATATAGATAGAAGTCTGTCACGATATCAAATATTCTATACCTTCTGAAAATCGATTCCTGGATAAACAATGTGACAGTTTGATAGCTCTCTTATCTTTTCATCAATCGCCTGCCCAAAAAATAAATGACAAAAACAACTATTGAGTTCAGATTGTTCCATGACAGTTCTCTTGCAAATATTTAAGAATCACTTGAGCAAAACCCATGTTAGAAACCCTCCACCAAAACTCACTAAACAAAGATTGAGGGCCCGTTTGGGTCGACATCTGGAAATGGTATTTTAAATGTTAGGTTAGAAATGCGTGTTTTGGGGGAAAAATTTTGAAAAAGTTCTGTGATATAAAAATTAGTGCAAAAATTTGAAACAATGTTTTGTTCTCTTATCATGATGAATATTTTGACATAAAAATCATCTCATTTCGATTTGAAATGAGAAAGTTCTGGACTCTTAAAGTTTGAGTTTTTTGAAAATGGAAAAGAGAGAAAGCTTGATGTAGAGTTGAAATTTTGAAATCCAAATGGTAAAATACCATTCAAACAACTGACCCCAAAGGGGCACTGAGAATCCTGCAAAAAACAACTCAGAATAACAACAGAAATTGATAAGTTGTCAACAGACTCTTACCTGCCTCTGGCGGCGAATCATGGTTGACAAATCAGTATATGGGAGCTTCGGATCAATTTTGCATTCCATAAGGATGCCTCCATCATAATCTTTTATGTACCTGACATGTCACATAATCACTGTATGGTTACAGACCATCCAACAGGCATGAGATACTGATAAGGTAGCATCTTAAACTAAAAGATGCAGACGATGAAACATAGAAATTCAGAAATACATGCATAAGCATAACTGCCATGGTGAAATATCAGCAGCTGAAGATTTATCCACACCCCCAACTCCCTCAAAAGGAGGAGAATTAAAAATTCTAGAGACACCTCCCTTGGCATGATTTTGGATCACAGGTGCAATAGGTAGTTGCAAAGTACAGAAAACAATGCAGCGGCACTTTTAAGGCCAAAATCAAATTTCTTTCATGCCTTTCCTACCAGAATAACTAGAAGTTAATGAAAGCCACAAAGGCAAAAACTATATTTGTATTCTACAGATGATTGTCTACACACAACTGGAGTTGTATCAGAACATACCCTTGCCAGCGATCTTTCTCCAAATGAATCTCTTTTGTAAAACCCTATAAAAAGAGGGGGGGAAAAAAGCAGCATTTAATGCATTGTACAAAACAAAATCTGATCCAAGCTAATAAGAGAGATAGAATTAAAACAAGCAATTAAGGATTAACTTTTCTCAAAACCAACACTGGTGAAGAACCAAAAATCCTTGAGAAACAGAGGCGTGCTACTAATTTTTTGATGCGAAACAAGAAAGCTTAAAGGACAACAATGATCACACACCAACTGATCTGTAATAGAAAACACTACCTGCTTTATAAAATACCCAACGGCATTGTTGTCAGCATACGTCAGAAAATGAGTGAGCCCATCAGCATCTCGTGCATACTGCTTTAAATGATTCATCAGTCTAGTACCATAACCTTTAACTTGTTCATCAGCAGTAATTGCACAGAAAGCAATCTCTCCGAACTTTTGGCTGTAGTTCCCAGTAAAAAGAGTGTTAGTGCTGAGCACCAACGAAACACCACACTAAAACAAAACCAGAGCTTCTCAAAGGTGCATACTTCAAATTAATAAAAGTAATCCCTGAACCCTGATCCCATTTCATGGAGAAATGAAAAAGACGTGCAAAATAAGAAGTCAAAAAATTTCCATTTTTTGGGTATTGAGAAATCCCAAAAACCCACATGGCAGGCTTGGTTTGAAACTAGCGCACCCAACCAACCCTACAATCTTCGAGAAGCATAAAATTCACGGTTAATCACCAAGTATGCGGAATCTCCTAATTATAGATCCAATCACCTCATTCGTACAAGGTAAAACTTTTTATGATTAGAAATTGCTGCTTAATACTGCTAAGCTATAATTCAAAGTCAACAAAGTTTAGGCTCCATAGCGCTCTCTAGTAATACAAAACATAGATTTTAATTTGGATAAACAAATAACTGATTGATAGAAGCATCTGCAGTCATTTTTAGGTCATTTTTTGGATTGCTACTTTGTTTGTACATCAATTAACCATTCATAGACACATGAATGCAAGAAAATGAACAATGTATCTAGTAAATAGTGCGGAAATTGGTAAAACGTAAAGAAAGGGAAAGTTTGGAGCAAAGATGAAAACTTTACCTAGCATATGGACGATAGGTGATGCCACCAACAACGTGATTGCGTCTGATAACCATTACGGATTTATGGTTTCTGTTATCCATACAAAAGTGCGACTTAATATAATTAAAAAAAAAAAAAAAAACCACTCGCCACGCACACACCACACACACACACACAGATGCTAAAGGGTACATATAGCATCAACCCCACGCCCCCCCTTCCACCAAAAAAAAAAAAAAAAAAAAAAAAAGAGCTGCTCTTAGATCCTACATGAGATTACACTTGGGTATAATGCTATGCTCAAATATTATGCTTCTATGCCCTTATTAAGCCAGTGTTTGGCATGATATCGTACTGTGAAGTTAAGAACTTTCTACTCTGACCCCTGAGAAGAATCTAGACCCAGAAATCACGCTTTGTCCTTGACCACACCCCGGTTTATATAATTCAGCCTTTTTCTGGTGTTACCTATCCATAACGAGACGGACAATGTACTCCTTTGGCATGTTAGGTAATTGCCTGCCAAAAATATTCTTCAATCCTATTAACCTGAGAAAAGTATAAAACAAAAGCGTATCAGAGTTATATAAATCCACACAAAAACTGATATGCATTAAACTATCTTTCATGGGGTCATTGAACAAAACTAAAAGCTGGGGAAAGAACTTGAACAGCAAAACAAAATGCAGCACAAAATGCAATGTCGAAGACTAAAGAAGAGAAAAGAACTGCCAAAAACTAAAATCTGGGGAAAGAATTTGAACAACAAAACGAAATGCAGCAGAAAATGCAATGTGGAAGACCAAAAGAAAGAGAAAAGAAATACCAAACCATATGGTCATCAGTTCCATCATTTGAAACGCAAACAAACTTGAGTCTTCCACTTTCCTCCTGAAAAAAAAAAATAATGTGTCGATTTCGCTCGACAATGAAGAGAAACAGAGAGAAAATTTGATGAGTTAAGTAGATTACCTCTTTCTTCAAACTCTCTTCCCTAGCACTATACGCCCCACTGGTCTGCAAATTCTCCGTAAATATCTTGGTCGGGTCCTCCTTCACCACCATTCCCTGGACCGCGCTCGCGTTAGCGGCGGGGCCACCGGCGCTGTTCCCGCCGCCGCCGCCGTCCTTTCCGCCCTCGGAGTTCTCGATCTTGACCGTCGGATTCTCCGTCTTCAGCTTCGAGTTGCGCGCCGCAGCCGCCGGCGCCGAGCCGCTGCTGTTCTCGAGCCGCGCGGCGGTGAAGTTGCGCATGGACTCGTTGTCAAAGTCGTCGTCGTCGACGGCGGCTTCCTCGGAGTCATCGTCGGAGTCGGAATCGCGCCGCCGCCACGGGCGGAGATGCTCTCGAGGTCGTCGTTGGAGGTGAGGGCGCCGTCGCGGCGTCGGCGGAGAAGGAGGAGGAGGGAACGGCGGCGCGTGGTCGTCGGAGGAGGCCAGCTTGCGCTTATGGATGGAGGAGGTGGCGGAGGCGGAGGCAGAGTGCGAGGGGGACGGCGACTGGGAGGTCCGGGAACGGTTCTGCGCGGCGAGGTGGGAGGAGTGGCCGTCCATTGAACGACTGAAGAAGACCGTCCGTTTTTGTGGTGGTGGTTGAATTGGGAAATTGGGGTTTTGCAGGGGAGATCAACTGGAGAAGAAGGGTTTTTCTCCCGGAACACTCGTGGACGGAGGACGACGATGGTGACAAAATGTTGGGCCCCATTTTGGTTTGGGCTTTTTTTGGGTTAGAACACAAGAATGGGCCTCGGCCCAGAACTTTCATGAACTGAACGTAAAAGTATTTGTGCAGATCTGAAAACGACATCACAATTCTCCTGAACACAACTACAAATTAAAATTTTCACCCCAAAAAAATTTTAGATTCCCTTTTAAAGAAGAAAAAACTGATAAAAACAGTTTTTTTTTAAGGGATAAAAAAAAACAGTTTTGAATACCCTTTTTTTTAAATTGCCAAATCTTTTTTATTTAAAAAATTTATTGGTGGCCTTTGATCGAATTTAACGAGTGAAAAATATATATTATATTGGTTTACTAGTGAGTGATATATATTTTTAAAAAAAGATAATTTTTCTTTTAAAAAAATAGCAGCAATTTTCCCACCTCCCATTAAAAAAAACAACAAATTGAAATGTAAATCACAATAAGTAAATTTTAAACGACAGAAATTATTTATTAAAAAAAAAAACTAACTTTAAGAAAGACGAGAAACATTAAACGACATAAATCAAAATGGAGTGAAATAAAAACGACAAACTAAGAGGAAACGACAACAAAATTACATACGACAACGCATCTGAAAACGGCAACAAGACCCGAACGGTGTACTAGCCATAAACGACATCAAACGATCAGGATAACGAACTTTAGAAAGACAATAAATGTCAGACGACATAAAATCCATAAACGACATAATAAGAAGACCACGCCAAGATGAAGGAAGAAACGACAACTCATGTGTACGTGACAACAAAAAATAAACGACATAAATCGATTATTATTTTTTCTGTACGAAGTAGGAACATGAAATTGTTACCTTTACATGAAGAACAATGTAGCTACTTGGCTGTTTGGCTTTACGAGGCATTTATTGGTACGTCGAAGCTGAAGTAATACTTGCATTGGCATCATTTTACATTCTTCTCAATTGGAGGTAATTTCTTCTTCGAATTACCACTCAAGATTTTTATCAAGTTTTTAAGAGCCATGTTAACGTTCACTTAACAATAATCCAATTAAAATAGCAGTCCTAATCACTAATTCAGATGAATCACTCATAGTGTTGGATTAATGTATTTGATTACTATTAGTTTAAAATTGTTCGTATTATCATAAACATGTAGAATTAATAAAGGAAAAAGCAAATAGAAATTTGTAGAGAGGAAAACTGGAGAAGAAAAAGAGATTTTTCACTGGGAGCACTCAAGGACGAAGGAAGATGATGATGATGGCAAAACGACAGGCCTATTTTGGTTTGAACGAAAGGATGTTGCCTAGGCCTTTCACGAACTTAATGTAGAATGAGTAGACAAAAAATTTAAAAACGACATATATAAAGGGAAACCACAATAAAGTAAATATGACAAACGACATCAATGAATCTAAACGACAACAAAGTTAAATGATGAGGTGAGGAAGGGGGAGGGAGGGAGGGAGTGATCCATTTAGTGTTGAAACGGTGACTAGAGATGGTCTGTTTGTCATGATGGGATTAGGAAGAACATCAGTTAAGAACAGGAGATTTTCACAAGAAGCACGCAGGGATCAAGGATGACGGATCGATTTTTTTCTTCGGATGAAAGAATGTGGATAGGTCTTCCATAAACTCAATATAAAATATGTAGACGAAAACTAAAAATGGTATAAATCAAGGGAAGTGACAACAAATTTAAATATGATAAATTGCATCTATAAACTACTTCATTTTAAGGGAAACCTGAGAACCAACCTTAAGTCAAAGGAGCCTACTTCCACAACAACAAAGTTAAACACGATAACTCGTCTAAAAATGACAGTGTTCTAAACAGCACATAAACCACGAACCATCAGAATAGAAAACATTTTGAAAGAAAATAAATATCAAATTCAAACAATATAAATCAAGAAATGACGTTAGATGAAGATCTAACAACTTAAAAATGAACACGGCGTTTTATGATATCGGCAATCAATTTAGAAACGACAATCAAAAGCAGACATTAAAATTGAAAAATGACATCACATGAAAACCACATCAAGCTGAAATATGAAACAATGTCAAATCTGAACGCAAGCTATAATGAAACGACATGAAAAGGAATTAACGACATCAAACAAGAACAAAATGTGAAATTGAAAATAACATAGAATGGCAAACAACATCACCAGAAAACCACAACAAATTCAATAAAGGAATGACATAGCATAAAATGAAGACAAAACAACAGGAAAACAACAAAGTTTAAAAACGACTGTAATTCATACCACATTGAATCTCAAAACGACATCATTTCAAAACAACAACATTAAAAAAAATGGCTTGCCTTATGTCTACATAAAGCATAAGATAGATCAATATAAGTTCTGAAACTTGATCCAGATTCCAGCAAGTGACCAAATTTGCTCTATAATTTGTGCAGCATTAAAAACAAAAACAGAATATAACACAAACATACACAAATAAAGTCATGTTTGTCATTTAAATTATAACTTCAATTCAAAATGACAGGAAATTCACAATAAACATTAAAATAGGGGGAAACCGTCTCAAATCAAAGGTCCAATATTTAAGTTTAATATAATAGTGCTGTAATTCAGAGAAACCCAACAACGAAACCAACATCTTCCCAACTAGGTAACTAGTTCAGATGGTCTTCCACTTGAGCTTCTCATGGATTCTTCTCCAAATTACCCCTACACAAGAAATCCGCCGCATAATTAATTAACAATACCAATTAATTAGGCAAGCATTAATGCAAGATCCCGAATATTGTCATAGATAATATCAAGTAAGTAACAAAAGGAAAAGAGTCAACTAGTTAAATTAAAGAATCTGATAAGCGCACGTCATGTTGTGAATCCACTAGTTAAAAAAATGAATTATTTACCTGTTGTAGGCTTGATGAGGTACAATGCATCATCAGTACCAGTAGTAGGCATCCTTCTTATTCTCCCTTACAGCGAGAGGAATGTAGGTACTTAGCTGTTTGGCTTTCCGAGACCGTTTCGAACTCCTAATTTTTGGAGCTGGAATTAGAGCATTACTTGCCCTTGCAACGTTTGCCTTCATCTCACTTGGAAGTTTCTTCTTTATCCACCTCGGACGATGAGTTGTCGAACTACAGTAGAAGATTTATCATGAAATTGTTCTGAACCATGTTATTGTAATAAAAAATGGCAATCTTTGATTATTAATGCAGATGAATCATGCATTTTTGTTATATCAATGCACAAACTAGGAAACATACTTTTTATTTATTTATTTATTATACATCATTACAAAAAAAGAACCATCAGTGACGACTTATGTCATCGTCAATACCTAGACTATAGCGACGACTTGTCTATATTAAAACGTAAAATTGTCTTTATATAGGTAGGCATGCATGTCTAACAAAAAGCATACCTAATTCCGATCATGAAACTCGTATTCAATGCCCTTAAATTCACACTTGTGCATGGAAACAAAAATAAAAACATTTTACCGTAGATGCATTAAGTAGAGTAGAGACATTCTATTAGATTATAAATAAATTGCCTAAGATAATTTCTTATTTAAAAAAATTAATCACCTAGCAGGTAAATTTGTTGAAATATGGACGTAGTCGGTCCGGAAACGCTAAACGTTGAATCACTTCGTCCTTGTTCATTTCTTCCTCGGCATAGTCGTTGTACGAAATCTGCGTAAGAACATGTAATTATAGCATGTCATGCCATGTGTCTTCCATCAAAAATATTTCTATTACAAATACATGTAATTTACATTATAACAGATCAATATCAAGTTCATCACCAAATTAGAGACCTACATATGGGGAAAACACTAAAAGAAATCCCCCATAATGTCACCTTATGACACACCAAGATATCCAATATAGTGCAACGGGAGACTTGTAATAACATCTAAATGAAAATTGACTGGCACCACTAAAATGCATCGTCATTCATGGTTGACGGGTTTAGGAGAGACGTAGAAAGGCATACACCATATCATAAAATACACATATATATATGTCCAATCATATGATATTATTAAAAATGAAAACAATCACAAGTTTCGAATGAATGTAAAAGTTTCTATCTAAACTCTTCCACTTTCCACTTTGTTAAATTAGCCCCATTAGATTGTGTGTATATATATATGTATGTATGTATATGTATGTATATTTGACACTAATTACAAAATCAATAACAGTTCCTAGCTAATCACAAATTAGAATTAAAGAACTTAGTCAAACCTTGAACCATCCATTTTCAACTTCATAATTTGTAATGATTCCTCGGCGTTTCACACCATCAAAATCCTTGAAAACCATCGCCCCTATCCACTTGCGCGCTTCACACCTCAGATCTTTCTTACGCTCCTGCTGGAATTAATCATCAATAGTTATTAATAAGAGAGCATGATAAACGAGAACCTCATGCTAAAAGTAATCTATAATTTAACAAAAAAATGACCTAATTAAGGTTCAGATTATATAAAAATATAGGTCACAAGCTTAATTTTATTACTTACATGGTTTGCTTCTCTTTTTGAAATGTCTCTAAAACCAGCAACATGCTCATCATGCTTCTTGTCATTATCAGCCTTCCTTGTGGAACTACCTCCTGGGTCCATTGGTTCTTGCTTTGAAGCAAGTTGAGGGTTGAAGGCACTACTCCCTTCTTCCTCTGGAACCGTACGAGAATACATTAATCAGGAGACCATTGCTTTTTGTTTGTGTGTGTGTGTGTGTAATATGTGCATGTATTTATATATGTGTGTGTGTAATATGTATATGTATATGTGTGTGTGTGTGTAGGTTGTTTTCTTAATTTTTTGTCGTCAAAAGATTATTGATGAGAATAGTTCGAATTCTGGCAAATTATAGTATGTGCATATACAGATAAAATATTTACCATTGCAAAAGTTTTATAGGAATTGTTTTAGATACCTATATTGGTTGGTGTATAAATTATGTATGCGTGTGATACATTTAAACGTATATATATAGCTACTATTATTTGGGATGTACGATGTTTTCAAAATCAAAGGTAATTAACTTGCGTTGAATGTGTTTGCATACACACACATACACATATAAGGTTTGATATTGGAGTAATTGGTATTCTAGAAATCAAGTTGTATTTAAGGAGAAGCTTATTTTGAATCATGTTGGACATTGGTTCTATATCTAACTCTCAGCAAGACCACCTGATTTTGTGATGATTTAGGATATCTGGAAAAAACTCCAAGTGCTTCACAAGAGATTTTGGTGTGATGGCTCGCTTATTCCATTTCCACCACCCAATTAGATCAAGGTTAATACAGATGGAGCTACTCATAGCGCTCCAGGTATTGCTTGTAGCGTATCGATATTTTCCACACTTGTATAGGTTTTGTGAAAGGTAGTTTTTCTAAAGTTATTGGCATGGCTTTTGCTTTTGAGACGGTATAGGATTTCGTGATAGATAATATAATAATATTATTATTTTTAAATTTGGCTGGTATAACTTATGGGTGGAATGTAATTCTATGATTATGTGGTGAAACTTTTCATTCTAAATTAGAATAGGTGACTTAATAGATGGGTTAATTAAAATTTTAGACTCGACGATGAAGTTTAAATGTTAAAGTTCTTTCACATCTTCTGCAAAGACAATTGTACTGTTTAAAAGCTTGCTCTCTTTGGATTCCAAAATGACAACTTCAAATGCATGGTCTATTGTACTGATGTTTGCTCTTCAATTTGTCAATAGAAATATGTCTATTAATTCTCCCTTTTCATAGATCATATGTCCAGATGAGATGATATGTACTTTGTTTAGTTTTTTTGGAGGACTAATTTATAAGCTTAATCAGTATAGACACTTTATTTTCTCTTAACTTTTTTTTTTTTTTTTTTTGGGACAACTCTTACGGTTTTTTTTCACTGGCTTTTACTAGCAAAGTTTTTAATTAGCTTTATTATAGGAACCGATTTACAAATATATATACTTAGCCAAGTTTCACACACGTGCAGCGGCGGAACCACATTCAAATCAATGAGGGTAAGCGTCTTGATTCATATTTTTAAAAATTAATTTTTAGTCTTATATTATACCTTCATTTAATAAGAAAAATAACAACTGCTTCTCACTCAAGTTTTAAAATATTAAATTTTATTTCTAAAATTTTTATAGAATTTAGATACGCGCTCATTTTATATTACAAAATGAATTGTTGTGCCCACATTCAAATATTATAGTATACAATTATGTTTTTTTTTTTAAGAAAAAAAATATATCACTAACTTCATTTCCTAGCTTCCACCTTTACGAGAAAGATTTTATTTTACATATTCCAAAATAGGCAAAATACATTATTAATTAGTGTACAGACAAAAATTTTGACAACTAAGATAGAATATTTCTTCTGTATTTAAATTCGTAACATCGGAAATACACAAAAAAGAAACATTAAATTCAACGTATAGAACAACCAACATTTTACTAAATTTAATGCTTCTCACAATCGTAGCATGTAAAGCTCCTCTCTTATTAGCAAAGTACAAATAAACTTTAAAAAAAAAAAAAAAAAAAGCAATACAAGAATTCATGTTCTACTGCAGACAAATTAAATTGTCCTACTTCATTCAACTAGTATCAAAAGAACGTTATGTGAATAATGTCTTAAGTCAGACGATTGTATAATCCGACGGATAAATCTAAGAAAAAATAAAGTATTTTTCAGACGACCGTTGAATTAAACACCAATCTTATACATATGCATTTTGACCAGAAAGGAATGATATATATAGACATAGCATCATGGATTATACCTAGTAATATAGCTTAATAAGGAATATAATATATGATGCACATAGATTGTTAAACCATGCTCAAAGAATATCAAAAACGTGGTAGTTATTATCATTATCATTTGGCAAGAGGAATATAAAGAAGGAATGAATATATATATATACATATATATTTTTTTTATATAAAAAAAAAAGGCAGGAGTAATTTTTTTAAAGAAATAATAGAATTTGAGAAGTGCTAACAGTCTACTGTTGGCTAGAGAAGGGAAAACACATGGGTTGTTGGCCTTTGGGTCCCACAATATTTTGAATTATATAAGTGAATATTAGTGATGTTTAACTCATTAATAAAGAATAAGTCTCATATTACAATATAGAACTTACCTGATGCTCATTTATTTATTAATGTGTCATATTGAACATCACTTATGTTATCAAGCCCTTTTTTCCTTTGATTTTGGAAAAACATAGAGAAGCGAGACTGGGAAGTGGGTCCCACGATATTACAAATTAGGGAAGAGAGTGGATATGGCAGTGCATTTCTCTATCCTTGCTTGTCTTTTTTTTATTTTTAGTAAATAATCCATCCTTCTCCTTTTATATCTAATAACATACACGAAAATGAATATACAACAATCCTCCTCTTTTTCTAATCTACCAAGCAACTTTTTTTTTTTATAAAAAAAAAAAAATCATATTACTTCCATCTACCCTTACATTACTTCTTAATCCTTCACTCCAACTAAACATACCCTAAAAATTCGTTGTTCATTTGATATGCACATGTGGTTGTATGAAAAGTAAAAATAATTTAATATGCACATGCGGTTGTACGGAAAGTAAAAATCTCTAATTTAGGTAAAACCAAATGACAACTTAAATTAAAAGTTCAAAGCATTTCTAAATATAGTCAAAAGAATAAAATACTGCTTAGTTGCACCATCATATAGCGTGTATCAAACTACTTTAAATTGATTCAGAAAAAATAACACATATGGATCAGAACAATAAAACCTTGCTAGTTAGGACTAGATATCTAGTCAAGATTGCCAAACAAGAAGCAGATCTAACAACAAAATAAAAATTACAAGATCAAAAATTACTACCATATCCTCTAGAATCACCCTCAATATCAAGCAAAACTTTAAACCCGGTATTTAATACTTAAGTTCTTACATTTGTATATGCAATTTTTAATTTGTTGATTCTTTTTAAAGAGTCCAAGGATCTTCATATATATATATATATATAGATCTACAATCTATCCTCTTTATGCTCTATGAATCCTACTAAATTTCCCCATTTTTAATCATAATTTTCACTAAAAATAAAACTATGATCAGACTTAAGAAAACGAAACATCTAAGAGAGAAAAGAACAAAAAGAAACCAGACAACATATCATATTATATACATATATAAGCCAAAACAAGGATAAACATATGCATGTACAAGAAGCAATTATATAATTATACATATATGTACAAATCGTGTGCTTCAAAGAGATCTCACCTTCAAGCTTGGGCACCACTTCGTTGTAGTAGTCACTTGTTTTCAGATGAAGATTTTAAACCTTCAACAAAATCCACCTAGAAAGAGTCATATAAACATATATGATTATATATATGCATTACATATGTTAAGGAAAAGGGGGGAAAACAAGAAAGAAGTTTCAGTGACCCACCTGAGGAAATTAGCAAAGAAAAAGGTGACGAACGAAATAGTGAATTGGATTAGAGAAATGCTGCAATGGCCATGGAAATGTGTTTGGGGCTTTACCTCTTCAAGACTCTCTCTCTCTGGGAGACCACACGAATGTATTACACGTTGCACTGAGATTCTAGAGTGAGGGGAGAGAGAGAGAGAGAGACTTGGAGAGAAAGAGAGGCTGTGCTCTTTCTTGCCTGATGATTTTCATCCATGTCAACAATGTAACGTTATACAAATGCCAGTTTTGAGCGTTAGATGACAAAGGATTTGCCCAATTGACTCGCACAAAATTTCCTTTACATTATTGGTTCGAGAATATGTTTTGTGACCCCCCTGAGTAACATGCACATGCTAAAGTAAGTAACATTTAAGGTATATATGCTCACCCAAAAAAAAAAAACATTAAATGTATATAGTAAAATATATGGAGTGAACATTTAATGTGTATAGTAAAATATAGTAAAATATATGGAGTTAACATTGAATGTATACATTAAAATATATGGAGTGACTTTCTTTGATGTTGAATGGATCTTGTAAAGATATTTGTAAAGCTCACTAGCCATACCAAGCCAAACTTACTATTTTTGTAAAATATCAATGACGTATGACAATCTTTTAAATAAATAATGAGAATAATTTATTTCGTCATTTTGCATTTTATAATCCCGAATTAAAGCACAAATAATGATAAAACTCGTGATAGGATAGACAGAATCAAGGATGAAATTAATATAAGCATAAAGTATAAAGCATTCATAAAAGACTTGTTTATCCATTAAATGACAATGGAGTTGAATTTTTGCATTTAATTCTCCTTGGCATTGAAAAAAGAGCTTCTTCTTTTTTTTAACATGGTTGCCCTTGAGTTTTACATATTTGACAAATTATTTTCTAAACTAAAATATTAACAATCGACCCCTTTAAACTTCAAAACCAAACTGTCAAGAATTTTATTTCAGGACTAATTTGACAGACACGGTAAACTTAAGGGCATTCGTATAAATAAGCAAAAAATAGCAGAAGAATAATTTTCGGATTTCTCCCATGTAGAAGAGGTTGGACTTTGGAGGGGTACGTTTCTAAAAAATTTAATTTGACAAACGTTGGACAAAGACTCCAAGAGTGAAAGCGTGGAAGTTTCATGTACAGAAAGTTTCGTTGGTATTTTTTTTTTTCCCCTCTGAAATTATTTGTCTTTTTCACACGTGAAAAAAGAAAACAAAACAGAGTTCGTAGAGTTCGTAACCGATCCAACAAGCACGTTCGTCACCTTCTCCAAATTGTCGCCGGAGTTAGATGGCACCAAGCTTGTCTCCGGCGAGTGCTCGCCGACGAAGTGGAGTACTTTGAGGTGTGTTCCATTAGGGTAGAGTTGGAGAGAAATGTCAGGTTCGACCAAATGGCTTGTGGCAAGGGCGGTTTGTGAAGTGCTTCACCGGAGAGATTCACCGTCGTCGGAGTCCGGCACGTGGTGAAAAAGCTCATCTCTTGCGGCATCGGGAGTAGCAGAGGTCGTGAAAGAAAAATGAATTCTTTTTCTTTTTCTTTTTCCTTTCTTCTTCCCATAGTTTATCAGTCTAATAGTAAATTATTGTTTTTTTTTTTTTAATAAATCCGAAATAAAATCTAAAAAACTGACATTACTTGAAACTATCTTGCCAGTACTAAAGAAAAAATGCTATATAAAAAATTATTATTTAAAACCAATAAAAATGATAAATCCAATCCAATATTATAATGCCAAATATAAGACATGATTAATTAAAATTCAATCCTATTTTCTCCTATTCATCCCAATCTAATAGAATGTGTAATTATCTAATACTATCGTATCCTAAGTACCAAACGAGCTTAAGAAGATTATACAAGAATAGTCAATTTTTAATGTGAACAAAAAATTTAAAAAATTTTAAAGATAAATTAAAAAAATTCACCGAAGGGAGAAGTCTCCACTCGACCACAGGTAACTCCACCCCGACTCCAGCCAAAAAGAAAAAAGAAAAAGAAAAAGAAAAAGCAAGAAAGAAAGAAGAAAGAGAAGTCACATAGCACAAGAATAACAATGAAGCGATGTTGTTTTCCCTGTTTCAAGTGTTGCAATTTAAATATTGATTTTTACTGGAAAAGGCTACGAGACTAATTAGTGCATGTTTGTAAACCCAATTCAAACTATTAGTTTGAATTAAAATTTTTGTCCTTTTCCCAAAAAGTTTTTTATCTTTTCTGAAAAGTCAATAAAAATTACTATTGAAATTTAAAATTTTCAACTCAAACTGGTGAACCAAACGAACCCTTAGTGATTTGAAAATGCTACAATTTGGACTACAGTAAACTCTAAATACAATCTCATCCTTCACTTCTCTTGTCTTTTTTTTATTTTTTTTTATTTTTTTAATCTTTCTGCAGTATAAAAGTCCATAAAAGAACCAAAAGAACGTGGTATAATGCATCATCATTCATCAGTACCAGTAGTAGTCATCCTGATCTTGTTATCCTTTACAGCAAGAGGAATGCAGGAACTTGGCTGTTTGGCTTTCTGAGGCCTTTTCGAATTTCGGATGCCTAATAACTGGAGCTGAAGCATTAATACTTGCCCTTTCAACATTTGCTTTCATTTCATGATAACCTTTTTTTTTTTTTTTTTTTTTTTTTGAGTTTGACTGGTATAACTTATATGAGTAATCTAATTCTATGATTATGTGGTGGGACTCTTCAGTATAGACACTTTCTTATTTGGTTTTTTATTTTTATTTATTTTTTTTTTTTTGGGACAACTCTTACCCGGATTTTTTCACTGGCATTTACTAGCAAAGTTTTAAACGAACTGTATTAGAGGAACCGCTTTAAAAATATATGTAGTTTCAGCTTCGCCCTTCTAATGCCAGTTACTGATAGTTTTGCTGGTGTTCTTTATTAATTGAGTGGGTTTTTCCTTTTGGGAGTATATTTTTACAGTTCTCTTTCACTTTAAACTTTTATAATTTTGTCTTTGATTCAATATGTTAAGTTAAAAACTTAGCGAAGATGGATTAAGGTTTTGGATGCTAATTTAGTTAGAATGTTACAAAGCCAAAAATTTTTTTTTTCTTACTTGGATGTCAGTTGTCTTTTTTTTTTTTTTGTCATCAATATGTGTGTACGGAGTTAATTAAAGTAATCTACAAGTTAAAGTTCAAATCTATTATATATGTAAACTCATCCTATCAAAATCTATATCCACATTTATCAAGAAATTGCGAAAGGAGGACAATAGCCCGTAGAAGTATAATATCAACACGATATACAGATCATGATTACTGGCTAACACTTCGGTTTGGTATTATAGTTGGAGTTGAAATTTTTAAATTAGAGTTGATTGATTTTTTAAAAATTAGTTATAATTTTTGTTGACCTTTTAAAAAAGATAAAACTGAGATGAAAAATTTAAATTTGAGTTGGTTCGTGAAACTTAGCATTTCTTATTATAAATAGGTGGTAGTGGCCAGGAATCAGCGGTAAAGATAAGGCAATCATTTGTTGTAAATAACGGCTTTTTTCCTCCTATCTCCTTTTTTAAAAAACAATAACGCCCTCTTTTGTGTGTGTAAGTTTTTTTTTTTTTTTTTAGGGGGTGTGTGCAGGGACGGAACCACATTCAAATCAATAAGGGCAAGTGTCTTCATTCATATTTTTAAAATTTGATTTTAAAAATAACAACTGCTTCCCGCTCAAGTTTAAAAATATTAAATTTTTAATAGAATCTAGATATGCACTCATTTTATATTAACAAATTATTAGTGTGCCCACATTCATATATTATAATTATGACCTTTTTTAAGAAAAAAATATCTCCGGTCTCATTTTGTAGCTCCGCCCTTACGTGAAAGATTTTATTTTAGATATGCCAAAATAGGCAAAATGCATCAGTTATTAGTATCCAGACAAAAACTTAGACAACTAAGAAAAAAATTCAACCAAAAAAAATTTTTTTTTATTAATTCAACCATGAAAAAGATAGGCATATATTTTCTTTTTTGAAAGTAAGATAATTAATTGTAAAGAAAAACATTACATTATCGTTCACAATCAAACAATATTTGACTGTTGCATACCCAAGCCTCGCTTAAGAGGATTATGTAATAATAGTCAATTTTTAATATTAAACAAAAATAAATTAAAAATTTTAAAAATAAATTAAAAAAATTCACGGGTGATTCCGCCACGACTTGCAGCCAAAAAAAGAAGACGAAGAAGAAATAGGAGTTACATAACACAAGATTAACAATGATGCGATGTTGTTTTCCCTGTTTTAATGTTGCAATTTAAGTATTGATTTTTACTGGCAACTTAAAAAAGAAAAGGCTACTAAACTAATTAGTGATTTGAAACAATTAAATGTATCATAAACATACGATTAATTTGTAATGCTACAATTTGGACTACAATAAACACTTATCACAGTCTCATCCCTCACTTTTCTTTTTTTTTTTTTTTTGACCTTTTCACCTTTCTTTTCATTTTTCTGCAGTATAAAAGTCCATCAAAGAACCAAAAGAATGGGCCGGCGAGCTACGTATGCCATTAGAAAAAAAAAAACGGAAGAGCTCGCGCCAGGTGCAACAATGAAGGGATATGCATGATCAAACTCTTGAAAATGCCATCACTTACTTCTCTTCTAGTCTGATCTCGGCCGATTTGGGCCGCTTTTTGGATGATTATTGTACAACGGTAATAGCCATCGAGACCTGTGTTTTCTTCTCCCACAACACCGCCAATAGAGCACAAACAATGATACCACCACACCTAGCGGAATCGCCCATCTGTTCCAAAACATGAAAACAAAATCAAAACGGAGTAATGATTCACACGAAAAGTTCTATAATAAACATCCTGAGTATGTGTGTCAGTGCCAAACCAACTCAGGAATAAGAAATGAATTTCAGAACCGAGGAGTTTAGTTTTCTTACCTGTCCAAATCCAATATAGGGCTGTACACAAGTGTTTCCCAAGTGGCTACTATCATGTGCCAAACTGGGTTGTAGTAAAGAGACTCCGATGTCCAGAACATCCTTGTGTATGTCTCTAAGAAGATAAAGAGAACCCACGCCCCAATTTCTAGTAAGATGAACTTTACGATGAATCTTCCCATCACCACCATCACAAGGGAAAAGGTCACCAACCAATTGAAGAGCCTGTTATTGTATTCTCGGATAAACAGCAATCGAGACTTCCCCAACATCTGCAGAAATTTTGTTTACCAAAATGAGCAACGCATTTGGGACACAGAAATAACTTAACTGGTTTTGGTCAATCTGGCGATTGAAATAAGAAGAACTTCCACTTTGGAATATAAGAATGAGAAATGATCAAACCTTCATCATCCGTTGCTCATAGTTTACTTTTGAAGGTCCCAAACACTCCTGCTCAAAACTTTGGTTGCATTGGAGGAAACCCGCATTGAATTTTGCCATGGTAGGAAGTCTCAGCACTTGAAGCTGATCCATTTTATCCTCGCACCTGGTATACAATCCCTCGCAGAGCTTTGACGATCGATATTCATTTGCTAGCATGACATTCTTGTACACCTAAATGACATTTTTGGATCAAATTAACATGTGTACTTCTATTTATATAGCATACTGCAAAATTATTGCTTATGCAAGGAAGAGAGGATGCCAATATTAGTACTTCGAAGTCAAGAATATATATATTTGATGGTCAGTCAAACTCTAAACATGAGACGATACCAACCACTACAGTTTCGTGAAGAAAATGATTTAATCTAAATTTAAGAAAGTTCTCCCACAGTACTCGGATGATTTTAAAACTTTGAAACTGATAGGTCCTCATATGACCTCTGACACTTAAAAATGACCTAAATACTTGAGCACTTAAGAACTATTAGTTAGCATACCCATGAGTACAAGAAAACCATTTAATTGATCATCATAGCACGTGATATTCATTAAAAAAACAAGTTGTCCTATTGAAAAGGGCAGAAGCCAGAACACACCTTTTCCATTTCTTCATCTAGTTGCATAACCGATTTCTTTGCATGATGACGGCCAAAATGCTGCTGATCAAAAAGTTTCATTGCATCCTCTTTGGATTTTTGATGGGCAGCTTGCAGAGATTGCTCTGACAGTGGTAAGCCCAACTTTGCTATTGTTTCACTATACAACTTCAAGCATCGCTCGAGAATGCCCTTATTGAAAACCTCCACTAGAGAGCCTGTTGATGGGATCTCCCCTTTGTTCAAGGCATCAAGTATCTGAATTTGAAAGTATTAAAGTGTGTAGAATTAGAATCTAACAGCAAGTATGGTCACAGAGTACAGGTGCAATTTTATACACACATGACACAACTTAAAGAGAAGAAAAATCGACGAGATTTATCACTAGTCACAACTTGTTAAGAATCTCCAATTGCAAAATTTCCCCCAACTTTGGATCAACCACCCAAATTAAAATGTCTTGATGTACAAATTGTAAATAGTCTCCACTAATATTAATCAAAACAAAGAAGTACCTGCTCGAGAAAAGATACAAATTCCTTTCCGTTGAGAGCTTTGCCCTGCACAATCTTTGGATGAATAATACTAGAGACAACCTGTTTTAATTGTTCCCTTTTCTTAACATAGGATGGGTCAAGCTCCCCATCCTTCATGTCGCAGAGCTTCGTTCGCTGAAGATGAGGCTGTTTAAAGGTTTAGAATCATCATGGAATCAGTCAAGGCTACATGATGTAGATAGCGAAATAATTACATCCACAGCCTCCTGCTAAAATTTATGAGCTTATTTAAGTCCATAATCCTTACTTGTGGTAAACTAAATGCTGTGCTGTTGTCACCCATGACAGCCAAGGAATCCCGAATCTGGTTAACCTGATAGAGACAAAAAAGAAAACAATTTAGTAGAACTGTTTAACTGATAACTCAAAAGCCCCTTCAAAAAAATATATAAATAAATAAAATAACTGCAAAAACAAACATCAGAATAGATAACATACCAAATCAATATTTTTGTCCCCTGCATTTGCAAAAGAGACCCAAAGTTAAACCTTGTCTTACAATCGGCAGTAAGGCAATTACAGAAATAAAGCTTACATCGTAAAATGACAGCACAGAGGAAAACCTAACCTTCATTATTTGGGACATGACGGAGAGCTTCATCCACCATTTGTTGCACAGATTTCCCCTCTGCAGAACACCAACAACATTCCAATTAAACAGGATTCAGCACTAAGATAATGAAAAAGGAATAATGGGCCTAAAGAAAACTCTTAGTATTATAATGACGAATCGGGCTCCTTACAAAAAGAACATAACAAATACAACCCTTTCGGGACTTACGTAGAAAATCACGTTGGATAAGCCACAAAAGCTTTGCAGGTTCAAAAGCAACATCTTGGCCCTATAAAAGTATCAGCTGCGTCATGACTTGTTGACACTAAATTTGACTGGAATTCATAGCAAGTCAGTCTAGCAGAAAACAATAGTGACAAGGGCTTGTACATTACCTTCACTCTGTTTGTCATACACAAAAAACAAACCATAAAACAAATTAGTTTTGGCAACAATTTGCAGAGCTAAAATTAAAAATTAATGTGCTTGGTGCAGTGACATTTCAGAAAAGGTGCGAACCTTCCATAAAATTCTTCAGCAAGCTCAACTGCAAATGACAGCCGAGAGATGTCAGCCTCACGTATCTACACAAAATAACAACAAGTTAATGACTTGGTAAAAGAGAATTAATTGTGAGTTGTGACGAGCTAAATGCCCTCTCAGGCAGTGGAAAACAGTTCGGTTAGCTAACATGAATAAACAATAACATCAAAGGCATATGTACTGACCGTCTCAGGTAGGTTATAAATAAGTACAGAACTCAAGACAGTGGCGAGAGCAAAAATCCTGCAAAATTAGTCGGGGACTCAAAAGATGAGTCGAAAAGGAAGGAAAGGCACAACAAATGTGTAGGGTTATGGCGTAGAGATTACCGGTCATCATAAACATTTGATTTCCCAACACTTTCAAATCCCTCTGTGTCAAGGTAAAGCACAGAAGTTTTCACTCCATCAATGTCTAATTCCTGCGGGGTTCCCCAAACCCATATTCCTGAAACAGTAAGTACACTGTAATGTTACAGCCATATACACATAAATACGAAATATAGTTAGACACGTTTGTTATTTCAGGTCAAGGTACATTACCCTTTGTTTTTGTGTCACGCATGTGTCCAACACCAAACCCTGGGAAAAACCATTCAAATTTTTTCAATACTTAAATCATTGAAAATTCAAACTCGCCAACTATGCCAAAAGATTAAGTAGACAAGATCAAAAAAGAATAAGGAATGAGGGCTGCACCTTCATAACAAGATAGTGAGAGAAGTTGATTAAGCAAAAACGATTTTCCAGAGCGGTATGGCCCAATAACCTAAATACATAACCGGTGATAGAATCAAGAAAAATGTAAAAATAACTAAGTAATAAAAGGGATAGGAATCAGACACTAACTGCTGTAAGATGTTCCTTCAGAAAGTAAAAACCGATCAAAACAATGTGGAGAAAACCATTATCTACATCTATATACTTCTTTTTGAATACGATAGCCTAATTACTTTATGTGGATTTTAGACGCTAGTAATCTAAAGTAATTCATCTTACTGCAACAGCTGCAATTGGAGTTGTTATCCTCTGGATGGCCTCCAAACCTTCCCGTGAAAGACGCAGTTTTGTATGACCAGGATCAGGTTCCACAATAGGAAACCTGTGCATACAGTTTGTAAAAAACAATTAGCTATTGCGGCCATTTAGTATTAGTATTGGCCAGAAAAGCAATTGTTATGGTCATACAGCTGCAGATATTCAATCAATATAAAATTGAGAAGAAACCATTTGGCATATCACGTTCTAAGTAAGAAGCACTAATTTACAGCTAAAGAACAATAACATGAGAAGACAAAATATGTTCCTTGTCAATCCGCTCATGCAATTTTTCTTTCAACTTCAACCATCGAACAAACAAAGAGATAATGTTCCAGTCTGATACGAGGGAAAGTTTCTGATAGCTGAAGTTTCATTTGATTAATTCAAACCTACAGTTCTTTGGATATTGAATATATATCCTACAACCTTACAGAAGTTTCCGGAAGTCGACATCCGCCATGGAAGATGCGGGCATAGAAATAACAATGAAGCAGGACTTAAATATTTTGTATTCCGACAAGCGGATAAGCTACTTAAGCCTGAGTAACTTTTCAGCACCATCTCTATGGTGCTTGCTATTATATAAGGGAAAAAAAAAATACTATAACTTCAGAAGACAACCAAACCAGGTAATGTTCCAGTTATAGCTATTTACATCCTCAGTTCTGTAAACACATTTTGCAGAAGTTTCCCAATGAGCTACCATTGCTTCCTAACTTTAAACTAGGCCGACCCATTTCATATTCAAAAACGTGATTTTTCCAGAAGTCAAAGTGGCCATCCAATGTGAGTCCTAATTTGGGCAGCCCTTCTAAGGGAGAAATTAGTAGCCTAAAATGGCATAGGAGAAAGTGTTCTCAAGTTCAAACACCTGTAATTTTCAAACTAGATTCTTAAAAACAGAATAAAAGGCATTGGTTTTAAGCAGATTAGGCAAAAAAAGAAAAAATATCGTGTTCCTACTCAAGTAATATGCATTGTCCAGGGGGAAAAAAATTCATGACCATTAGAACTTTCACCTTGCCATCAAATTCAAGAATCGTAGAACAGAAAAATACATTAAAAAATGAAGAAAAATATCACAATCAATTCAATAAAACGCAATAATGTTATTATAAGCCGGGAAAAAAAAAAGGGTGAGACGTTCAGATTCGAGAAATCCAGAAAGACAGAGCAAGGAAAAATCACTTACGCCTGGTTAAAATTCTCAATGGAGAACGACCCAGATGCGAAAAGGCAACAACAAGTCGCGAAAAGCAAAAACCAACGAGAAACCTCCATAGCCTAAGGAGAAGAAGAAGAACAGGGCAGAGAGAGAGAGAGAGACAGGCAGCTACCCCAATGCGGTAAAGTCAAAGGCGAGTTGTACGGAAGAATCAAACATAAGAACGCAAAGAAGAGAAGAGAAGCAAAAAGGAGAGGGAAATGGAATGGGATCTAAGAGAGACAGGAGTTGGGGTGTACGTTAAGAATCGCGGATCAACGTTCGGGTGGTTTTCGTCCTGCCCTTTCCATTTTGCAGAGACGGGCTCAGGATTTGAGGTTTGTGCTTGATTGTAGATGATAGATACCTCTTTTTAATAAATATAAATGAAATAAAAAAAGAAAGTAAATTTTTGATTGGATTTTTTTTTAATTATTAAAGCTAACATACATAATTTGTTGAAGACATTGGCTGTGTGAATCTTTCAAAGCTACAAAAAGCTAGAATTTTTCTCACGTTGTTTTTATTTTTTTTCAACTGGAGGTGTGGGATTGGGATCTTTACACGTTATGATATATTCGGATGTATAATTATTCCTAACCACACAAACAATTTTCTCTTTCTGATTATTTAATTTAATTTCATAAGTTTGAAAGATGATTTTTTGAAATATTTAGTGCGAAACATTGTGATAAAAATGGTTGAAAGGATACGTAACAGTAATATCGTATCTTATTTAACTACAAAATGTATAGTTTGTATTCTCACACTTTAAACTTAAAAAATAAAAAAAAATAAAAAAAAGAGCAAAACAAAACTTTTTGCAATAGCATGTTGGATTTTGTTAGCTTCATTATGTGAAAATTTTCCAAATTGGGAATTAATTGGATTATTTTTAATGACTTCACGTCCAAATTGTGAGCTTCATTATAATGTTATGTTACTTAAAAATATCATATTATATCTATAAAATGGAATGATACTTGAACAATTTTAATATATATATATATATATTTTTAGTATTATTGAAGAAATATAAAATGAGACAAAAATAAATGAATATGTGAGTTGAATGATTACAATTGTTATCACTTGACCGTAAGTTATCGTTGGGATAATAAATATCTAAGAATCATTTGAGGGATGTTAATATTATGTGCGTTATATTTCTAAGCGAACTATGATTTTAATTAAATTGAAATTTTTTAGGAAGATCTTATGTCCTGCATTATATTTTTCCTGGACACGAACGGCATCTCGAAGGAGGTCTCCGATCTATATCTCCCTCTCGATTTTTGCCAAAAATCATGGTGAGAGTCGCCAGAGAGAGAGCTTACCTTGTGGCAAAGGTAGAACTCACGGCTAACAAACAAATGGCCCTCCCCCCTCCTCCACTACCAGTATCTACGTAACTCTCTCTCTATTTTCGCTGAAAAAAGCTTCCCATCGTCTCTACCATCATTGACAAGAAGAGAGACCTTCCCTTTGTTGTTGCCTTGCGCTCGTCCCTCCCTTCTGGCTCATCTTTGTCATCGTCGACGGTGAAGAGAGAGATTCTCTCCCCAGGTTGTACCACTTCTCCTTTCAAGTTGCACCGTGCTAGTTTACGGATTGTGCCACCAGACCATATAGCCGCCGCATACGAGACATTTCCAAAATTTTTATAGTATCAAGTTGAAAAACATGAAGAGCATTTGTTTTTGAGGGAAAAAAAAATAGGATTACAAAGGTATTAAAAATATTTAGTGAAGTAACTAAATTGCAATGGTAAATCTTTTTTTTTTTTTCTCCTTTTTTTTTTTCATGTGTTGTCAAAATCTAAAACAAATAACCGCCACCACTATGATAATATAAAAACATTAAGTCTATAAATAATTGCCTAATCATGAAGTAACCAAAACCATCAAGTTAAACAAAATGATAGGACTAACACCATGTATTATTTAGTTAGAGAATAAGAAGAATAACAAAGCACGAGAAATTAGAAAATATTCCAAAAGGCTAAGAAAAAAATTATTGAAGAAAATGTTAAGTTAATTATTGTTACGTATTCGGCATAAATAAAAAATAAATGTTAAATATGAACATTATGTTAAATGTTGTTTTTTAATTAACACGAGTTTAATACCCGTACATTGCACGGGGAAGGAAGAAAAAATAAATAAATAAACTGAGTATTATATGATAAAAAGAGTTAGTTAAGATAAATATTATAATTATAATAAGTATAATTCTTCTCAAAATCTCTCCCAACAGTAAAGATGTAAAATCAAAATGATAATAGTACTAACAATAATAAAAACGAAAACAAAAGCAAAAAAGAAAAAAAATTTCTGTAGTTATACTAATTTAAAGAAAAAAAAAATTAAAACAAAAATAAAGCAAAAAACAAAAAAAAAAAAAGAATAAAAATCTTTAAACTCAAAATAACCTAAAAAAACTAACCCTAACAAAAACATTATAACAAAATAAAATATATATCATATTTTCTCCTTTTTTTACTACTTTTAAAAAAATAAAAAAAATTTTATCAGGTTATATATATGCAAAAACTTTAAAAAAAATGATTTTTAAAATATAAACAAAACAAACAAAAAAGAAAAAAAAATTGCATGCAGAATCATTAAAAAAAAGGTATTTAAAAAATAGAACAAAAGAAACAAAAAAGACACACACAAAAAAATCGAAATAAAGATAAAAAATTTGAAATAAAAAATAGTTTAAAAAAAAAAAGGCAAAGTGAGTAAAAACACAATACAACAATATATCAGAATCTAATATATAAAATTTAGAGTAAAAAAAAAGGTAAAAATAATATTAAGAAAAAAAAAACAAACTCTAAATAGGGGTAAAACCGGTAACACACTATAAGAAAAAAAAAATTAAAAAAGATGCATAAAACGGTAATTATACTGTGTGGGCAGCCGGTAATTTCTGCATAGTAGGGGTAAAAATGTCAACTCACTGTAGATGAAGGAAAACCAACTAAATCAGAGGAGTAAAAAAGTATCTGCACTGTAGACAAAACAGTAAAATATATAAGGACAAAACCGTCATTCCACTATAGATAAGCCAAAATCAGCACATAGGATAGGGACAAAATCGGCAGTTTAATGTAAAAAAAGCAGTTATTGTGCATTATTGTAGAAAAAAAACTGTACAACAAAAGCAACAAAAATTAAAAACAAAACAAAACAAAACAAAAATCACTGTTTATTAAACAGTGAAATATTGCATCCTTTTACTATAGCAAAGCAGCAAAAATTTAAAAAAAACTGTAACAAAACAGCAAAAGTTTAAAAAATACTATTCACTGAACAGTAAAACAAAACAGTAAAAGTTAAAAAAAAAAAAACCGTAGGAAAACAGCCCTAAAAAAATTACTATTCACTAAACAGTAAAATGTTACACCCCGTTTAGTATATGAAGTAATGTGTTGTTAGAAAATGAGAAATTTATATTATTTTTTTTCGTCATGTAAACTCTTAACTTCTAGATGCATTTTTTTAACATTAACGGTTAAATTAAAAAACGATGACCTCTATATTGGAGGAGACTTGATTTGTTTGTGTCGTATGGATGGAGAGAAAAACATAACGTAGAAGGAAAAAAATAATAATAAACAATGGTGATAAAGATGGTATCTAAAAACATGGGAAGAACTATTTTTCTTTAAAATGTTTTTTAGCGCTATATAATATATTAACCCCTAAACAGTTGTGAACAATAAATAAGAGCACCTTTATCTACAGACAGAGTCAGACTTCAACTGGACGAGGGCACAACTAAATTTTCTTTTCTACAGGATTGACGACTTTAATTTTACACTACTGTCACTTCTCCTAAAAAGATCCGCGAAGAATAAAAAAATCCAATCCACCTATGCTATAGTATGTACATTGCATGAAAGTTTCATAATCTACAAATATGTAAAAATATACATAAACATAAAATCTAGTATCTCAAAAATTGAAAAAAAACTAATATATCCTTAATAATTTACATATCTTAGTAGGAACACGTACCCCTAATCGAGAAAGGTAAAAAAATAAATAAATTATTATCTTAAATAAATAAATTGAAATGACTAAGTATTGTGTCTCTCCGTCTATGCCATGCCATTATTCATTATATAAAAAATTAGAGTGGAAAGATATTTCACACTTTTTTCATGTGGAACTCCTCAAGCTCAAATACTTTCTTCTTCTTCTTCTTCTTCTTTTTGTTCATTTTATCTCTTACTATCCTTACTATTTTTAATGTAACTGTCAATAACAAAAATGGATTTACACAAAATCGTTGTATTGTTCTGTTGAATGCCCTAAAGCATAATGTTATTTTAAATTTTATTTCTATTGTTTGTCATTCATTTTAAGTTTTGAAAAACTCGTAAAAGTAAATATTCTTAGTTACATAAGTTAATTAACAACCGTATAATATATAATAAAGAAAGAAATCAATTAATAGTAAAAAAAAATATTCCTGAAGTGACAGGGAATCAGTTCCAAGCGTGAAGCTTCAGCGACAGGAAATCAGTTCCAAGCGTGGCAGGGCTTTCACAAGCGTGAAGAAGCTTCAGCGACAGGATTTCATGCCACAAATATAAACTCGAACACTCAAGAAATCCGTTGGACAGGCAGATTCACATCTTTTACAACCCACACAGTCCTCTGTTCTTGGAGCAGAAGCTATTTGTTTAGCTTTACACCCATCCCAAGATATCATTTCTAATACATCTGTGGGGCAAGCTCTGACACATTGAGTACATCCTATACACGTAGCATAAATCTTTACTGCCAACCATGAGCGACGCCCAAAAGAGGTTTCGCAATATCCGCCTCCAGGTTACTGTCAACTTCCTCTCTTCATTTCTGAAGTGTTTTGTAAATTTTTGGGTTTTTTAATGCAAGACCAGGTTTTTTTTATTAGACAATTAGGACGCTAGATCCTCTACGATTTTGGTTATATCACAAGTTTAGTATAAATTTGAACTGCAAGTGAAGCCTCTAGCTTTGTCGGTTTCGAATTCTCGTTAATATTTTGAAGTCTTGATTTTCTTTCTCATACTGTTGAAATTTTGATTTGGTGTTTTGGTCAAATTTTACGCTTTAAAGATTTGTAATTTCTTGCTCTGAAGTATCAAAAAGCGTTAGTGTTATGATAATTTAAGAGAAACCAAAAGTTTAAGTATGAAGTTGAACCATGAGTCGGTTTCAAATTGTTCTTAAAATTTCTAAGTTCTGGTTTACTTTAACCAACTATTAAGAAGGGAAACATGTTAATTTGAAATATTAATTCAGTGTTTTTGCCAAATAGCGTTCTCAAAAGGTAGATCATTTCGTATTCTGAGGTATCATAAAGCGTTGGTGTTAAAGTGTTATTAGGAGAAGAGTAAAGTCTCTTCTTTTTAGTATCCGGGCATTTTTATTTTTGCAGTAATGAAAGGTTTAAAGATTTATGCATGGTTCTTTTATTCAGAAATAGTGGTAAACAAATGTTTGGGGAGTGATATTGGTGTTTGTGACTTAGTGTGTGGATTTTTATAGTTCTGCATGTGACTATATTGCATGGATCTATGTTCAGGAAGAATATGATGCCCACGATCCACAGGGTCCTTGTTCTATGGCACTACCTTTTCTGCGGAAGAGGTCCAAGATTATTGAGATTGTAGCAGCGCGGGACATTGTGTTTGCCCTTGCAAAATCTGGTGTTTGTGCAGCTTTTAGTAGAGGTAATTTCTTAACTTTTGGAGGTGTGATCAGTTATTTTCTTGTATTGTGAATAGCTTTAGCTTTAACTGAATCAAGCGTAATGCTAAACATTTTCACCATTGGATGCAGAGACTAACCAGAGGATATGCTTTCTCAATGTCAGTCCGGATGAAGTTATACGCAGCTTGTTTTACAATAAAAACAACGACTCTCTTATCACAGTTTCAGTTTATGCTTCAGACAATTTCAGTTCGCTGAAATGCAGGAGTACAAGGATTGAGTACGTTTTACCCTAACCCTCCCTTCATTACAAAAATGAAAGAATAAAAAGGGGAAAAGAGAGTTTTATGCAGTAACAGGAATAACAGCTTGGTTTGTTGAATTTTATTTGCTGTCGTATGTTTCTGGCTAAAGATACTGTTCTTTTGTATGGTTCAGATACATAAGGAGGGGCAAACCAGATGCTGGCTTTGCTCTTTTTGAATCCGAGTCACTGAAATGGCCTGGTTTTGTAGAGTTTGACGATTTAAATGGGAAAGTACTCACATATTCTGCACAGGATAGGCACACTTTTTCCCCGATTATTGTTTTGTTATTCTGATTGAAGTCACCATTGGCTTCTTGAAAATGATAAACCTTTTAATTTTCTCTTATGTTTTCAGTATATATAAGGTGTTTGATCTGAAGAACTATACCATGCTATACTCCATATCTGATAAAAATGTTCAAGAGATAAAGATCAGGTATGGTTTGTTCACATGCTTAAGTTTTAAGCCACATACGCAGTGTTGCTGTTTTATGTGCCTGTGCATGAACAATCATGTATCACAATTTTATTCGTTATCTATAGGCATTTTTTTCTACTTTTTCTAATTTTTTTCTTTCTTTAACAGTCCTGGGATGATGTTGTTGATTTTAACTAGGGCCAGTGACCATGTTCCTCTTAAGATTCTCTCTATAGAGGATGGCACTGTTCTTAAATCATTCAATCATCTCCTTCACCGAAATAAGAAGGTGGATTTCATCGAACAGTTTAATGAAAAGCTTCTTGTCAAGCAAGAAAATGAGAACCTCCAGATTCTTGATGTGAGGATCTTCTTTAAAGTGTTTGTATTGGTATTTGTTCCTTGGTGTTCGGTTATCTGACTGGTAATTTATGCAGGTTCGTAACTTTGAGCTGACAGAAGTTAGCATAACTAAATTTACGACACCATCAGCATTTATATTTCTGTACGAGAATCAGTTGTTCTTGACGTTCAGAAATCGAACTGTTTCTGTTTGGAATTCCCGTGGGGAGCTTGTAACTTCATTTGAGGATCACATTTTGTGGGACCCCTCCTGCAACACTAATAACATACACATTACTAGTGATCAGGATCTTATTATTTCTTATTGCAAGGCTGATTCTGATGATCCACTGTCTGAAGGAAGTGGTAATTTCTTTTCAACTTTTTATTTTAAATACAAACAGAGTTGGTCCACGTTTAATTCTACTCATTTTTGTTAGGTTGGGAACTTATAGTGCACATAAGAATGATACGTGGGCTTCTGGCCTGCCTGCACGAAGATGAAAAATTAGAAAGTTAAAATGTAGTTTAAACATGGGAGGTATTAGTTCCAGAATAGAGAATTTTATGATTTCCGCATGGACCAATCTGGTGTCCAAACTGTGTTTCTTGATCCCTCCGAAGTTAGGGTTTAAGGTGTAGGTCAAATTTGGTCCGTTGGAACACCCCTAAAAACTTGAATTTTTACCTAGAAATATCGCATGAGCCTGTGTTTCCTTTTCGTTAAAAGTAAAAGTTTGTATGATTTCTAACAGTGCTTTCTTTTCTCTTGCAGCAGGGTCGATCAGTATCCGCAAAATTCTGACAGGAAAATACCTGGCTAAAATAAGAGCAAGTAATAGCACCCCAATGGAAAATGAAAGCTGTTGTTGTAGCTGTTGGAGTTCAAAGAAACGAACCCAATCTTCCAGAATTGGGAGCACAGTTGCAGAAGCCTTGGAAGATATTACTGCTCTCTTTTACGACGAAGAGCGGAATGAGATCTACACAGGCAATAGTCATGGCCTAGTACATGTATGGTCTAACTAAGGTTTTCTTCAGTTCATTCCTTGTGTCCATTAGATTCTGTATTGCTGTTCTTAATGGTTGAATATTCTGAATTGGTTGTGTTGCTGTATTTGCAAGAACTCGGAACGCTGTTTCATTAGATCTCTGTGTATCAAGTCGTCGGTCATATAATATGTGTTTTTAACTAATTCCGCATGCTCCTGTACCTTGTATTAAAGTCGAAGTCGAACACTTGTTTCATAGGGTGGCTTTTCTTGGTGGAGTATGCATCCCCCTACGGAGTCTTGTTTCAAAATGAATAATGATTTTGCTAGCTTGAGTTTTAGATGTGTAGATGAACACTGTTCTAGCCTTGTTCGTCACATTTTCTGTCTTTTTTCTAGTTGATAAAACTTTAGACCTTGCAACTTACTGGAATTTGAGTCATTCATGGGTAGCCAACCTCCGAGCGAGAAGAACCCGAAACTCCTTCGTGGACAATCCGTGTGCCGCCTCGCCTCCCGGGGAAAGTGCATGTGGTTAAAGAATTCTCCACGTGATTATAGAATTTTTGATATGAAATTAAAGTATTATTTACTGGTTATGCTAACTTTTGAACTGATAAATCTTTGTTAAGTTGTGATACAATTGCGGAGTTTGATTTTTTATGCACTGAATTCAAACACTTTTGGTAAATGTACCATGTACTGCAAATTCATCATTTACTTTTTATACACCATTTCACAATGTAAATTCAGCCGATTTTATCGGATAAGCTGAGAGTCTAAAATACAATATAAATACTGAATCTACACTAAGTAAATTATTAACAATTTAAATTCACCATTTATGGATTTTTTTTAAATATTCTGTAATTACGTATATCATTTAGATTGAATGACTTAACCGACAAACATGAGTGCAATGCGCTTCGTCTTTTGGTTTTGAACTGCCGTATGCCATTTATAAATTTTTATCAAGTAAATAAATCATTTAATTGACCAACTTTTATAAATTTTTCGGTATTTATCACTTTGTTTAAATTGGAAATATAGGATTTACGCTTACATATTTTGCTGGCAAATAAATTTTTTTGTTACAAAATTTTAAAGAATTCCCGAATTTAACAGATTCATTTCGAATACGAATAATGAGATAAATAGATAGTTTTTTTTTATTTTTTTATTTTTTTGAAAAAGTAAATAGATAGTTTTTCAATATTTATTTAAGTAATGATCAATTTTTTTTATTTAAAAAATGACTATGATTTACTATAATCAATTAGTTGATATATTAGCTGCTTTTTTATTTTTATTTTTACATAAGACTATTTTAGTAAACGAGTTGTTAGAAAATGTCTTTCTTTTTTTCTTTTTTTTTTTTTTTGGTAACTTAAAAGATGTTAGATTTGAACTCACGTATGGTTTTACGGGTACACCAGTAACCAAAAAAAAAAAAAAAAACTACCAATCTGTTTTGGATATTCAATTCACGCCGGAGATCGTCACCGTCGGAGAAGTAGATCTTTTGCCGCAGCTATTCCGTTCCCAGTAGTTCGCTAAGCCCCCTTCCACCATTTTCCAAGCGAAGAAGAAGCGGCAAACAAACAGAACCAGGCCATTATGTATAGTATATAAAAATTACACTGTATTAAAAAGTAATCATTGACATGTTAATTTGTTGATGTACTGAAGATGCTCCGATCACCTTCAGGACATATTATAAGAGTTTCTTTTGAAGAATGAAAAAATGATTAGTTATGTCTTAACATCTTTAGGACCAACATTACTATGGAAATCTACTGAAGATAACAACAGAAAAAGGAAAACACCTGAATGATGTAAATTTAAAGATAATTACATCAATACAATACAAAAAAGTAACATTACATCAATATGACATGAAATTAAATTAAAGTTAACTACAATTTTTATCATATTGATCAATAATAAGAAATTTGTATCATATTGATTAGTAGATGAAAAATGTGGTTATTTAAGTAATTTTCTTAAATAGGAAAACGGACAATCCAAAGTCATATTGATCCAGCCCATCTGACATGATAAAGGAGAGACATAATTGCCTAGCAGCAGAAAATGAAATTCAATCTTGGATGCTAGGTAAGAGAGTCTTGATAAGTTAATCTTTTATTGCTACCGCCGGTGACTTTTTGCAATATATGAGTGGTTCTGTTTAGTTGATCAATTGAGAGTGAAAATATCTTGGACCACAACAGATAAACACATCAGTAGCTCGATTATTTTTCAGACCTTCGCCATAACGTTGCACGAAAGCCTCCAAATTTGCTGTTTCTCGCAGGTTGCCCTTCTTTTTTATGTGGCATTGACAACAACTTTGTCGGCATTGAGTATGCATTTGGTGTTAAGGTTTGGATCATAGAATTTGGGTTTAGATTAATTATGTGTTTATCAAAGTATTTGAATTGCTTGAGTAAAAAAGTGTAAAAACTTGAAATGTGTTCGGAAAAAAAATATCAATATGGAGTTTGTTTTATTCGTCTCAAAATTCTATGTAATTTCTAATAAAAAAAATCATCTTATTTAAACTTATTCATGTAACGTTATTGACTTTTAAAATTTGAGTTACGAAATTATATAAATAGTAAAGCCGAAGGAAAATGACAAAAATTGAATTATAAAAGTGAGGTTTAGAGCGGAGGTCCAAACACCCTATAAACCTTTTATGCGCACCATAATTAAAAGTATTGTAACTTTGTAAATTTGAAAAATGCTATGCAAGCTTATTTCTACTCAAAGTCTTGTTTCCTTAAGTAGACACTTGTGGATATCTCAAATTTTCTTGCAAGAAGTAAAAAACTAAAAAAATCTTGACACGGTGTTATAATCTATTTGTATCAAGTAAAACTGCTCTGCAAATCTCTCAAACAATATATCCGTTTTCTTTTTTTTTTTTCCCCGAAAAACAGGAAAGGAATCACAAAAATAAAATAAAATAAAAGCAAAGGAATGTTTTGCATCACGTCACTGTTAATTACAAAATTTTTACACTAATCACAAACACTCCCGTTATTTCTGAAACCCTCTTAGCTTTACATATGGTAAATATAGATTTTCTGCAAGTTAAAAATTCAAGCACGATTGATCAAGGTTTAACTGGTGATAACAAGCACAATTTTTCACAACAAAGAACAAAAGTCGAATCTCATCACGACAAGAAAAGATGTTTGAAGCACCACCAATAATAGACACCATCACAAATAAAAGGTGTATCCTATCGACGGGTCTTGTATAGCAAGACTCATCTTTAATTAGGGGGTGGTAATGCTTCAGGGCATTGTTTCTCAATAAGCCCAGTGGAGTAAGCTGGTAGAGCCTCTCAATTTCTCCAACATCGCCCTATGATAAAACTGCTCTCTAGCCAAAGCCCTCACTTGCCTGATATACCCTTCCAAGCTCACCACCCCTTCCTCCATCGCCTTGTCCAGCGCATATATCACGTCCTCCACGCCTCTATCCGCCGCCAAGCACTCCAACACCGTCTCCGAATCGGCCTCAACCCCTTCAAAAGCCTGTTCAATTTGATCATCACCAATTGTAACGTGACGGTTGACTCTCAGCCAGCTCATCACCACATCCGCTTGCTCGGTCAACTCCCTCACTTTTCCTCTCAACATCTCCTTCTCCTCCTCAAGGCCGCGAATAATCACCCCCTCCGCCACGCCGGCCCTCTCCGCCATCTCCGCTCTCAGCTTCGCCAACGCCAGGTTCTCCCTCTCGGCGCCGGCGGTGAACGCCGCGACGCCGTAGTGAATGGACCCCACCAGCCGGTCGAGAGCTTCTCGCTTGGAGACAAGCGGAGGGTGCGCAAAATTGACATTACAATCACGAGAGAGCGTGACAAAGGGGTGGTCGTGGGAGAAGAGCCTGACGAGGTTCCGTACGAGGTTGGAGGGGGAGCAGCGGGGGTGGGACCAGGTTTCGAGGTACGGACATGTCGTGGAACCGGACGGGAAGTTGACGAAAGGGTGGTCTCTTCGGATTGTACTGGTTCCGTTTGTGCGGTTTGATGATGATAATTCGGCGGCGGCGGCGGCGGAGACGTTGACAAAGACCATGGGAGGGGTGAGAGGGTGGTTGTGGTGGAGCCAGATGGTGAGAGGAACGGGAGGGGTGAGGGGAAGGTCGCCGGTGACGCAGAGGAGGGAGAAGGCGGTGCCGTCGTTGTGGACGAAGGAGCCGAAGGAGGGGGTGAAGAAGGGGAAGTCCCGGAGAAGGGAGAGGAGGTGGTTTCTGATGATCCATTTTTGGTGGGGATCGGTGTAGGAGAGGTTGAAATTACTAGTGGTGTTGGTGTTTGAGAGGACCAGCTCTATGAATTGGATGGCTGTTGGTGATGCCATTGGATTATCACCCTTGAGACCTTGAGAGAGAGCTACAAGGCTCTAGCTTCACACTAAATTTTGGGCATATATTTTTGAAAAAGATTTGGTCCTCCCTTGACAAAGGGCTTGATGATTGAGAAATATTTAAGCGGAAATATTTTGGATCAAAATATTTTATAGGTAGAAAAACATTTAACTGATTAATATTTAATCATATCCATCTGAAATTCATCTAAAACATCGAAATATTACAGTTAAATGCTCACTTAAAATGTTTCCCAATATTATTTTTAAACACATCCAAAATCATTTCAATATTTGAGGGTTCACATGAACTTTTTCATCATCTAATACCTGATAAATTACACTTAGATATGACTAATAAGAAAAATGATTTAACCGTAATTTAACTTAAATTTACATATTTACTAAACAGTTTTTTATGATTTTGATATAATCTTGACATTTTATACCAAAATGTGATAAATAAGATGGCATGTTTGTCTTTTGGGAAATGAAGTGTATGAAAAATCAAAGGGTTTGAGTCAATGCAGGGAAAAATTCAGAAAGTCTTCGAGGGAATTTCGTGGAAGTTTTTTGGTTGACGGACCTGTTGGGGTTTCGTACTACTTTAATTATCAATAATGCGAATCAGCAGGACTTTGTTTAGTACGAAAAGTAGCTGAAATTTCGGTTTAATAATGTTGGCAACTAGCAAGTAACGAGTTTTTAATTTGTGTTCGGTTCACTTGTTCAGTCTATTGTTGTCGACCAATGAGCTAGTTTGATCTGATCAGATAAGAAGAAATCAGATTAAATCATTAAAGATTTTCCCTCGAATAAAAAAGAGACATAGGGGAGGGAGAAGACATATAAAAGTGGCTTAGATGACTTGACCAATGCTTGTAGTCCATGTAAAGACTTTAACCATACATGCATATGTGTGTGTGTGTGTGTATATATGTATGTGTATGTGTATGTGTCAGTGTCTGTATGTTATACATATATATATATATACACACACACACCTATATCTCTATGTATCATATGAAACACAACATGGCATTAGTAAAACGACAATATGTCAAACAAACGACAACGATTCAAAAGAGATATAAATTACTCTTCGGATCGAGAGCAGCTGATTAAAATGACAATATTACATGAAAACGACAATATTTTAAGAAAAAAGACCGGAATTTGAAAATGACAATTTTACATAGAAGAAACGACAATCAATATAAAACGACAGGAAGACAAAATTCTTAGGGACAGCAATAAATTTTAGAGCTGCAGAAATCATTCAAACTCCCAAGTAACAGAAAAAAACTAAAAATATTACTATTTGAAATCTATTTGTTGATCTAGATTTATTCTTCTATACGTTAAGAACGATAACAGGACATGAAAACAATGATAATAAACAATAGTAAATATGAACACGGCAATGAAATGAAAAAAAAAAAAAAAAAAAAACTTATCTTGAATATAGACAAGAACTGTCAACATCCCTCAAACGACTTTTCAATTGCACTCGTGGACGAATGGGCAGGTTTTATCTAATTTACAGAACTACATATCACATTAAAAAATTTTCCTCATATTAGAAGATATTAAAAATTAGCTAATTCAACTTGACCGACGCTTGTATTTCCATGTGAACGCTTCGATACATCAAATACATGACAACACTTTGAAAAACCACAATACATCATGCAAGTGAAAATAAATACAGAAACGACACTTTCAAAACAAAAAAAAAAAAAAAAAAAGTGAAAACTCTACAATATATAGTAGAACAGCAAGATAGCCGTACATTAAAAAGAAAAAAAATTGAGAATTTAGTAGATTCTCTTTATTTCTCAATCTTAATTTATTCTGCAAAATAATAGAAAACGACAGTCATCATTGGATGGAAACGACATTCATTATTGTATGAAAACGACAGTAATTAAAAAACGACATGATCATAAATTTATTGTATGAAAACGACATGATCATTAAAAACGACAAGAAATCCAACAACACGACAACAAACCGTCAACGAGGGGGAAAAAAAAAGGTAATTTATGTTTTCCTCTATAAAGATACATACCTGATCATTATACATCCATACGCCCACAAATTAAACCACCATTTTTTTTTTTAAAATCCTTTTCTGAGACAATCACCAGTTTCTTCAGAGAGAGAGAGAGAGAGAGAGAGAGAGAGAGAGAATTATAATGGGCTGGACTTCCCAAATAATCAGAATTCGAACGAGGCCGCCAAATTGCCCCAACCACAAGTTTGCAAAGGACTTGCTTCTTTTCAGAAGCTAGTCCGATTAATATCAGTAGCCTGGTTTTTGTTTTTGTTTTTGTTTTTGGTTTTTTTAAACTATCAGTAGCCTGGTTGAACCATGATAAATATCATTAGTTCTGTGGAAATAATCAGGTTAAAGTTGAAATCTGGTAAGAATGAAACTTTGGGCAGCGCTAGAAACACTTAATTATAATCTTAATTTTTGAGAATTAACTTGCGTAATAGTAAATTGTAATATTTTTATTGAATAGAATCAAATCAATTGATATGATAATATTTTAAATAACATGTTAATAAAAGAATGGTTGGCCAAAATCTGAAAATAGCTTTAGAGAATCAAAATCACTGCCTTGAGATTCGGCAGCCAAAACGAAGGAGGATAAATTTCAATTCAAGCCTTGGTCCAACTAAAAGATAATGCATTTGCGCTTACAAACATCTCTTCGGGTCCGTTTGGTTCACCAGTTTGAGTTGGAATTTTAAGTTTAAATAGTAATTTTTGTTGACTTTTCAGAAAAGACAAAAAACTTTTTCAGAAAAAGATAAAAAGTGAGATGAAAAGTTTGAAATGAATTGGTGAAAAAAACGGAGGCTTCATCAACTCCAACTATTTCCTTCCACACTTATTGTTTTTCTTTTGGGTCTTAAATCGTTATAATATCCTCAAAGCCACACTGGCATCACTAATTCTATTTCGCACCTCTTGTTCATAAAAAAAAAAAAAAAAAAAAAATTAATGTGTATTAAACTCACAAAAAAAAACAAAAAATGAAAAAAAAAATTATTGCCCTTTTAAAAAAAATTTACTATTAAAATTAAAATATTTTAACTCAAACTAACCAACCAAACAAACCCTTATTAGGTTGGTAAGGAGAATAGCTTCAAAAATCTAAAGTCATACCCATGCAGGGAATGGCATCACATACTTGATGCTACTTATTGCAGTAATTGCAGAAAGTTACGTTTACAGCAACTATGAGTACCTTTAGTTGGTCACAATTGATCACAAGCGTTCGTAATTAATTAAAACAGAGTCCGATCGGTAAAGTATTTATTCTTTTTTTTTTTTAATAAATAAAAAACCGATAGAGTATTTTATTCATATCATGTCAGAATTCTCGTTATTCCTATTGGTGTACGGAGGAATCCACGTCTGACAAGTCCTCTGTTGAAGTGCCGAGGCTGAAGAGAATATATATGGGGCAAACACATTTGCGTTTACACTTGTTTACACACCTTCTGTTGTAAGTGGTCCAAAGAAAATGAGCAATTTAAAATATTTTGCACTTCAAAAGGGACACAAACAAGGGAAGGTTAAAGGAGTTCGGTTCAGTACTACCTTGGGATTATCAGACAAAATGAAAACTCTCGTGTCCTTACCACCGACAACCAAAAAAAAATTTTAAAATTAAAAATAAGAATTAAAAAAATTAAAAGAAAAAAAAAAGGAAAAGAAAAGAAAAGCAAGAGAAGGCTTTGAAAGTCACAACTCACAGGAAAGAATCGTTTTTTGCTAACTTCTTCTTCTTATATTCGCCTTTTTTTTTTTTTCTTTTTTTCCCCTTCATGAGCTGGTCCCTCAACTCTCTCTACTGCTTTTTTTTCTTTTTTTTTTTTCTTTTTTCATTTTTTCTGAGATTATGGTCCCCTATTTAAGGATGTTTTCATTGCCAGAGATATAAACACGGTCGAAGAAATTGAACACTTTTTTGGATGAGGTTTGATATTGCATGCAAAAGTTGTTTTAAATTTTACTTCAAGATAGGCCAACTACTTTATATTGATGGTCTGAAATCTACCTACTATTATGACTATGTGATTAATTTTTTATTTTTTATTTTTTTACAATTTTTTTTATTTACTACTGAATTTCATCAAATTAGAAAAGGAAAAAAAAAAAAAGTTAATGACAAATTTCAGATTTTGTTTCCATCACAACCAAAAATCTCTCACTTGAGTCACTAAACATTCTTGCTTTCATTTTTATTATTAATCATAATGAAAATTACCAATTT
This sequence comes from Ficus microcarpa, assembly GCA_025413485.1. Taxonomy (NCBI): domain Eukaryota; kingdom Viridiplantae; phylum Streptophyta; class Magnoliopsida; order Rosales; family Moraceae; genus Ficus; species Ficus microcarpa. Next base: position 3,508,445 of record CM046384.1, on the reverse strand, counting down.
AAACGGCGCAGACACTGAACCTTTCAATAAATTTTGAGAAAATTGTCCTGTAGTCTTTAGGAAAAAAGTTAAATATCACTATTGTTGATTATCATTAATTTATGTTTTTTTTAATCAGTTAAAAATTAACACACAAGAATGTGTGCGCACAATATATTTTGTAATCAAATAATTTTAAAACCAACGCATGAAGTATAATTAGCGTACATTCTTCACTATTCACATTTTCAAATATCTCTTTGTAATTTTAAAAAAAAATTCAAACTTTAAAAGTTAATAATTTTTTTTATTTCAAATCAAAGTAATATGAGTTCTTTTTTAATAATAATTGAATAAAATAACGAAAGTAACAAAGCAATATTCATATTGCTATTTTTTTTTTCCAAACGCATAATTTTTATATATTTTAACTTCAAAGACTCCTTTTTAAAATTTCGACTCATTTTTAATCAAAACATTTTCAAAATTCTAATTTCAATTGGGAGCCCTCGTATTTAAAACTCGCGTGAACTTGAATTATTGGCGTGAGGACAAAATCATGGACCTCCTGCAAAAGGTCGCAGAGCCTTTGCCTTATAAGATTTCGGAATCCCAATGCTCACCGAGCATGCCCCTGAATAAATTCTAAGGCTGATGACTTTTTGGAAAAGCTAATCTCAAGTTTACAGTTTCACAAGCTATAGCTTTTCAGTTTATATTCGTCTGATGAATATGAATAAACTATCTTTCATTCTGCCACGTGTTTTATAAGCTTCTTCATTTTTTGTTTTTTAACGCTCTGAATACGAGTTTTTCCCTCTAGTTTGAGTCAATCTGACTTTACTTTGCTTTAAAAAAAAAAAAAAATTCATTTTTAAGCATCTTAAAGTTTGTGGAGCATGTGGCGAAGACTTGGAACACCTTTTCTTGTAACGTAATTTAACAAAGAAAATTAGGGTTCCGTATAAGTAACATATTTATGTGGTGGTTTTATTATCGTGCTAGAAAATTTTATGATATAGCGTACACAAATCCCTACTATTGGTATAGAGTTTTGAGCCGTTATATATGTTTTTCTCAAATTTTATCAAATTATTAAACTTTAATAATCTGTTATGATTTTACTATAACATAAGAAATATATATCTATTTAAAAAAAAAACTTCATAAGAAACTATATATTATTAATAAAAGATTTTTTATATGCTAGTAATACTATAAATTTTTTTTTGCTATTGTGAGAAAACTAATTTTATATTTTATAATAAAAATAAAAATAATTCCAAATCCTCCTTCCTAGAAGGCTAAAAGCCTACAATTTAGACAACTCGTAATTTAAATATTGGTTTTCCCCAACATTCTTTGTTTACAATAAATAAATAAACGATGCACGTTCGTCAACTTTTTTTCTTTTTCAGCTACAAAACTTATCTACCGCGGCCGAACGAAATTAAAAGGAAAATTTAGAAAAGTACACTGTTGTTGAAGAACCAAAGAAATACATACAAGTTTCTTGCCAAAAAAAAAAATATTTTTTTCAACTTTTTTACTTATTATTTCATTTAAAAAAAATAATTATCTCATTTTTAAATTTATTTTAGATAATACTCTTTTGAACAAAATAAAAAAATATTTTTAAAATATTCTCATAATGTATAATTTTCAATATCAATTTTTTTATTCCAAGTGATTTTTTGTTTTCAATCTAATTACCATCTTATTTTTAAAATAAAATGACTTTTTAAAATAAAAAAAGATTTCTTTTTTGAAAATAGACACTCCATGCCCTAAGAAATAAAACTTTAGTAAATGGCTCTCTAAATATTTATATACACACACACATATATATATATATATATATTTTTTTTGTGGTCGTATACCTCAAGTAATCTGCCGTTTAATGGACAAGCCACAGGGGATTATTCCATTAAACGAAGTAGGTATTCTATCGCGATGTAAACGAAAGGACATTGCTTACTATATTAGCCATTCCATTGTCGTATAAATTGACTCCACCTAAACCAATTATAATCAATTATGGCCCCACTGATTTTTCATCTCTTTTTTTTTCCCCCTTTAATAAGTTTGTGGTATATAATATCGCGGAAACCCATAGGAAGAGCTATCACAAAATTTAAAATACAATATTGAAAAATATCATTATCATTATTATTTATCTTTATATGCATCATAAGTTTGGTAATTATTTATCTTTATCTAAATTATAAAGCTTCATTTGAAATTCAAACTCAAACTTATGGCCCGTTTGGTAAAGTAGTTTGAGTTGGGATTCTATTGCGATGTAAACGAAAGGACATTGCTTAATGTATTAGCCATTCCATTATCGTATAAATTGACTCCGCCTAAACCAATTATAATCAATTATGGCCCCACTGATTTTTTTAGGGTGTTTGGTATGTTAGTTTGAGTTGAAATATTTTAGTTGTAATAGTAAATTTTTTTGAATTTTCAGAAAAGACAAAAAACTTTTTAAGGAAAAGACAAAAATCTTTTAAGAAAAAGACAAAAAAAAAATTTGAAATGAGTTGAAGTTGAAACGTGATCCAAACTCCCCCATCATCTCTTTTTTTTTTTCCCTTTAATAAGTTTGTGGTATATAATATCGCGGAAACCCATGGGAAGAGCTATCACAAAATTTAAAATAGAATATTGAAAAATATCATTATCATTATTATTTATCTTTATATGCATCATAAGTTTGGTAATTATTTATCTTTATCTAAATTATAAAGTTCTGTTTGGAATTCAAACTCAAATTTTTAAAGTTTAAATTTAAGGTCCGTTTGGTTGGTTAGTTTAAGTTGAAATATTTTAATTGTAATAGTAAATTTTTTTGAATTTTCAGAAAAGACAAAAACTTTTTGAGAAAAAGACAAAAATTTTTTGAGGAAAAAAAAAAGTACAATTTGAGTTGAAATGAGATAATGAGATAAACGGATCCTTAAACTTTTATCTTTTTCTCAAAATTTTTTTTAATTTTTTTAAAAAATCAATAAAAATTATTATTTAAATTTAAAAATTTCAATTCAAATTTATTTATCAAACAACCCTAAGTATACAGTAGCAATGATTGAATGTTATGCCAGCAGCTAAAATAAGGGGGAAGGGCATTTAAAAAAACTGCAGAAAATAATAGTAAAAATAAAGCCTGTGCCTCAAAGATTGCAGTTTCCGAGATCTGTGTGGACCCGGTTCAGTTTTAGGCAGAAAGGAACAAAACTTGGTGCATGTTAGCAGAAAGAGTAGACTAAAGGCACTGTATGGCGTATGCGCATGGTGCCAAGGATTAGAACTGACAAAGCGACGGCGTTTCCTTTGTTGGCCGTTGAAATTAAATTAAAGAATTATTTTTGTAATTTTTCAGAGGGAGAAAATTATTTTTTTCCGCCAAAACAGGAAAAAAACAAGTTTTTCGATCCTTTCTCTCACTCTTTTCAGTTTTGTTCATATTTATCTGTTTTTCGAAACTTCCTTTTAATTTCAAAGTTGGAACTACCGACCGCTAAATTGTCAATGTAACGACAAACGGTTGTCCGTTAATCCAATATAACGGATCTTTTTATCTTTTTCCCGAAGCAAGGTTGGGACTTTGGCACTTTTTTTTTCCTTTTTCTTTTTTCTTTTTTCTTTATTTATCTGTGATCAGAAGGTTGGTAAATTTCTTCTTCTTCTTCTTCTTCTTCAATGCATTTAAATTCATACCCCATCTTCAAAATAAAGCAAGGGTAATCCTTTCAAAAACACGAAACAGGAAAGAGAAAGACGATATCCAAATGGGAAATAACAAAACTTGTAATATATATTCTTTTATTATAATTATTAACTGTATATTTTCTATTTTTATTTATTGATATTAGTAATCAGACCCTTACAATAAAAAACAGAAGGGGATCCAGAGGTTATACTACCACCACAGCATACGCATATATGATACGTGATTCTTCAATAGTTAAAAAAAAATAAAAAAAAATCCGAAAAAAAAATAATAATAAAATCAAAATTTCATGGTTCATCTTCCATAACAGAAGCCAAACCAGTAACTTTCTTAACACCAAATCCAACGTGTTGTCTCGGCACGGTTACCGTAATCCATTCTTTCACGACCTTGGGTTTTTCCTCCTTGAGAAACTCGGACCCGCCCAACTCAGTGTCGGCCACCGAGTTGGAGTTGCAGCGACTCGGCTTGAGCTGGTCGTTTTGGATCGACGGCTGCGGCGGCGGCGGCGGCGGCGGACGACGACGACGGGTGCGTTTCGCTTGTATGGAGAGAGCCACTTGGCCTTGACGTACTCGGCTTTTCTCCAGGGAGGGACGGGCATTCCTTTCTTCTTGAGGCTCTGCTTCGCTGCGTCCGACACCACGGAAACGATTCTCTGGAGCCGATCGGATTTTCCGACGAAGATGAACGGGAGTGTTTGGAGGATCGTCTTATAGGTTTTGGTCGGCCGAGCGATTTCGAATTCCGATCGGAAATCAATGTCGATTAGCAACCTTTCCCCTTCAATTATCACGTCTATGTACTCATATTCTCCTGTGTAAACAACCAAATTATGTTGTTAACTTCGATTTGTGATGTCGAATTAAAATATTTGCAAGCCGAGACAGAAGGCTTTGGATTGGATTTGATTCATATTCTATAGAGCAGGTCTTTTGTCAGAAAAAGGAAGTAGAATTAAATTGTATTTTCCTTTCATGTTTCCCAGGGACCAAACAAGCAGAGATATTTTTGGCGAACATTAGATAAGACTTAAGAGAGAATGGAAATATACCGGCGGGATAGGAGGAGGATTTTTCCCAACGAGACTTGCAGATTGCAGCGTCGTATCCGAGAGCCAGCAGTCCATCGGTAATAATCGTTCTGCAAATTTCGTCTTTACGTTTACAGATCTTGTTTCTCTCCACGATCCTCGCAGTATCCGCTAGCAAATTTCTCTCCCAAACACTCGCGCAAAGAACCAAACTCTATAGTAGATTAAAAAAAGAAAAAAAAAATTTTTGTTATTATTATTTTTTAAGAACTGAAAACAGTTTTTAAAATTATCAAAAACAGAAAAAAAAAATTTTATTTTTTATTTACCTTGAGAATTTCACATCCTTCGCCGGAATTTGCGAAGCTCGAATCGCCAAAGATGTCAGGATCGTCTTCAGAGCCATCGTTGCAGCTGCCGTTGAAGCAGTTGCAGCGGTGCCGGCCACACCTTGCAGCGGATGACTGCTTCTCGTTGCTTCCCTCTATGAAATTTTGCACCATCTTCGCTAAGCAGACGGAGCTAGGCTCGAACTCGGCCGCGCCTGTGTGGTGGTTGTTGTTGTTGTTGAACCCTTCCTTGTTGAAATGCGGCTCCTCGGGCTTCTCCGCGGCGGAGATTCTCAGTACGCTAGGGAACTGCCGCTCAAAGAGCCGCTTGAACCGCGACTTCGCCGCCGGTTTGACCGGTTCGAACCGCATCGGTTCCTCCACCGGGGCGTGAAAATCGATTGGCTGGATTTTCATCGGGAACGGCATGATCGGCGTGACCAAAATGAAATCACAACGAAGCCATCATCTCCTCCATTTTCAACAATTTGAGCTGGTTCCAGAGTTTAAAAGCCCAAAAAAAAAACAAAAAAAAGCCAATTTCGTGTTCTATCTAACTCAAACACATCACCCTCTTCCCAAACTCTCCTTCAGTTTCAGAAATCGACAAGAAACAAACCACAACAAATCTCTCACAAAACCACCCAAAAATAAATTTTTTTTTTTCAAAAATGGCGTGAAATCAAAACCTCCAATTGAAACCTTCAAGAAGAAAAGGAATTAAAGAGTCATAAAGCCTACACTTTTTGGCAAAACCGACATCGAAAACTCTGAAGAATCCTCTCGTTCGAGGTCCAGAAATCCGCAAAAAATCGACCAAGTTAACAGAATTCGAGGCTCGTAAACCAGGTTAAGCGCCTTTTAGTAATCTCCTAAGCGATATAATAAAAGCTTTTTTATTGCCTCTGATTGCTAAACCAAGTATGGAATAACTTCAAAACTCTGCCAAGTTAAAGTCGCTTTTGCTTGGGGACAAATGGTAAGGGCTCCAAGAGATACGCGACGATACTATAAGAAGAAGTCACGGGTTTATGTTGGACACACGGAGAAGAATCGATGGCCGGATCCGTCATTTTTTCCGGCGAAACTCAACTTCTCCGGCGAATTATCACCGGAGTCGAGTATTTTAGAGAGAGAAAGAGAGGAGAGAGAAATGACAAGTACTTACGTGTGGTTTTGGGTTTTGTTGGAGAACGATTGGAGAGACAGAGCAGAAGGTATGGGGGGGTGATATAAAGAGCGTGGAAGGGACGGTGAGCACTGCTGACTGGAACTGTTGCCACGTGTAAATCCTACGTGTCAGAATATCTAATTTAGTAATTAGGTACATCCGTTTTTCTTAAGTTCTAATTAAACGACACCGCTTTGTCTCTTGCTTAATGCCCGAAACTACCCCCAACTATTTTCACAAATGACGAGGAGGTGGGTTGCTCTCGTGATTAGGAGGCCGTCGCTTTCGCGTCTCACCTCACAGACCCGGCGTGGGCATAATCCAGCTCTGGGATTACGATTTTAACCTCCAAGGCTTTGTATTGATTGGCCAGAGGGTCAAGGGAAAGGGTGGTGTTGGTAATTTCATCCGAAATAACCTTCCGAGTGAAAATTACGGTGGTTGAGAAGGCTTGTTTGAGGAAAAAGGCCATTTTGGTGGGCACAGCAGTTCACAAAAGCAGTGCGTGAATTTGACGGAGGAGGTCAAAATCACAATTTTTGTGTCTGTGAAGCTATTTGGACAAATGAGGTTATAATGGTAATTTTCTTATGCAAAAAGATTGTTAAAGAATTTAAGAACCTGAATGGGCTTGATGTTGATTGTGGAAATTGGAGTTTTTGGAGTAAAGATTTAAAAATACGTGTTTGGTTGAAATAGTAACTGAAAATGAATTTGAGTGGCTAATATGAATATTAGCGTGTAGCAAAAAAGTTTTTATGTAAAATAAAAAATTATAAATTTTTAAAGTTTTACTTTTAGGGGGAGGATGGACACCATCTCATTTTCATCTCATTTCAAGCTTTTTTTTGTCTTTTTTCTAAAATGTTTTTGTCTTTTTCCCAAAAAGTTTTTTGTCTTTTCTGAAAATTTAAAAAAATTTACTATTACAATTAAAATATTTTAACTCAAACTAACACACGAAACACCCCCTTATAAAAACGAAAGAGACAGAGAAAGAAAGGGAAAAAAAAGATATAAATTATAATTAAAATAAAAGCTTTTGGAAACTAATCCCAAGAACAGTTATTGAAATAGTAGTTATATACAGGTCTAAGAATTCACTTTCGGTATTTTTAGTTATAAGGGTCTAAAATGTGAGATTAGGATGATTGCAAGTACAAATAATTTAATATCTAATTTTTTTAAAGGATGAAGACCTTCAATTTTGAAAAAAAATAAATAAATGGAAAGTTAGGTTTGAGATTGTGGAGCGATAAGTCCCGTGAAGCTTTTTATTTGTATTTTATTATTTTATTTTTTTATTTGACGACGGAAAAATCGTGGATGACCGTTGATGAAAAAAAAAAAAGACAGAGGGGGGAGGGCAATTTTGAGAAAGCGAGCGTCACCTTTTTCACGCGGTAATGTGGCTTATCGTGTCGTTTTAGAGAGACACGCGTCATTATTTGACACTGTCGTTAAATAGTTGGAGCTGGTTTATCACGCCACGTGTTCACAAAGACGACATGAAAGCCGTTGGATTTCGCTTTGGACAAAACTACCAAAGCTCGAATGGCCTTTCAAAACGTTTCAGAACCAATGTCTCTCCTCTCTCTCTCTCTCTCTCTCTCTCTCTCTCTCTGTTTTTAATTTTTATTTATTTCCTTGAATATTAAATTGTCCTTTTCCACTGCGTGAAGAAGCAGATGGTCTCATCCGGATTTTTGAACCTTTTTTTTTTTTTTAATTTGTTTGGAAAACTTCGACATGAGCAGTTAAACATTAAAAAAAACAAAAAACTAGTAATGCCACTCATATGCAACGTATATTTTTTTGATAAATATATGTAACTTGTATTATAGTTTAAACCAATAATGTCTAATATCTATTAATTTAGTTAAATATATATATACACGCTAAACTACATCTCATATATCTATTTGTTTAGATAAATATATATATAAATACTCTTTCATCTGGTATCTAATCGTTTGGTGGAGGAGAGAGAAAGATGAGGTGGGGATAACTTAAAAAATTAATCAGTATAATTTAATATACTATTTAATATGATTACTAATCATGAAAAATATTGTTCATATACTATAAAAAAAAAGTATCGGTACAGGAACTGGTAGTATATACATAAATCTACTCTGGGTCGGTTGTTTTGCTTGTTGCTCCTGTACTCTGTTTTAGGGTACTTCTGCCATGGGGGTAAAGTTGCAACTTTACCTGTGGATGGAATAAAAATTCTTCAACCATAAGATTACTGTCGGGCTTAGAAGACCACAGGTGCAAGGGTGTAAAATGAAACTGATTGCAGAGGATTCAGTCATCTAAGAAAAATGAAAATTAAAAAAAAAAAAAAAAAAGTGTTTGTCTCTAGGACAAGTGGACGGGTAGGTACACCGGCACCTCCGACGACTCCTCTACCTCCTCCGTCGACGGCGGAGAAAGCCCCAATCCCCACAGCTGAGTGAAAGTGTGAAAAGATGTTGTACTATCCAACTCCAACAGGCTCAGAGGGATCGAGTGAAACTGGGGGTCTAAAGAAGAACAAATTTTGGGAATATCATTAGCACAAACTAATTTTGGGAACAAATTTTGGAGAAACTAACAAGTTATTTCTAGAAGTTATGTTGTATTATACGGATATTGTGTTTCCGATTATTTTTAGGAGTTTCAATTTCTTTGAATTTGGCCTGTTTGTCATTCATTTTTCTGTATGAATGTTGTGGGTTTTTCTTTTAAAATTTGGGGAGGATGATCATAAGATTCTGTGGTTTGTTGAAGTTTCCGACCAGGACAGCTCATCCACAATTTGCTCGAATTCACCGCCATCTCATGACGACGACCTCTGAAATAACTTGTTCGCACCGTCAGCAGCAGGGTCGCCGGCGATGAATAGGAAAAGGATTCAATTTTCTTTTCTGCTATAATCTGATGATACACCCAAATCGAGAAGTACAAGGATCCCAACTCCGACCAGCTGGAGTAGCACAATGATTCGAGGAAGAAGTTTGAAGAAATCATCAAGAAGCACCTCACGACGAGATTGGCCCAGCGTGGTTAAACGACGATGTAGCAGTGAGTGGTATCAGGAATGCAAGACCCAAGAAAGACACAGATTGAACACCCATACTGGATGTGATTCTCTACCTTTGTGTCTATGATATCAAATTAAATTGTGGGGCCCTGGGATAATCCAAGCAATAACAACCATTGGATATTTCCCTATGGGTGGGGAAAGCAACCTTCCCTCACCATAGAATGACCCCTGTTTTTAATAGTTGAGTACATTATTATTCAATTGCACTTGCCAGCAATTTATGACGTCAAATTATGAAGGCTACATATTCTCTCTCTCTTTTTTTTTATATTCTTTTTTCTTTTTAATAACAAGACTTGACATTTTCTTCTATTTTATCATTTTATGAATCATTTTATTACATTATCAACTAATTGAAAGACGCGTGTACATCCTCTAGATGATACCCAAATTTAAAGAGAAAAAGAGCACAATATGATGAAGGAAAAAAAAAAACCCAAAATTCTTAACAAAACTTCTAGAAAAACCTTGGACAAAATCCCTTTTAACCCGTTAAAATATCAGGACGAAACTCTAATATAAATAGGGATGACAATATTTCTTATAGGGATGAGGTCCCACAGGGATCGGGCTGAAATCGGGTGGGGATGGAAGATAAAATTTGAGGATGGGAATGATTTTCTATCCCTGAAGATTAATAAGAGGGGGAAAGTACTCCCCGTCCCATTCCGGTTCCATCCCTGTTCCAATATATGTGTGTGATTTTATATATTTATAAATATATAATACACTAAAAAAATCAACTTTAAAAGTGTGTACATCCATGAGGGATAATAAATGAGGATGATTTTATTTTTATTTTTATTTTGTATGGTTTAAAGCTTTTTTAACTTAAGTGTTTTATAAAAGTTTAAATTTCAAATATTATAATAATGTTTTGAGATTTCAATGACTTTATGATTAAGATTTATTTGCATATGTTTATAATTTGATTTGTTTATGAAATTTTTTTGGGGAGTTTGGTGAAGTAGTTTGAGTTGAGATTTTTAAGTTTGAATAGTAAATTTTTTTGAATTTTCAGAAAAGACAAAAAACTTTTTGGGAAAAAGACAAAAAAAAAAATGAGTTGAATTGGTTGAGTTGATGTGCCAAAGAAGCTTTATCTTGAAATAAATTTATGGTATATTTATACTTTATTGAATGTTTTTACTCTGTTGTATCTTCAAATGCATATTTATAATAAATGAGGAACGACACAAGTATGAAAAAAGTCCTTTCGACTGGTAATACTCATATCCGGTCTCACTTCTATTTAAATGGGAATGTGGATGATTTTGGGAGCGAAAATGAGGACGGGAAAGCATTTACGAATCCAATTTCACCCCGTTGCCATCCACCCATCCCTAAATACAAAACTCCATCTTTGAAATTTGATATCTAAATTTATGTTTTTGTTCCGAATATCTATATCTTATTATTTATTTTAATTATTTTAATACAAATACTAGTTACTAGTAAAACTACAATTTTCGTTACACCGTGAATGACCACCAAGTTTTTGAGGCTCCAGAAACTTTTTTTGTTTTTTTGTTTTAATTTCCCCTGTGATCTTGTGTGACACGAGCTCAACAATAAGTGTGGTTGATATTTTCGGAAATCCTAAGCTAAACTCTATAAGAGTAGGACAGAGTTGATGACACTACCTGATGTGACGATGCGATAAACAAAGTATATTGGAATTTATCAACGTACGTGTTTGTAAATTATTCCAAATAGAAATTATTGCTTCCAACTATTCTAAGTTACGAAAATATTTTTTGTTTGTATTTAATTACTTCTAAGGATGGACTTATCTTCTTCGGCGAAAAAGGGACAAGAAAGGGATGTATCAATCCGGTTGATAGCTAGAATTGTTATATTTAATTTAATTTAAATGGTTTATCTTGAGATTATTTTATAGTGACAAGTCTAACTATGATTTCGGGGGGGAAAAAAAAAACTTAAAAAATACTGAAAGTATTTGGCAACATGCAAGTGTTGCTTGTTCTCAAATATTTTTCTGTCCATTACGACTTGCGAGCTTTTCGTTATAAGATATTTTTATTAAATATTAGATAAGATTACAATCACATTAAAATTAAAAAATATATATTTTAAGCTAAAATAATTTAATATAGATCAGGTGGTTAGAATTTTACGAAAAAGTTTTTTTTTTTTTTTTATTTTATACTATTATAGATTTCTTCTTTACCTTACACTGTCATTTTTGGTTCTTTAACAAATTTTAGAAAATACTGGTCTAATTGGTCATTTTGCCCCTAACAAGAAAAGAAACTATAAGGGTAAGTTTGGTTGGTTAGTTTGAGTTGAAATATTTTAGTTGTAATAGTAAATTTTTTTGAATTTTCAGAAACGACAAAAAATTTTTTGGAAAAAAGACAAAAACTTTTTAGAACAAAAATAAAAAAAAGTTTAAAATAAGTTTGAGATGAAATGGTTGCCAAACTTAACCTAAATTAAGGAAGTCATTATAAATCATCGCCTTACTCTAATTTCTTCGGTCAGATAATTATTTCAAAGATCTTTTCTAGAAGTGATTATTTCAGAGAATTAAAACCCACCGAGAAAGTTATTCAAAAAATAATAATGATAAAGCATAATAAGAAGTAGTACAAAAAAATTATGATTGTTTTTATGAAAAAAATTTCTTTTTTTTAATAGCAACTAAAGGTACGGACCACACGATATTTTATTATGATTTGTTTGGTTGGTTAGTTTAAGTTGAAATATTTTAGTTGTAATAGTAAATTTTTTTAAATTTTCAGAAAATATAAAAAATTTTTTGGGAAAAAGACAAAAAAAATTTAGAAAAAAGATAAAAAAAATACAGTTTGAGTTGAAATGAGATGATCAACCAAACACACCCTTAAACTTCTAATCAAATATCTAATTCAAAAGCGACAAGACTAAATTATTGCAATAAATACTGAACTTTTATACAATTTAATTCAGCCCGGCAAGTTATTTCATAAGCTAGGAAAGTAATATAACAACTGTTTTGAAGAGGATGTAGCTAATATATACGTACAATTGCAATTTTATTTTATAGGAACAAACCATTACAGTTATATTATCTTTTTTTCATACCATTCCAATTTTATTTTATAGGAACATACCATATTACAATTATATTATTTATGTGTGTTTTAAAGTGGTCTAAAGTCTATACATGCAGCAATAATTATAAATTATCTATGTTCGTGTACGTGTATTAAAGTGGTCTAAGCTCTATGATACCATTATAATTATATTTTTGTGTGTTCTAAAGTGGCCTAGCTCCATGGTTTATATATTTTATTAGCGAAAATTGTAGTAAATTTAAAAAAAAAAACTTAAAATTTAAATGGCAGGATTTTAAAATTAATAAAGTAAATTGTTTTTTAAATGCGCTTATTTATTTTTTAAAATTTATGTAAACATGTTATTTATTTTTTTTTCTCTTTTTTGTTAATTTTTAGTTAAAATATGTATCTCGCGTGAGCGACGTATTATATTATCTAAATCCTATAATAATTTAAAGAAAAATAAAAACAAATAAAAACAAACAAAAAAACATGAAAAAGAAAATAAAAAAAGGTTGAACTCCCTGAAGAAACTAAAAGGAAAAAACGGTCGAAACTCCGTGTGGAACTTAAAAAAAAAAAGACAAAATCTTTTTTAATCAGATTGACATATATACGCGGTGTATGACTTTCACCTCTAATTCTTAAAAAACGGAGGCTTTAAATAAGTTAACGAAGCCTCTGTTTGAAAAAAATTTTTTTATCATTTCCAAAAAATTATTATTAAAATTTAAAAATATTAAACTAAACTCATTTATCAAATATCTTTTTAAAATTTTTTTCAAATCTGTTGGCCGTACATTTAAAAAAATTTTTAAATAAATAAAGTAGTAACTAAATACAATTTCAGAGAAATGACACCACCATTTTCTTTTTTCTTATTATATTATACATATATCTTTACAAGAGAAAAAGGTACTAACAAACATAACTGGCGTATTTAATATTACTAGAACTGTGTTAGGAATGGCCAGAGAGGAACAGAAAGAGGTTTGATTTTAGGATCAGATCAGTGTTGAATGTCCAAATTGATTGATATAGCTGTTTGATGTTCCAGTTCGGTCCCCACACTTTCCAGACCTTTTTACTTCCAACATAGTTTGTGTCCACAATAAATATTATATTTTCTCCTTTCTTTTGTCATTATCTGCTCAAATAATTCATTTTTAATTTCCTGTTTCTGGATTTTTTTCTTTTTTTCTTTTTTTGGGTGGGCCACCACCCAAGCACTCCAATCCACACCCTTTCTTGAATGGGCCCGCCTCTGCAGCGCCAGAGACAATTGTGGGCCTAGTCCATTTTGGGATCACTGGGCTCCATGGTCAAGGTAACGTTTCAACCGTGGGCCTAACTTGAAATATGCTGTCTAAATGGTACGCTCTCACCCTCTGTTACGCTCCCACTCCTCTGTTCATTGATTTATTTATTTATTTTCAAGTGCTGGTGCAACGGTTCAGGTGGGCTTCCCCACACGGAATCTATCAGGGTTCTTGTTTCCAGTCACGTGAAGGGGTTTGCACCTATTGATTCGGTTTAATAATTTAATCAGAATGTCATTTTAAATTACTATGCATCATTATATTATTTAAATGATAGGATAAAATCATATATAAGTCGAATCATTGTTTAAAGTATTTAGTGTGTTTAATTCGTAGATTCAAATATAATGTTTCAAGTTAAACGAGGATCGTTGTCCAAATCAATATTTCAAAAAAAAAAAAAGAAAGAAGGTGACATTCGGATTAAAAAAAACACATGAATTTCAATTTACGAACAAAACAATTGTGAATTTGAACTTTATTGTTACGAATTTGATGGGAAAAATTTATACCTCTAGATCCAAAAATGAATCCATACTATTTACAGAACTGGTACTTCCGAGCCATTGATATGGCTTTTACATCAACGTCATTCTTTTTTATTATTATTACTTCTTGTAATGGTTCTTTTTACCCATTATCAATTGCACCAATTGCCTCGAGTCATTATTACGACCAAGGTAGGAGTATTTCACAATCAAGTATAAGTGATCGCTATGTAAATTTCAGCATCATAAATGGAAAAAACCTGTTGGAAATGTGGTAAATATATATATATACACACACATGCTATCTTTTTTTTCTTTTTTCTTTTTTTCTTAACCGACACAATTAAATTCGTGATAAGGTTGTTACTTTTCCATAAACATCCTCAAAATTCAAACCTAAACGTCACTCTCATCTTATCTCTAGTCGATGTAAAAAGGGGGACTAATTCATAAATCTTATATGCTTTACCAACCAACTGAGATCAAAGTTTTTGACTATAAACACTAGTAATGGTTTCTTCTCTCACTCCCGTGACTAGACCAGATGCAAAAATGTTGTATCAATATTTCAAATCTTTACTAATCAACTTTTTAGGCGCTTCCTCTAACAAGTGACATCATAACAAATTTGTCTGCTTTGCTATAAAAATATATATATATATATATATCACGACAAATTCACCCAAGTCTCCCTCCCTCTCTCCCTCTCTCTCTCTTTTTTTTTTTTTGGGTGAGATTACCTTTGCACAATCCACTTTTCGCTATAGCTTTGCTTTTAACATTGTTTCACCTTTTTATTATCTTTTTTTAACTTCTTTTTCTTTTTCTTTTTCAAATTCCACACACACACACACACAAACACATGTGCATACATACATACAAACATATGTATATATATATATATATGTTTTCCCCCTACTTTCCTTTAACCCCACCTCTACTCGGCAAAAAGGCTTTAGCGTGCTTATGGGTGTTGTCGATGGCAATTTGTCAACAAAGCTATGGCTCCCCCGGGTTGCATAAAAGGACACATAAAGAAAACAAATCCCCCAATAGACAATATTTGATCAGGACAAACAATAGGTCCCCTAGCTGAATTTCCGTGCCTGCAATAATTTCATAATATCTTTCCATAAAAAAAGTCACTTTAGTGACTTTTCATAAAATGTCACTATATAAGATATAGTTTATGTAGAGCCCTTAAAGAAGTAAATGTATAGTCAATAAGTGCACAGCTGGTACACTTTGGAAAGGGGAAAACAAATATTATGTTTAAATAATATTCATGAGTGGTTTTGGATTAGATTTAAGATGGTAATATACGAACTTTAATCACAAAATTAGTAATAATAACAAAAGAAATAGCAAATTGTGATACTTGATAGTAAAGTCACAACCTAACGGTCAAACACTAGAAAAACCAGATGAGTGCTTCATGTTTCATGTTTTCACTGTGGTCGAAATTTTCATCCTTGCCTTTTAGACTTGTTTTATCATAGGTCCCGGGTCACCATTGAATTGATTGCCTTTTCTTCTCTAATTTTGTTTATGCACAAAAGTATTATTTTTCTTTATTAAATATCATATCCTTCTTTCCTGTCTTTCTCATACACAAAGCACATCCCAAAATTTTCTCTTCTCACATCTTTGCTTTTAAAATGTCATTATTACTCTTGAAAACTTTTATTACAAACAAAACATGTTTTCTCGTTTCCTTTTCTTCCTTCCCTACTTTTCTTTCCTTTTTCCCATCCTTATGTCCTATTCTAGAGACGGTCATTCAAGAATACCTGATCCCTAAAGTATGCTTTAGTAGCAAACTAGCAACTATAAGTTAAGATAAACGATCCATCCTATTATAAATTTCTTATCCTGAAATATCACATCATAGTAAGTTTAGAACTAAACTTAGGATAGAAATTGTATTTTTATCATAAAACTGCTTTCAGTCATATATCTGACTGTTAGAAAATTATAAACCAACAGTATCTCATGTAGAGCTGAGCACTATGGCTTTTTTTCTTTTCCTTTAAAAATCTCCATAGCCACTCCATAAGAAGGGCTGGTTAGGTTGAAGTCCACCTTCTTCATTAAGGTGATCGTAGATTAGGCCGTTAGAAAGTTTTAAAACAATAATCTCTCTACTAGAGTAAAATTAAAGTTTAGATCATAAGTTTTTTTTGTAAATTCAAATGATCCCATTTTCTATTTTTTTTTTCCTTTGACGTCACATCTCTTTCTTGGTCCCTCTAAAGTTAGAAGAAAGAGCATTTTTATGTGTCCCTAAGGTTTTAGCCCCATCAAGATAGGCTAAAATACTTCCTTTTCAACTTGTTTTAAGGGAAATATGGGACAGAAAAAAAGTATCAATTAAAGATGAGTAGGTTACGAATCGGAATGGAGTTGCATAGCATTTTTTTAGAAGAAAAGAAATTCCACCGAATAGAAAGCCTTTCAAATCGGGCTCTATATAGCATGTCCAACATTGCATGTGAAATTCTGGCCCAAAAGCCGTAATAAGAATAAGAACGTGGAATTCGTTATTCACGCATTGTGTAGGGGAAATCTGATCATCCAAATTCTTCAACAAACAACAAATATGCTTTCCTTTCTTCTAACATCAATGAACAATGCTCATTACAACAACAAATATCCAAAACTCGAATTTCTTCAAGCAAATAATTATGTCAGAAAACTATACTACAATAAAAACGAAGAGAACAGCTTTGGTTCTTTTGATCCCATAAGAACTCTACTAATGCTCCGCAACATTTCAGGGGGTTAAGAAATGACATTTTTAGGGACAAATATCTCAAATTCAATCGCACTCGAAGATTGTGCAAGGTAACGCTAGTTCCTTTGTTCACTCACCATGAAAAAACCACAAAAAGGCATCAGGGAACGGTTATAACCTGAACAGATTGCAGCATATCTGAGACAACAATGACAAGGTCTCCACACTTGATCATTCCTTTTGCTTTGAGCAACGGGAAAGTTTTGCTTAAGTTGTTTTCCATGTCATCTGTGAAGCTGAGGTGAAACGGTGTGACGCCCCACTGCAGGTTCAGCCGCCTCTGCATTGAGGCCGAGGGAGTGAAGGCAAATATTGGGCAGTCAGGTCGACAACGGGACAAGAGAGAAGCCATATGCCCAGATTTTGTGTAGACAAAGACGAAATCTGCTTCCAAGTTGTTTGCTGAAAGTTCATGCAACAACACCATGTTATTGAGGTAGAAAAGGAAGTAAATATCAATCAAGAAAATAGATATATTCAGGTCATTCTCAGAGAAAAAATTGTTGGCCAAGATTAATGACAAGGCAGATTAACGACAATCCTTAAGTATTGCAAATTTCTTTCCAGTTCACACTTAAAGAAGCTGTGAAATGGCTACTAAACTGAATAGAAAATATTGATGACCCAAACAAATAGATGCACGAGTCTCTTTATCCGGGGTCAAAATTGTCGAAGTTCTTTAAAAAGGAAGAATTTATTCCAGGCTCATTCAAGTAGGACTGCCATTTACTTGGACTATTACTCGTTAATTAAATCACACAACAATATAAAGAACTTTTACATAGAGTTTTCCAGAAGCTCGAGAGAGAAAAAAAACACTCACCCATATTGGCAGCCGCATCGGATATCTCCTCTGATATGTCTCCAGTCAAAGGAGAAGTAATGACAGGAAGTTTCATGGTGTCGTGAAGTTTCCCCTCCTTCAAATGCTTCTCGATTCTTAAACTAACATTTCTCAGAACGGCTAATGCCTTGTCGGGATAATTGCCCATAGCAGACTCGCCGGAAAGCATTAATGCATCCGCTTGCTGCCCAACTGCTTCTGAAACATCAGCTACTTCAGCTCTAGTCGGAATAGGATATTCAATCATGGACTCAAGCAGTTGGGAAGCAACAATCACAGGCCTATTCAGCTGCCTGCATAGCTCAACAATCCTCTTTTGAACTGATGGGACTTGTTCCAAGGGTATCTGCGCACCCAGGTCTCCTCTGGCTACCATAACACCGTCGGACGCCAGAATTATTTCCTCTAAATTCTTCAAAGAATCAATGCTCTCTATCTTTGAGATTACAGCAATTTCACTACAGTAAGTCGGACATAAATGTACCCTCAGCCTCAAGTAAGTATAGAACATAGTTATGGTGAAGATATTAAAAGCATTGATATGCACCGAACTTGTCAATATTATGCAAAATGTCATAGCTAATAGCAGCTGTTTGATTTGGAAAAAAGGATTTGTGAACATATTTTTAATTCCATATTGGAATAGTAATAAAAGGCCAAAATTCAAAAGATCAATATGAAAAAAACAAACTTGCCTCTCACGACCTCTCGCAGAAATATAGCTCTTAAGATGGTTAATAACTTCGGCAGATTTGACAAAGGAAACACCAATAAAATCAACACCCTCTTCAATTCCAAAATCAATGTCCAACCAGTCCTGTATTCACCAATAAAAATGAATAATGAAAATGTACAACTACAAAATGGGATGTCAAAAAAAAAAAAAAAGGTGAAAGTTTATAAAGTTATATACTACCAACCTTAGATGATAGAGTTGGAAGCATGGCATTACGCTCTTGTACAAGACTCCCATTCCTCCAAAAAGTAAGGTTAGCTCGCGGCAACAACAATCCAGGATCTATACATCGGCACTGAACATCTGGACCAATCTTCTCGATCACCTCGAACCTCACCATTCCCCCATCCACAACAAGCTCATCGCCCACATTCACATCTATCTCATTCAACATCACCACCAATGGAAGTTATCAGATACAATAACAAATTCCTCACCTCACAAAACAAACATGTTGAAAACAACTCTACCTTCAGCAAAACCGTCATAATTTACATGAACAGTGCGCTCCGGCGGAGAAGAATCGAGAGCCCGGACGGTAAACGTCCACATATCCCCATCCTACAATCACAATAACAGTTCAAATTTCCGTAGTTTCAGTCTCTAAAAAGTGCTAGTTTAAGGTACTTTAATGTTATTAAGCTCGCAATAGATGAAATGTACCTCTGCTTTGGCCGAAATTGCGCCGCCGAGATCGCCCATGTGGATCTCACTCCCCTCGGTGTCCATCATGATCGCCACCGCGAATCCCTTCTCCTCGTTCAGCCTCCTCACCCGCTCGATCACCGTACGGTGCCACGCGCGCGTGCCGTGGCACATGTTCACACGCGCCACCTTCATCCCCACCACCGCCAACGCCTCGATCCATTCGGGGCTGCAGGTCTCGGGGCCAATTGTGCACACCAGCTTCGTCATCGGGGTGGCCTGAAGCCCTTCGTCCTTCGATTCCGCCGCCGTCCTGGGAGGAGGCGAGCTGGTCCATGCCGTCCGGTCGTCGGAGATTAGGACGCTGGGGCGTGTGGAGACAAGTTTCCTCGCCGACGAGTGATTGGGCAATCGGACAAACGGTTTCAAGATGTGAGGTGCTCCGGCGAAGGTCCGAGGAAAATATGGAAAGGGAGAGATCGGGAAGAGATTGGAGTTGGATGTGGAAGGGAGGACAGCTGAGCACACCGACGACATTATCGCCGGCGTGAAGTTGGGGGCGGTGGAGATCGTTATGGTTTTAGGAAGGGTATGGTTGGGTTTTTTGGCTGGTTTCAGTTAGCTTTGACCGTTGAAAAAAAGGAAAAAACCTTTCTTTTATAAAACATAATTAGCATTCAGGTATAACTCAAACAAAACTTTACTTTTTCATCTTAATTTTTATCTTCGACTAAAAAGTCAACAAAATTTATAATTAATTTTTAAAAAGATAACCAATTCAAATTTAAAAATTTCATTTCATTTCAAACTTAACCCAGACATCAAAGTAACCCTATAATTGTTCTCTGAACGAAAGAAAGAGAGAATGTTGCTTCTATTTTTTTTTTCTTTTTTGTTCAGTTTGCTTAAACGTCGGTTTTGAATATCGAAATATCGATTAGAGTTAGTGTTTTGAAAATATTTTAATGAAAATTAAAATGTGTGAATGTTTTTGGTTAAAAATTAATTATTGGAATTAAAATGTATAAAAACTTGAAATGCGTCTGGAAGGAAAAACAAAAAATAATATGAATCTTGTTTCGTTTCACTCGTCACTTTATAAAATATAAAAAAATTATAACATTTCAATTTAAAATAATAAAATTATAGACTTTTAAAATTAGAATTTTTTTGAAAATGAAAAACATAAATTTTAGATATCTAAAGAGTGAAATTGATTTATCTAAAAAAGATTAAAAATAATAATTAAAAAACTTTGCCTATAATTAATGTCCAAACGGCCTCTTGATAGGCAAGTTATTAATCTGGGATTTGACTTTCGCATGAGATTGCAGATGTTAAAATATATATCATGATTAATCAGACTTGTATTTAATTCGACGGAAAAAAAAGAAATCACTAAAACAAGTTGATTTTAATGTAATTATACTCTGTTATCCATGGTTTTCTTTTATCTTAAAGCCAGAGCCCAAGCACCCTGAACTTGGCCTTTTTGTACTGGAGATGTCTATTTCCCTTCCTTTTTGCTCCCTTTTCATCCTCTATTCATTACTTGCACTTAAAACACCTACAATACATAAATCACTAATAAATACTCTAAGATTTCAAGAAACCAATAAAGAAACATATGAGAATTAATAGGAAATAATGAAGAATTATGCACTTTTTATCTTACATGTCCAATTTCCTAACTAAACCATTGAAACAAGTTGTTTTCTTTTTTCTTTTTTAATTATTTTTTCTTTTCTAAATAAAACAATTATTTATTTATTCATTCTTCATATTTCCTCAAGGGACAGCTTTATCTGATCAAGGGTCGGGGCACAAGGGTCTTGAAACTATCCAGCCATCCAGGTGCGAAGAACCACAAAAGTGATTGCAATGAGCAAAAATCTCACTCGCTGGCCTAAACGATGAGCTCTCACTTGAACGTGAGAGCAAGGGATCACCCAACGAGTGGGCGAGCTCCAATGAGGGAGGAGAGAGAGATGGAGGCCAAACAGTTTTGAAACGGAAAATGATTATTGCTTTATGAATTTGGGGATAATCAACGTTGAATCAACTCTTAGACATGCCACTTGATAAGGGTTGAACTATATAAATCAGTTTTACTTCATTATTAAAGGGGGAAAAAAAACTAATACTACCCTTTTGACTTTAGGAATAAAAAGGACGGTTTTTAAGTTTTGTATAAGAAAATACTACACGAATAAAATCGTGATGCAAAAGCAAAGGGGGCTGCAGGGACTTTAATAGAGAGTTGTGAATTATTTACTACAATTTCTCACCGAGAAAATCTTTTCAGATTTTAGTCTCCCCTATAGTTAAAAAAAAAAGGAGAAAAAAGGAAAAAAATATAGAGGATTGAAGGGAATGGATTGGTCAGAGCTATGTCATTATTTCTGGACACATTCTCCCGGCCTTGAAATTTGGTATCCAAACTCGCTGGACAATAGGCTTTCTAATGGTGAGGGCGGGAATTTTTGTTGGGGTGGATCGAAGGTAGGGGTGGAGGTTGGTGGATGTTGATGGAGCGTTTTTGTTGGCGTTTCTAATCAGTGACGAAGCCAAAGAGTTTTGGTGAAGGTGGCTTGCGCCTTGTTGCCTACGCCCTTGTTTTCAACGTCAGACATTTGAAATCTTTCAAGCGTTTAATCTGCATGGCGACGAGATTCATGTGGTGGTGGTAGTACTATCTTCTGGCAACGAAGATGGTAGAATGTGGGGTTAACATGCCACTATCCGGATGATACTTCAACTACACCATGAATATCTTTATTTTCCGTTGTCTTTATTACTTTCTTTGGTGGCTCTTTTGTTCGTTGTCTCATTGTCAAATGTTACGCTGATAGTGGTTGGAATTTTTTGATTTGTAATAACGATTATTTTTATCCTGATTTACTGGAGTTTTTTTTTAAGTATTCGGTTATGTTTTTAGTTCATAGATTTTGTTTCTTAACAATGCTTTGTATGTTCTTGTTAATACGATTATTTCGAGTTTTGGGGATCAAATTTTTCATCACTTGTAGAGATTTTGTTAAAAAACCACGTGCCTACTCAATTATTGGTGTCCATTTTCAAAGCTCAGTACACATATATCCCTTTTCAGTGTTTTATTTAAGTTTTCTGGTGGACTTTATTGTCTATCAAGATTGTAATTTTTTTTATAGTTACTAAAACAGTAAGGGTCAGTATTGTTACTTGTATTTCCTTGTTTTGGAATATATTCCCTTAAAAAAAAAAAAAAAAACCCCTTGTTTGATTCAAAGGTCCAATTCAAAAATTAGAAAATTTTTGAAAAAAAAAACATTTATCTTTATTTATTTCATCGTTCTCTCGTTTCAAAAAAGAAAAACAATATAATATTTAAATTTACTTTGTACAGTACTTTTTTAGAAAGAGAAAATGAATCTTTTTAAAAACTTTTCACAATGCATAATTTTTAACATCATTTTTCTCATTCCAAACAACTTTTTGTTTTTAAGAAAATTTTTTTTCGTACATCCAAACATCATCTTATTCTCAAAATAAAAAGACTTTTTATTTGAAACAAAAAAATTTTTCTTTTTGAAAATGGACTCTCCATCCAAACGGAGCCTTAAGCTACTAACATTTATTTCCAGATAGATAGAATATAGATCCTCATATCTCAACACCATTTTTATAATTAATTTTATGAGAAATAACAAAAAAAAAAAAACTTTAGCAAAACTACGAGTGTATTTGATTTGTTGGTTAGAGATGAAATTTTTTAGTTGTAGTTGGTCTTGAAGACAATGGGTGGTGGAAAACTGTTTTGACATAAACAAACGAAATAGAATGGAGAAAATCAAAAAGGTTTGAGGTGTAGGAATTATTTTCCTTAAGGTTTTATTTGCCCCCAATATGAACAGCCTGCTATTGGGTATTTTGGCAAATTACCTCCAAGATACAACAACCTCACGAATTTAATAAGTAGCAACCAGAACAAGATATGAAACTAATATTGAAAACTGGAGTTTTATAGCCTTTGATATGTCTATTCATGAAGAGTTGCAACGATACAACAGTTATGCCTTTTAAATGTAATAGGTGCATTTTCAGTCAAAAAACGTATCTGTTTTAACAGACATACATGTTGGTCATCATAATTAATTATGACCATTAGACCGTTAGATCATGCCTGATCAAATCAACGGTCCAGATTTAATTTGGAAAAACGCTGCATTGAAAACGAGAGTGCTCCTTGACTTACTGCGACGATGTGTCCAAAATGCGTCCTAAACACCTAATCGCCCTCGCGCACAGTAGTAGCATATTCCCCACTATATACTAATAATCCTTACACTTCACTTGTTTCAATTTATATCACTATACTTGCTTGTGTTTTTTCGATGTGAGACTTTATTGTTTCCACTACCCAATGTAATATAAAAGATATTACAATCTCTCAAACAATTGGTTGACTTTTTAAAAATTATTAATAATTTTATTAATTTTTTAGAAAAAAGAAAAAAATAAAAATAAAAATTTTGAAATATAGATGTCAAACCAAATGAAGGGTCTGTTTGGTGAATGAGTCTGAGTTGGAAATTTTAAGTTTCAATAGTAATTTTTGTTGACTTTTCAGAAAAGATAAAAAAAATTTTCAGAAAAGACAAAAAACTTTTTCAGAAAAAGATAAAAATTGAGATAAAAATTTTGAATTTAAACTCACAAAACAAACGAGTCCGAATATTGCCCATTGGAAACTAGAAAAATTAGAAACAATCACTGAAACTTACGTTTTATTTGTCCTTAAAAAAATTGAATAGGGATACAATGCACATATATATATATATTTTTTTCAATGTAGCTTTTATCGATTAAATTTTTCTATTTCTTTTTTTTTTTTGAGAAATAACAAAAAAATTTTTTTTTTTGCGGGAAGAATATAGTGTAGCTTTATCGATTGAAATTTTCAGTTACCTAGAAGTGTTTTCTTTTTTTAATAGAAAGGATAAATGTTAGCTTTTATTCTGTTTTGTAGAAATGTTTGGTATATTTTCTGGCTTGTATTTAAAATTTTGAAATCCAGAATTTGTTGATTGGCACGTGACACATGCGGGGGCATGTACGAGTTTTAAGGAAAAAAAGAGGGATATTAAGGCAAAAATGGGTGAAATTTTGAAAGGGGAAAATGAAAATTCCCACCAAAAAATAACCGCCATTTGGTGGCCAGTAATTCAAAAGACGACCAAAAGCCCCCCATAAATTTTGTGCCCCCTTTTACATTAAAAAGCCTCAAACCCATCGTTTTCCCTCTCATTTCTCTCCTCGCTCTCTCTACAGAAAAGTACACGTCCGTCAGGTCTCTCTCTCTCTCTCTCTAATTTCGCTGTGAAATTTTCTCGATTTCGAGGTCTTTTGGGTTCTCCTGTTCTATTTCCGTTTCCTCTTAGTACAATTCGTTCCTTCTAGGGCTTTAATTTGTGGGCTTTCGGGGTAAGAAAATGTTGTTTCCAGAGCTAGATCTAGATCTATTTTCTTTTCTTGGAGACTTAGATGACTGAAATTTTTATCTACTGGAGTTTTGAACAGATCCGGTTTTCATCTCCTTTTGTTCTTGCTCTTCCGAAATTTGTTTTCATTTTCGCTTATTTCTCTCTCTTTAAGTGCTGATTTTTCAGTTTCTTGGTTTTGTAATCTCTCTCTCTCTCTCTCCAGTCGTTTCAAATTTTCTTTGAAAATCTCTCGGTTTGATTTTTTCTTTTCTTTTTTTTTTTTTTGGTTGGGAAATCTTGAATTTGAAAGGTAATAAATGGCGGGAAAAGGAGGCAAAGGGCTTTTGGCAGCGAAGACCACAGCGGCTAACAAGGACAAAGACAAGGATAAGGACAAGAAGAGGCCTGTTTCCCGTTCGTCCCGCGCTGGTATCCAGGTAAAATCCCTTTTCTTTGTTCTTTTGGGTTAATTTTATATTATTTTCTCCTGTTATTGGATTCGTTGCATGCGTTATTCATTCATTTACTCCGTCATGTTTTTCCCCCTATAATAATTGTCATTATTTTGCTGTGATTTGTATTCGTTTAGTAGCTTCGTTATAGATAAATGTGTTTGTTTACCAGTAAATTTGCCTTTTTAAGTGTGGTTTTTAAACTTTTAAAGAGGACCCATATGTTTAGTGGGGTTTCATTTAGTTCAAAACCCGTCAATCTGTGTGTTAATAATTGGTCAATAAATTTTGAAAGCAAATAAATCTCATATTGATTTTGGTCTAAAGTACTGTCTATTTGATCTTACTGATAATTTGTTGTTGGCCACTTTTTGAAATATGGGCACAGTCTTGATGTTTAATTGTTTCTGTTGTGTGGTGATTGAGAGTTACAGAGTGATTTTGCATATTTGGGGTTTATTGTTCTAGGGATGATAATTTCATGTTTCTCGTTTCAGTTCTTAACCGTGAACTGTGTATTTATGTTAAGTTCATTAACCTGGTCATGTTTTTGAATGTGGGGGAGATCAGTTTCCGGTGGGTCGGATTCACAGGCATCTGAAGACAAGGATCTCGGCGAATGGACGAGTTGGGGCCACTGCTGCTGTTTACTTGGCTTCAATTCTTGAATACCTGACTGCTGAGGTTCTTGAGCTTGCCGGCAACGCGAGCAAAGATCTGAAGGTTAAGAGAATCACACCGAGGCATCTTCAGCTGGCAATCAGAGGAGATGAGGAGCTTGACACACTAATCAAAGGTACCATTGCTGGGGGCGGTGTCATTCCTCACATTCACAAGTCCCTCATCAACAAGACCTCCAAGGACTGATTCTGTTATATAGCTCTTTTTATCGTCTCTGAATCTAAAGGCCTGTTTTTAACGTAGGAACTTCTTGTTTTTCTTGTCTGTGTGATTATTTCTCTCCCTTCCTTTGCTACTGAATTATGCTTTTGTGGTAGATGGCTAGTTTAGTGTACACGGGTAAACACAGATTTTTGCCCTTTTACACTGGTATCTATGTTTAGGATTTAGCAACTTCGTTTGTTGGATAGCTTCAAGTTTTTAACTTTTGACCATGGTATTCTCTGTACCTTGATTAATATTATCTGTGTCCCTAATTTGTGGTTACGTCTGCATTATTATCCCCATTCTTACTTAAAATTTACTTTTACACTTCCTGAAAACAGTGTGAGTTGTTTCGGTGAAATTTGATTTGGTTTGTTCAATAAGGCTAAGGTCTTCACTTTGATACATTTCAGATTGTTGGAAACATTTCCCTTTCTTTTTTGAAACGTATTGGAAACATTTTCTCATGCGCCAACAACAGGGAAATCAAATAGTGATGGGCTATAGGCTATGGGCCATGAAAGGGAACTTTAGTTGCATATTTTCTTGTTTTTAGGTTCCGAAGGAACAGCCCAATAGAGAAGGAATTAGACTTACTATTGGTACTTATAGTCGTTGACAAGTTATTACTTGCCAACTAATTTGTTATTCCAATTATTAAACTGGCAACTTCTTGAAGTGAACTTTGGTACATATAAGAGTATAATAATGTCTAAACTGTAAGCATGATTAAAATTTAAAACCTACATGACATGCTTGGCAATTCATCTGATTAGCCCATTTATAACCTTAGCAGTATTTTATTAGAACGAATGGCCTGTCCCTGAATTTTTGACAGAATTCAGATTTTGATAGTAGTTATTAGAATTGGCTTTTTTTATTTACAGTTCTACACTTTTATTTGTTTGTTAAGAAAGAATAAAAAATAAAAAAATTGTTTTGTTGGCCAGATAACGACTCTTGAACCTGAACCAACTTATGTTCCGACTCTTTAATCTTTAGATTTTGATATTTTGACAAGGCCACAAATAAGAAAAAACTAACAGAAAAAACGGTTTTAAATAAGAAGGCTCTGGTTTGGGTGACTTGACCTGCAAATTTTTTATTTGTTTTTAATCCCACTTTCCTTTTAAATTTTTTTTTTTTTTTTTTAGCTTGGTCCATTTGCAACTGGCTAGGTCTGGTTGAGAGTTCATTTTTGGGGCCTTGTTAATATAATTAATCATATTTTACAGTTTTCCTCTACTCCTATTGCTTATGTTTACAACTTCTTTTATGCCCCTTTTATTGAAAGATTAGTATATCTATTACTATTAGCAGAGATTTCTTAATCTGAATGCTGACTTTTATGAGCCAATCTCAGTGAACATCTTCAATCTGGTTTTACGCTTACGTTTTTATGGGACTTAGCTAGGTTAAGCTAGGCTCTAACATGGTACTATTTCAGCATTGTTTTGGAAAATCCTAAACTAGATTGGTGAATAAATTACAAAACTATTCTTCCTTCACCATCATGGGTGTCTGTCATGGGTTTTTTTTTTTTTTTTTCTAGTTTTTGGTTCTTTGAGTAATTGTTTTATAAGACCTTAGGAATCACACAACAAGACAGTTAGCATGCCACCACAAAATTCAAGGCAAAAAAAAAAAAAAAAAAAGCATGTTACCCCAAAAACTGTAGAAAAACTAATAAACAAAAGTATTATTTTCAACCATGCTTCTGAATTTTAGTTCTGAACTTTGAAACTCCCATTTTATCACTTGAATTTTGAACCTAACCCTACTTTACCCCATCTATTAGAATTTCAGTTGAACATAGATGGAAAAATAGGAGAATTAGTCTTAATAAGTCCAATTTATTAGGTATTGTGCTCAAAACAAATGAAAAAAGACAATATGACTGCACTTTACTCACTTTGATCCTTTAGTTTAGAGATGAGAATAAAGTTGAAACATTTAAAATCAGTCAATAAAGAAAGGATATACTGTGTATTTGATTGAAAGTATAATCCATCGTTAAGATCACAAGATATAAACAACCTACCAATCATATATATATATATATATATATATAAAAGCTATCGGTCATGTCAAATATTTTGTTCCAAAAATGTTGAAGGGCAGTTTTATTTTATTTTATTTTCCTTCTTTAGTTTTTCTTCCGCAACCCTCCCAATTTCATTTCCAATGGAGGGATATTAGGAATATTAGTTTTTCTACACATATTGTAGGAATGCTTTCAATTTGTTGTGTGTGCCTTTTTTAAATAAATAATAAATAAAGTGCAAATGGGGCAAAAATATATCAAAGGCTTCTAAAATTTTGCCTTCTTAGACATTGTTGCACAAACTCAGTTAAAAGAAAATCCAAAAAATATGAGAAATAAAATAAGTAAGGCGTGTTGTTCGATAAGCATGATTACTATGTTCAAACAAAGTAAAATAAAAAATAAAAAAATAACATGCCTGATCTTTAACCTAGTTTGTAACCACATGCTTTATCATTATTATTATTTACTAAGGATTTACATGCAACAGGTTTTTCAGCATCTGTTACTGTTGTTTAGAAACAATAAATTTTTAGATTTCTGACATAGTTTGAAACTAAAAACTTGGATTTATTCCCTCAAATTTTACCCTCTTGAACCATAATAAGGCGGCTAATGATAAATTTAATTTTTCACCACAATTTGTCTTTTGTTTTTTACTCTTTAGTTGTCCTTGTACAACCGTTTATTAGAATGGGCTCTTCGTGGATTCCCAAATAGACCATTACAAATGAACTCAACAAAAAAGCATCTTTCGACCCAAGAAGAATGCCTATAAGAGTTCGATTTGTTCAAGATTCCAATACTACAGAAGCTGTCAATATATATACTAAGCACTTCCCTTTTAAAATCCTCCAACATGCACTCTTCTCTTCTCATTGTCATCATCAAACTAGTCTCTCTTTTTTTAAACACCAATTATTAATAAACATACCACCAAAAAAAAAAAAAAAAAAAATCCTCTAGTGCTTTCCTTCAAACCTTTCTCTGTAACACATGGAAGTAACACATCTTTCACAAAATATGAGCCTATGCTCAACAGCCCTACCTCACCACAGACGTATTGTGCCTCGGCCAAAACGGCCCTCGACTGTCGCGGTGCTCACTCAACCGGCGGATAGCATCGGCATAAGGCCACCAGCAATACCAACGGGAGTGACCGAAAAGGCCGGTCCCTCCAGTGATAGCTGGTTTAATCGGATTGCCATTCACCATCTCTCGCAAAGTGTCCAGACCGCAACAGGTTCTTTGTTAGTCTTTCATTGGACAGAGAGAAAAAAAATGTGTCCAGATATTATGCTGAATTCTAATGCTATGCAGGGCTGAGAAACACTAAGAGTGGATATGACAGCTTAGTGGAGGCAGCTACGGCTGCATCAAGGAACTTCGACAAAACAAAACAGCGCGAACTCGTCATACAAGCTCTTGACAGAGCTTTTCCGAGGCCAATTCTTTCTTTGGCAAGTTCATGGCCTTTTGTTTTTTTTTATCACACAGCCATCTGTTATGTTTAGTTTGTTCGTTTTGTTTCCGTTTAGAATCTGTGTCACTGTCATATAACCATTTTGTGACCAAATGACAGATAAGAACATTGCTGCCACAATCGAAATTCGCAAGAGAGTACTTTGCCGTCTTCACCACCTTGTTTTTTGCGTGGCTGGTCGGACCCTGTGAGGTACTTGAGATTAAAGAAACCGTGGACTTTTTTTTTTAACATCGTTTTCTTTTGTCGTACGGCTATACTTTGATCCTTCCATAGTACCCCACCAATTAGATCCACTTGAATAATTTGAAGCAAAGTCAAGATGATTTTAAGCTAGTCATCCACTCTTTTTTTTCCTCCCCCTATTTGTTTCTTAGAAAGGCTAGTGTTGTTCCACTTGTATGCAAATAGTTATAACTTCAAAACCGAGGTTCTATCTGAGGTAATTAGTAAGATTGCCTCCCAAAAAGCGCATCTCTGGATTATTATCCCGGTTATAATAGTTTCAGTTTTTTTTTGATAGGTATGGAGGGTCAAAAATCCAAACAAATAGGGGCAAAAAACAAAAAAATATATATTTCAAAGATGCATCCACAATTTGCTCTTCCATCTTTAGGATGTGTTTGATTGAAATGAGAGAAAATAAGAATGGAGTGGTAGATCGTCTAGTGAGGGATTCTTCTTATATTGTTTGGTATGAAATCTCTCTAACAATTTCTTCAATTTAGTATAGATCTAAATTGGAGCGTTTTTAAGGATTTGGAGTTCCTCCCTTAATCTCTTACCAAACAATAATATATGCCAAAATCCTTGCACTAAAGCCTTCCACTTTTCTCTCCTCCCAAAAAAAGACAAAAAGTGATGACAATTTTCAATTGGTCTGACTAGAAGAAGTAGTAGAAGTATTTGCAAAATTTGCAAGGCCAACGCGCCAGTAATGCTCTGCGTCATGCCATTTGGTTGGTGACTTTGCCATCATAACAAGTTTGGCCTAATCACACTCAATTAAGCAGAAACACATTTATATTTATATTTATATTTTTTTTGTACTTTATGTTCACCACATCTGGCAGACAAACGCTTTGTCTAGTTTTCTTTTAATCACAAAAACACACATTCAAAAGCACCCTAATAGGCAAGCGAGATATTTTTAATTCAAAGTTCGAAACAAAATCTAACAGGACTCTTCTTATGAATGGCAAGGTCCGGGAATCGGAGCTCAATGGAAGAAGAGAAAAAAACGTAGTCCATATAAAGAAATGCAGGTAATTTTAACTCTCTTTCATGGCTTTCCTTTCCTCCTTTTTTTTTTTTTTTTTTTTTCCTTCTTCTGGTAAATTGATTTTACGCGTAACGGGGTCCCACCTCACCAACCTTAAGAGACATTCCCTTCCCAAACCGTTCTGCTCCAATGATTGTGCTGGTGCTGGACTCTTCCCTCCCTGCATTTCAGTCAACATTCTCATCATCACCATCTAATTGTGTTGTTATAATCATTGTTTATATAAAATCACCATTGACAACAACAATCACTCGCCCCCGGTATTATTCCACAATTTTGATTCCCTTTGCTTTGTTTCAACAATTT
The DNA here is from genome assembly GCA_025413485.1 of Ficus microcarpa. Taxonomy (NCBI): domain Eukaryota; kingdom Viridiplantae; phylum Streptophyta; class Magnoliopsida; order Rosales; family Moraceae; genus Ficus; species Ficus microcarpa. Next base: position 3,477,304 of record CM046384.1, on the reverse strand, counting down.
TGCAGGTTTCTAGAGCAGACAAATTGTGCAGGGATGTGCAGTAATCTCTGTAAAATACCATCTCAGACCTTCATAAAGGACTCCTTTGGAGTGCCAGTCAACATGGTCCCAAGTAAGTAATAACCAACCCGAATCTTAAAGCACGAAGCACTTGACTAAAACAATAATTCCAGGGATGCGAATTTCCATCCCAACTTTTTGATATCAATTAATGTGACACTTAAAAACTGCAACGTCAATTAACAATAAAAAGTTGCAGCTACCGATAAAAAGGTATAGGTCACAATAATTTGGTATCAAAAAGTTGGGATAAAAGTTTTGCTACTTATATATATATATATATATATATTAGTTGTTTCCCTAGTGCTGAAAGAAACAGGGAAACTTGTTACTAAGGAGACATTTCTCCAAGGATCCTCTAAAAGTAATATAATAGGGGAAAAAAAAAAAGATCAACAAAAGGGTGAAAAAACTATATTTCAAAAATTAATAGTTCCTGCACCATAAATGTGGAGGGCCATGCCCATCATGTGGATGGAGGGTCCCATTCGTAAGCCACGGAGGGTGCAAAACCGCAAGTAGAGCCATACAAGCTCAGTTGAGAATTTCATCATATATATTAACACTATAAAAAAACAAAAAAAAACAAAAGATTAATGGAAGAAAGCCACAAAGCAACTAATCATGATTAGGATCAAGAAAGTCTATCGTTGAATGAAAAAAATAAATTAATCAATTAAGAAAAAGTAGGAAAGAAAGAACCGTTTGGGCTCTCCTGTCCCCCATGAAGCCAATCATTGTATGTGTAACTTGAGCAACGTATAATGCTTTGCCAAATACCATTTAACGGACGCGAACCAATATCGAACACTTGACCACAGAACCACGAAACATTAATTAATTGATTTAAACGAGTTAGAAGACAGATTTCATTTCAACTGATAGAGCTGATGTAATTAAAACGCGCTTTTTATGTGCAGACTTTGAAGATATGAGCTGCGAGATGATTTTTGGTCAGGATCCACCGGCATTGTCTGATGATCCCGCGTTCAAGCAACCATGCTACAAATTATGTAATTACTTAAAACATATTTTCTTTACCCCAGATATTGGATTTCGAAACCTAATTAAGTGAATATGTAACTTTATGCAGGCAAAGCAAGGCGTCATGTGAACTGTTCGAGCTAACTCGAAAGAATGTGGTCTATTGATCATGCTTCTTGGGAAGGACAATTTTGAACAGCTTCCTTCTACAAAGGGAAAATATCAGATGTTTCAATCTTACCGTCCATAAAAAAGCTTGTCCATTGTTTATTGTCTAGTATATTCCATATTCACCATGTGCCTATTGTAGTTAAAAAAAAAGAAAAAAAAGGGAAATTACTCTTTAAAATAAGATACAAAGATTTCAAGTGGAAGGCAAGAGGGACGGAGAAAGGGAAAAGAGTGACCGATGTAAGTGAACTTTGCAGATGAAAATTATGGTGATGAGACAATAAATAAGAAGTAGTGTGAATTCTAACATTCATCTGGTCAATGATCTCTCTGGAAAAGAAGAAACAAAGACTTGTTCGCAAAATTAAACAACAGTGGACACACCAGAACGTAGTGGTCAAATCTAATAGAGTCGAAATCCGAAAATTCAAATCTATATGTAACACTGCAGATTCAATGGAATTAGGCAGTGAAAAATGAAACAGCGTAACAGGAGAAAGGTTGAGTTTTGGTTGAAATTGGAAAACCAAGTGTCGTGACAAATCTCGACCATGATGAGACCTGTCCCTCCTTTAAGCAAAGGAGAAAATATGGTGTGCCCTCAACGAATCATGACGAGACTGGTATTACCAGTGATACGATCTCAGAAAAGATGAAAAGGCGAAAATATGCATGGAATTGGTGTCAAAATATCTGCAACGGGCAACTTTATTATGGTCACTCAGAATATTGGTAAAATGATCATACTCACGCTCACAAAAGAACATTAAATCACATGGAGATATGCAGCTGTTAATCATTGGGACAACCGAAACGAAGCAAGAACATGGCAAAAAACTCATACTAGCTTGACAGATCTACGAAAATGAAAAGATATTTTAATCTCAAATTGTAAAATGATTCCCAATTTGCTTAAGGTACAAGATATCAATTACCTCAAGATGTTTACCTCGTTATTTATGATGAGAATTTCAGTGGGTGATGCTTTCTCACTTTCTTATACACGGTAATGAAAATGGCCATTCCACTGTTGAGAGAAAAAAATGTTTTTGACTGAAGATTAATATAAGGTTTAATATCAGCAAAGTGGACCATCAGTGTCTCCCACCTTTTGTGTGCTGTGAAGTGATTAAGGGGAAGATTCTTCGGACGTCTTTTCTGTCTCACCAGGAGAGCGACCGAGTGTCCTGACCACTAATGGTCCATTAAAATACTTCGGCTGAAAGTGGGTTTCCTTCATAATAGCCTTTTGAAGTGTTCAGGCGTTGAGGTTGTGCAAAACAAGAGAAGACATGATGGATTCAAGAGCCAAATCTGTTGGCCAAAATGAAAATTGTTTTTTACCGTACTAAGACGACGAGTTTTGCACCTAAATACATGAACACTGCTGCATTAATTTTATGCAAACAGAGAATTAGTACCACCCCAGACCCCACCACCTAAATGATACACACATGCAGACAGACACACGCACACACACATATATATCAATATATAGTATAGTATTTAACATGGTGTCCAGGTAAATCAAGAGTTACTGTCTTCCATTTTGTTCACATCACGTCGAGTGATAAGTGTGAGGACCTTCCAAAACAAAATTTTATACGTTGAAGTAAAATCCAAGCTCCCCCCAATGCTGTTTCTTCATTGAGGAGTTGTATGAATTTCGCTCCATAACAAAACACCGAATTTCACTGCTTAGTTTCCACACTCACGACGGTGACATCATTAGGATGTCATTATGAACTCATTAAGCACGTTACAAGTGTACCTACTATTGAGATGTTCAAAAAAGGAGGCTAGCTAACACATTCTTGCCAACAAGTTCCGAGAGAAGAATCTTGTCTGCTTTTAAACAAGGAATCAACACACAAGGAGGTTGTTGGTAAGGCTAGCTAGCACAAGGACAAGGCATATGACTAGACAGAGTAGGAATATTTGTCGTTGAACATGTAAGAACTTGATCAAAACACATGACAGATCAAAGAATATGTGTCAAAGAATTCAGTGTTCTTGTGAATTTTATGCGCAACCTCAACAGATTTGGTGTTGAATCTATCACAATATATTCTACCAGTATGAAACATGTTTAAACAGTCAAATTTTCATCAATTTTTGTTTAACTATCGTATTTTTCTACCAACTGATATGATTTTGATGTGATTGACGTTCCACGCCATGTCACAATATTCTCCTCATAAACTGAACAAAATTTGAACGCTTAAAGATACCCAAAAATTTCTCCAGAGTAACGATCTTGTCTTCTTCTACTAGGCAATTAATCAAACAGTTTCAGGCTACTATTTATTTATTGTTCTTTATTTCTCTAGCTTACTTCATGCAATGTTGTCCCTTTTACATGCACAGGTTACAATCCAGCAAAAATAATAAGAAAAGCTCGCCTAGAAAATGATGTCAATTTACACATGACACATTATAATAAGATTGTGATTAACGTAGAGAGTGAGAAATAAATAAATAAATAAATAACATCTCTAATTTTTTTTTTTTTTAATTTTCCGCATTAGAAAATACAGCAATGTTTAGAAGTTTTTACGTACCGTACAGGAGAACTGAAGACGACGTCGAAGAAGATCACCGGCGGCCAAAGGTTGACGGAGCTCAAATGTCACCAAACGGGTCGATGTTTAGCGAAGACTTTTGTGTCAGGAATTGGGTTGGGCTCCCTGAGACAAACAGAATTGGCCCAATTGATATGGATTCGTTGAGGCCCAGACTGAACCATCACTCACTGCAAGCCCATTTAGGAAAAGCATCTAAAAAAACAGAAAAAATTACCTAAATAATCACCTTTACCTAAATAATCACCTTTTTTTTTATTCATTAATCAAAATAACACAAATTCTCCATTCTTAATCAACATAACATAAATTTTAAATTTTATTTTTTTATCATATTAGTTTAACGTTAATTTTTTATATTATATTAGTGTAATGGTTTCTAAATTTATGTTATTCATTCATTTGGAATCTGAGCTCTTTCTTCGTTTTTATTAGACTTTAAATCTTTCTCCTTTTCTTTTTTTTGTTTTTTCCTTATCCATCATTCCTTAAGTGCCATAGGTGATCGTGTAGAATCTGACTACATTTTCTATTGAGCGAAGTGGATTGATTTTTCGATCACAACAGCTGGATTAAGGATGTGGATTCAAGAACCTTTAATACATGATAAAAATTTACAAACTAATGAGCAGGTATTATTGTTTTAGCTGTTGTTTAATTTTTTAAGAGTATTATCAGTGAATGTTCACATTTAAAATTTATATTGCAACACCCAGAATTATTTCCCATTTTAGACGAGAAGTAGATTAAATAGTTAAAACAACAGTATTTACTGGTTGGACAAAAACATAGTTTTTTGTCATTAATTTTTCCCAATCATTCATGTAGTAAATAAATATATAATTTTTGAGAGCTTTTACGATAAAATCTCAAATTTAATCTCGTATTATTAATAAGAATTGTTTTTTAAATAATATAATCTACAAGTGTATATATTAAAATTTTACATAGAACTGTTCAGAACTATTTTAGTCATAAACCGAATAATTAAAATAAATCTCATTAATTGATAAAAATAAAATAAAAGGACATGAAACTCAACTTTTTATTTTTAATCTTGTTAGTGGAATTGCCTAGGAACCATACACCATTCCTCGGTTGCTTTGATTGGAGCTGTACCGCCCACCGACCCAATAATTAACTCACATTGCCTAGTCAAATTTTCATCTGACCGAGGTACCCCAAAGAAGGAGACAACAACTGCACTCCATCACTCATCATCATCATGATTTCATGACAACCAACCCATAACAATTTACAAAGCATTGCGCGGCTCAATTCAACCCCCTTCTTTTTCCTTTTTTCTTTTATTTTCATTTTTTGTGTTCACTAATTACATAAGATATTAATTAGGACGAAGTTGCAAGTACTATCCTTCTTCGGTGCAGATGTTTAAGATTTTTTTCTCTAATTCAAGTTTTGATTTTAAAATCACTTATTATTTGGTATTATTACAAGAAAATTCGAATGATGCGACGATGTTTTAGGAGTGTGTCACATATTTCAACCACTTTCAAAAAAAAAAAAAAAAAGCCCCATGTTGATATTAGTAGCCCTCAGCCTTAAGACGATGTCCCACTGGAAGAAAAAGTCCACAAAAGTGGCATGTGCATTTGCCAGTGCACCCATCCGCGTTTCTAACACATAGGTAGATAAGTTTGTGCCCTTTTGAGGTGACATTGACAGCGACCCCATTTCTCACTCCCTTGCAATTTTTTTCACATTTAAAGTTTTCTACTTATGAAGGGACCAAACTTCTATTTATTGCAAAAAATATATAAAAAATGATATTCGCCCGTTTAACGTTTTAACTCAAATTGTATTTTTTTTATCTCAATTTTTATTTTTTTTCTGAAAAAATTTTTATTTTTTCTAAAAAATTAATAAAAATTTTCAACTCAAACTCATTCACCAAATGAATCCAATATTTTTACTTTATATTTTAATATATAATGATATTTTTAATATTTTTTTTACTTTTTATTATTATCATTGTGTTTTAGAACTTATTAAAATAAGTATTTAGTATTTAAATAATTTAAAATTAAATTTAATGTAGTAATTATACGACAAAAGTAAAGTCAACAATCAATAAGAATCAAATACTAAATTTAACATTAACTATATTTTGCAGTAAATTTGTTACAAAATTTTGTATTTGACAAATATAGTATTATATTGGAGAAATTTTTTTTTCATTTAAATACAAAAATTTATCATTGATACAATCTTTTAATATTGTATTGAAAATGTTCCAATGGAGTGAAAAATAATAATAATAATAATAAACAGAGAGACAAAAACCCACCTCGCTAGCTGTGTTTGAAGAGATAGGTGGGCTATACTAGTGGAAGAGAAGGGAGGGACCAACCTAATAGTTTAATGGGCCACAATGCCCACAATACAAAAGGCCAAAATGGATGGATAAAATGCATTTATAGGCCCACAACCTAAGGTACAAGAATTTCCAGCAAAATAAATCATTAAAAAAAAAAAAACAAATAGTTGAGTTGTAATAGTATGAGCTCTTATCCTTTGAACACCTCCTAGTATAATTCAATCTTCCCGATATTAATTTATATATATATATATGTATATTATATCCCATTATCCACTCTATTATTGTAAAAAGGTGTCACGCCAAAACAAGGCAAGCAGCCCATATTGAGCCCAATATGGTACAATTCCGAATAACTGAGAAGAGGAACAAAACAAGAAAAAAATACTAGGTGACACCAATTTTAATCCTACCAACTTAGGTAGTATAGGAGGAGTTTTTTTTTTATTAGTAAATAGTTAAAATATTACTATATCAATTTATAGTTTCGATTAATAGAAAGATGATACATAAATTTGTATTTAAAAAATTTATATTAGAGTTGATACCCTTATAACTACTCATTAAATAAACTAAAACTAGTCTACGAAGCTAAAAAAACCCCGTAACATCTTGTTTGAGAGACACAAGCACAAACAGGAAATAGGTTGTTCGGTCCTTATCGAGATATAAGGTGCCTATACCTATGTATAGAAACTGTATATATATATATAGAGAGAGAGAGAGATATTATCAACCATTAAGTAATTATGGACATTATTGTAGTTACAATTTCACCAGAAAAAATAAAAAGAAGCAAAGAAGGTCAGATGGCGGATAATATCCACGAGAGAATGAAATATGATGCACTCCTGACCTTAAAAAAGGCGAATTAATGCTTTGTTTAATAAGAAAGTTTAATTCTAATTAAATTGTATTTTTTTATTTCAATTTTTATTTTTTATTTTTCAAAAAAATCAATAAAATTTATAACTATTTTTTAAAAAGACAACTCAACTCAAATTTAAAAATTTCAATTCAACTTAAATTCAATTCATTCATCAAACGAATCCTAAATCTGCTAGGATAAATCACATGAACAAACTTAGCTTTTAACACCTTTCCAGCCAAAAAGTTTACGCTTAATACTGTTTCGTTGCAGTAAATTTTACTCTTTTTTACTTTTTCTGTTTCTTAGGACATAATTGCAAAGACCACGGACTTACCTTTTTTTAGCTTCGTACTCACTTGATGACCAAACACGTGCACTTCCTTTCTTTTTTGTAACAACAATTTTTCTTTTTTTATGGCTAGCCAAACTTACATTACAAATAAAAACAAATATTAAAATTTGCCTACTTTCACGAACGGAAATGAAATACCCAAATATCTACTAATCTAAAATAAAGTTAAAATCTTAAACTAAAAATGATATTCAACATGGGGACATAAGAGGAAAATAAGATACAAACAAAAATAACAAAAGCGCGCGAAAATTATTTTTGTAACGTCACTTTTTTTTCCCCCCCTCCTTTTCAGAAGACCAACTTCCTACAAGGCGGCGAGGGTTTATAACTTTTCACAGAAAGAACGGCGAGATCTCGGATTGTTTCGCCGATGAGATCCTTAAATATGAGCCTTTCAATGTCGAGAACAGCTTCGGAGACTTCGATCGGACAATCTCCCCATCCGTGGACGGCATCACCAGCAAGGTCCTTCTTCAGCACTCCACAAATGACCTCAAACAAGTCCTCCGACTCATCTCTCTCCCTAATCCTCCTAAACTCCGACCAAACCTGCTGCAGCGACGTTGAATTCCCTGGAGAGACGACCTTCCACGGCGGCAATTGCCTGTTCCGGTTGACGATTTCGTTGATGGTGTCGAAAATTAACAGCCTTTGGAGTCTGGAGACTTTGGAGGTGTCGTTTCCTTTGAGATACTGTTTCTTCTCTAACAATAGGAAAATGTCCGAATCTTCCGGAAAGTAATTGGAAGCTCGGAGAATCTCCGATATGTAGACTAGATCACAGTCTTCCGATTGGTCATCGGACTTCGATTCCGATCCCCATATTGTCTCCTCTTCCAATTCGCTTGGTTGATCTGAAAATTATAAAAAAATAAACACATGAGTAAATAAAAAAATAAAAATAAAAATAAAAAAGAGATCGGTCCTACTAATTATCGAATAGAAAAAAAATGTTGAGTTGGTGAAAGCAAGGGTTCAGTTTTGATGTGGTGATGTGGCGTGTGCTGATTGGAAGGAGAGTACAAGTCTAATGGTAAACCTAGGGGGCTAAAACGCAGTATATTTGCAGAGGCCTTAAGTTAGAAACATACGTCACCATAGTCAAAGTGCAAAATCTAGACAACATCCGAACAAGACAATTTTTAAAGTTGAAATTTACAGAAAATAAAAATTACCTTTGAAATCAATGGTCCGCTTCATAACGGGGGAAGTAGACGACTCGTCCTTGTAAAACGACGAGTCAAGCACGGAGACTGGACTCGTTTGCAACTCGGTGGTTGTGGTGGTGGTGAACTCAGCTATGCTGTGAAGCAGCTTATCACACCTCTCTAACAGACTCTTTCCTTCCTTGTACTCCTCCATTTTAGCTCTCTGTAATTAATCCGCAAAAAAGGAAAAAAAAAAAGTAATTTAAGCAAAATATTAGGATAAAATTGAAAATTTTCGTTATCAAACACTTTGACTCACGTCTGTGTCGGGGAAGTACTAATGCTGCTCTCCGACATGGTGGACGATTCGTCCTCCACCGGAGGTAAAACTTTCGCCTCCCTCCGGTGAATCTCCGCCGTCGGTTTCCTGTTTCTCGGCGATCGATTTGGGGTTTGTGGTTGCTCCGACGAAGTCCTTCGCGAATTAAGCTTGGGGGAGTGGACTGGAGAGACTCTTCTATGCTCTGCGACGTCATTGCCTTTTCTCTGTATCTCGATGCTCAACGGTCTTCTCCTATTCGGACTCTTCACGCCACTCTCGCTCCTCGCCGGTGGACTTGAATACCTACCAGGGCTATGGATCCGCGGGCTCCGGTCGATGTCCCGCCGGTCACGTCTCGGACTCATGGAATCGCCGGCGAGATTCATGTTCCGTCGCGCACCGGCGGATCTTAAACGGAAACTGGAAGGCGGCGGCGACTCGTTGTCGACTATCCTCGGCGAACGACTCGTCGCAGCCGGTAATCTCACTGGCTTCATGACTACAATGGGAGATTCTTCGTGAGAAAAACTCCGGTCGTAGACGAAGTTCCTGTAATCCATTTGGTTTGATGGTTTTCTCGGATGCAATAGGCCTTTGAGTTGCAGAGCTTCGAGGATTTGCTTCAGAGTCTCCAAATCCTTCGACGGCTCATCAATTCCTCTCATCTTTAGCCTCTTCTCGATTTCCCGTACGCAGATGAAGTCTGCTTAGGCTCAGGAAAGAAGTCCGCCGAATCGAAGCAGCTCTTCCTCTGACCAATCCCTTTCTGTTGATAAACTTTCACCGGCTCGGCTTTCGCATACGTTTTTGGATCCGCCGGCCAGAAATTGCTACTTCGGTCCTCGTTCCCAGCATTGTCTCTGATTACATTGCCAGACATTTTAGCGTAAGTCATTTGTTGGGATTGCTTCGCCGGAAAAGCGTTGCCGTCAACGAACCGGTACTGAAACAGATCCTTGGAAACTCTAGATTCCGAAGCAGACCTCCGCAGCTCCGCTTTCTTCACCAGCTCGGGATCTGAATGCTGTAACGGTTCCAGTCCCATCAACCTTGCGATCACGCTCGGCGAGCGACGTTGATTGTCGCCGTCGTCTTCGCCGTCCGGCGACTTTTCGCATCGATTGGCGGACAGTATCGCGGCGTTCGTTCTGATCTCCCTCGGGTAGAGGCTTCCCTTGGCGTCGACAGTGGCTCTGCTATCCAGAGAGAGTCTTGGAGCTTCTCTGGCGAACTTCCATGACGACCTGGTACCTTCCTTGAATTCAAACACCGAAAGAGGCAGAGGTGACTTCGGCGGCAGAGTCTCCAACGACAAGGTCTTGTGATTTTCCGGTAACGGAGATCGAAGCTCCGTTGCCACTGGAGGTTGCTTCGATCGGTCCGGCGAGGGCATTGATCTGACATTCTGATACTTTTCCAGCTCCCTGGACATCGATGGAGATCCAACGGACTTCTCCGACTCCGACGTTGAATCTACCGACTGCGAGATTCTAATAAATCCAGTTAAATCAATCTTAATTCCATTACTTTCTAAGAACACAAACAAAACAGAGAAACAGATTAAACAGAGGATTCGTTTGACTCACCACCGAAGGAGGAAGACGTTTGGCTGAGACGAGTCGTTTTCCGGCGAGAATCTGATGCCGGTCGAAGATCTGAAGGAACCCGGCCATGCATCCCATCTGCTTCTCTATATGCTTCTCCAGATTCTGGTCTTGCACCATCCCCGTCGTCATCTTCACCCGAAAAAAAAAAATGAACACACTTTCTCACAAATTCTCACACTTTCTTTGGATCCAAACAAGCCTCTCAACGTCCGGATTTCACCATCTCGTTGCGTTATTACTCTTGTGTCCCCCTTAGCCCGTCCCCTCTGACTAATCGTACCTTTATGACCAGCGTCTCCCGCTTTTCTGGTCTTTTAAAGGATGGGCGGACTGGGTGGAAACTTCAGGCAGGTCGAAATTACGTAATTACCCTTCCGTTTTCTCCAAAATACCAAAACAGTCAGCGGTTTTTTGTGTGTCAAAATTTTCGGCAATTTCGGGTCCTCCTCGGACGATGGTGGGCTTTGAAATTTGGGGACTCTCTAATTTATCTTTTTTTTTTTTTGCTAGAAAATAATATAAATAAATAAATGAAACGAACTTTCTCTCTTTTTATTTTCTTTCGCTTTTTTTTTAATTATATTAATTATTCAAAAAAAATTTATTATTATTAAAATTTAGGACCCGCAAGTGGAGCCTCCGTGGGTGATGCTCTCTAACGCGTCAGAATTAACCCACTTCCTTGAGTTTCGTGCCCATTCAACGACGACTTAGCTTTGACCCACCCCGTTTATTACGTCGTTCTCAAAAATCCGTTTCCCGTCCCTCTACTTTCCCGTTCCTGTTTTCCCGATAATAAATTGTCATTATGTTCGAAAGATCTGGACCGTCGGATTTAGATAGAGTTATAGAAATGACGATGAAAAGACGGATAACGATTTGAAGTTATTAACGCCTGTCACGAGAGCGTTGAGGATTTGAGAAAAACAAATAAAAGAGAGCTATTTTGATATTAGTAATCTAGTAGGTAAGCTATTTGTATAGTGATTTTTTTAAGATTTTATTTTGTAAATTGATTTAACCTTATCATATTTTGTACGACGTATCAATATTTTATTCTATCTGTCATATTTAGTTCCTCGGAGTAAAAATTAAAACTAAAAAAAATTGATTTTAGCGTATCATGATTTTATATGACGTATCATGATTTCATAGTCTACCTCAGATCCTCAGAATAAAAATTAAAAATACAATATTTTGTTAATAATAATTTTTTAAGGTTATTGTTTTACTTTATTACAAAATCCATTCTCAAATATGGTGAGATTTCCCAGTGGTTGTCACCGGCTGGTCAAAACGGGACGGTCCAGGCCGTCTCTCCAACTCACTCACTCGTCCCCACTACCGGACGACTTGCTTTGGAATTCGGTGGACCCCTTTTAGCTGCTGCTCACGTGGAAAGATTTTACGCTTCCACGTGGCTGATGTACCCGTATGGAACAGGGAACGCGCCAGGTGCGGATGATCATGATGGCCTTTTTATTTTTTTCCCCGAATAAATCAAAGGGAACGGCAAAACACAGGGTCATTTTCCGATTGCCACGTGGATCTCGGTGGAGATAGAGGAGAAATTTCAAGGAGTTACGGTTCTTCGCACAATGCCATGACTCACCGCTTGAGAGTTGAGAGCGTGAGGTTTCGTTACCAAACATTCCCTTCTTGTTTTGACAAAAACTGGAGCCAAGTGGAGGCGTTTGCTACTATATGAGTTATGGGTTTCTGGGATTTTACGTGCCTTTTTCTTGCATTTGTTAGTTGTTAAGTCTCTAGATATGTGTATCCCTTCGGCTTTAGTAACGTCCAAATGCTAAGTTTCAATTGTCGGAAAATATCCATGACATGTTTGAAACGAATTTTTTCTCTCTTTCTTTTTGATTGATTGATTCTTTTGAGCTTTTGGCTCATATAAGAATTGTAAGGAAGATTGTCGACCAATGTTGATTTAAATAAAAATTTTGCAGTAATTTATTGTGATTACATATATAATTTAATGATAATTTTATATTTAACTCAAGTATAAATAATAGAGAGTTTGAATTTCTTTATCGACTTTTCAATTTTTTTTCTACTTTTATCTATGATGTTTTTTTCTTATAGAAATTTAAATTTTACTATTTTAACTATAAATTTGAACATCTATATGATCGAAAGGATTCAAGTTACCCCTAATCGATAGTTAGAGTTATATGTAAAGCAAAAGTTTCTCCTTTTGAGCCAACAGCTTATATACAATTCGTTATTCACGGTGAAATTCATAGTTGATGGAATAAGGCATGCATTAATTTGTTTACGACAATGCTATGGTATTAGTGCCCCCTCTATTACTCTCAACTTGAACTAGTATCATCTGTTATGAATTTCCTCAATTTTGTCCTTTTTTTTAATTCGCATTTAGGCCTTCAGGTAACGGTAAACTTACTTCTATGAGAAATATTACGGTTAAACTGAAATAAAAAACAATATTTATCGGGACTTCTTTTGCTTGTGGTTGAAGCAAATGTTGTATAGTATGTGCCACTCAAATATACACACGCTTAACAGTAACGTAATATTTGATACAAAATACATGCATAAATTTTGTGGATCTTGGTTTCTATATATTAATGCACACAAATCCAAGGCTATTTATGAATTTAGAAAGAAAATGTGCTTAAACATATTATAAATAATATTGCTCAAGACTTTCAAAAAAATAATAATAATAATAATAATAATCTTGCTTAAGAATGTGCACTATGAATTTTGCCGAAAACCTAGACTCCTCAATTTGAGTGTACCAGGAGACATGGATTGCCAAATCTTAGTTTATGCAATGACAACTTGGATTTGTTAAATATGATTTACACCAATGTCTGTGAAAGTGCTGATTTTTATGAACATATTTTTTGGTGAGAAGACTTTCAAGAAAATATATACAAGTGTTTGTATGATTAGTTATAAGAGCTTTTTATGGAAGTAAAAAGAAAAAAAAGGTAAAAACTCTTTTAAATATATTTTAAAACTTGTAACAAAGTTTTAGTTAGATGCTATAATCTTCAATTAAATATAAGCTTTTTGGTTTCAAATATTTACTTAAAAATCATAGTTTTCGTTTTCTTCTTTTATTGTTTAAAAGCAAAAGCAAAATCTCTGTTGTCGTAAGTGTCCTCAGTAATCTTTTATTGATAAGAAAAATACATATAAAAAAATGATGAAAATTGTTATGAAAATCACGTATATCCGATGTTGAGTTCTGTAGTAGTTTTTTTATCGAAAAGAAATGAACAAACAAATGAGTCCCACAATGCATGGCTTAGCTTATTATCTTAAAAGTCTAAATCACGTTACAAAAATATGGACATCCAACCTCAAAGTCAATCCGAAGAATTTTAAGGAAATCCAATTATTTTCAGTCTCTCTGTCTTGCCAAAATAATCAGATAACAGTATAGTGTCATTTCCAAACAGCTCCAGTCTGGCATTACCAGAGTCCCCTCTTAACGGTCACTCGTCTTCTAGTAAAATTCCTTTTCAATTATTTTATTTTATTTTATTTTTGTTTAAGCAACTGCTACAACACTGCAGAATACGTAAATCCGATCTGGGGGCATCCATCTCCCAAAACATAGAAAACACTAAAATATTCCTTTTCTCGGAAAATCAGTTTTCCTACTAGCCAAACACAGGCTTTAAAGGGAGGGGAGGTAAATTTTCCCCAGAATGATCCCTGTATCTGTATGGATGGGATCTGATTGAGCTGGGGGATGGGGGCTCCAATCATCCAAAGCAGTGGGGGGGTCACTGGTCAGGGTCAGGCCGAGGCTGAGGCTGAGGCTGCCACCCCATGTGGACTGTCTTTGGGCAAAGCTACCTCCCCACCATGACCATGAGCTTTCTCTGCTTACATACATGCATGTGAGCCTATAGGTCCCTATGTACACATGCCTATATCACACTTCCCCCACCCTACATTTCTTATTCCGATTATAAAACCCATAATTCTCTTTCGTTTTTGTTCTCTATAATTTAATATTTTCCATGTGTTGTTAAGTTAATGGTACTGTTCATATATGCATGGGTAGTCGCAGTTATAAATTTACCATATTTTCACTTTTGACGAGGTAGAGATCGAATCCTAGATTCCTAAATTCAAAAAATAAATTATAAATAAATAAAATATTCATTGTTTAATTAAGAATAATGCTAATGAACAATAAGATACACTTTTAAATTATTAAAATCACATCAAATTAAAAAATTATGATAATTCACTAAAATTTGATAAAAATCTTATCATTCACAATTATAACTGTATTTTACTTGCTTCGAAAGATCTTATGATCGATATGTCCATGAATTATGTCCTTTTTTTTTTGTCTTAATGTGTGACCCTAATATTGGGGGGAAAATCTCATTTTAGATAAGTATGTAATTTTTAAAAAAAACTTTTATAAAAAGAATAATAAGTTGCATGGTTTCTCTATTATGGTAATAAAAAGGAGATGGTGGTGCATGGTCAATAGTCAAGACCACTAGCGAAAGAATGGAGATGAATGGAATAAATTAGAAAGCATGCACAACCTTTTTCTCACCCTTCTTTTTTCTTTCATCTTTCATAGTCTCTTCCTCTTTTGATTTTAATTAAATTAGTCCCACATGCATATATATATATATATATATATATTATATTTCAGATCTGCAAACCCCTACCCCTTCAACTTTTTTCACTAAAATATACAAATATACATAGAAACATATTAAAAGATTGAAATAGGCAGTTCTTTAGTCAGTGTAATATAATGTATGTATATATGTATATATATTGTTGTTTGTGTAGACCCAGGACCATTCTCAAGTTCCAATGTCCTGGTTACATGAATGTGGTACTGGGTAGCACAGTCCCCAAACCTGAAGCTCCCATGTTCTCTCACCGACCCACCTATTCTGCACACATTCCTTAATAGCTTAATGGGTTAAACTCCACTGCATTTCTCATTCCTGTGCGTCCCATATATTAATGGAAAATAATAATAATAATAATAATAAAAGTAACATATATGAACTAGGAAATATTTGTTTAGTGCTATACTCATTTATCATTTGGAGCTAAGAAGAGATAATTCGGGGGAAAAAAAAAGTAATAACGGAGAATTCTATAATGTAAAATATATATATATATATTTTTTCGATATAGTTCTATTTTAATCGTATCCAAAACTAGTATCCTATAGTAAAAGGTTAAAATAAAAACATTAAAAGATTGTAGATTTTGTAGAGTGACTACTGCCTAGCCAATAGGAATGTGACGTTAATTTCTATGCAATGCTCTCCCTACTCGATAGTTACTACACCCATATGCTTTGAGAAGCCCTATGCAATTATATTATATGATATGATAGAGTATAGCCGATTGGGGAATGGAGTTTGGGAATGGCAAAATCAATCATGAAGAATATGGGATTCTGATTCCTCTTCATATGATTTTTTTATTTTTTTAAAACTCATTTTATTTTTATTTTTCTAGTCATTTATAAGGAGTGTGTCAACTTATATATTTTTAACTCACATCACATGGAGCTTCTATTTTATTTTCGCTATCTTCATTCACAATGATTTTCTATAGTATAATTATATTTTAATCATAATATTAATTTCTTAACAATCTGATTTATAAGTGTCTATAATATATATATATCAAATAATTAAAAAATTAATGTAATTACTCGAACAATAGTTCCTAATGTGGCATCAAGGTATTCAATACCGGCTTGAATAAATATAATAATAATGAGAGATTTTCAAAAATAAAAATAAAAACTTTCATCTTTAAAATCTATGGGTTCGTTTTGATGGTTCTTTACGTGTTTTTAAGTTTCTCTCATAGTTTTTCAATAGATTGATTAGAAATTCTTCGTTTTTTTTTTAATATTCAATAATTAGGTTTAAGGGTCCTATGTCAACTAATGGCACTTTAACGAAATGTCTTTAGAAATTTGATTGCGCCTATAATCTTGCAACTTCCCTTTATTATTATAACTATAATTATATCATTTTCCAGCTACAATGACTTCTCCTTCTTCATATTCTCCTTTTTTTTTTTTTTTTTTTTTGAGCAATTATATTCTTCTTCTCTTTATCCTAGAGAAAAAGTCAAATTCTTTCTATAATGATTTAATGGTCCTAGCCCGTGACATTATTCTCTTAAAGTGATTTTGGATTATTACACAAGCGTAGGTCCTCAGTCTTTCACACAAAAAAAATATCAATGTACATATGTACATAACATGACAAAACAAGTGTTCATTTTCCCCAATAATGTTGGCTCTAAATAATGGTTTTCATATGTGGTGTATAAAAGGAATCTGCGGAAAATTCCTTTTTTCAGTCCTTTAAATAATGTCGAATTAAACCCTTTTCTTTATTTAGTCTTTTTATTTTTTATTTTAGGAAAAAAAAAAAAAAAGTGTTAAAGCATATGCATGTGATAAGGGGGCAAGCCTGGCGTGGTGTTGAGAAGGCTAATTGGAATCAAGCTGTTGTAGACTCTTTAGTTAATTTATTTTGTTTTCAAAAGATTCTATATTGCATAATTTTATCCATCCCCTTTTAAAAAAGGAATAAAAGAACCGATCTTATTTCATATGTCTAAGATTTTATGGAATAAATGTCAAATTCCAAATGGCTGCCAAAAAATTTCTACAGATATGAGATCAGAGATACCAAAATGTGCGAACAAAGTTCTTCAACATGCACATGGCATGCTTGCATAAATATCTTCTATTCTGAAAAAAATAAATAAAAGAAAAAAATAAAAAAAGATAATTGCAAGAAACTGAATGGATAAATCCATGCACATGACATTACGTCCATCTTACACTAGCATGTTTTTTTTTTTTTTTTTTGAGCTAGATCTTACCATCTTTCTAATATTCTTTAAAAATATTTGGATTAGACGTCAACATCATGTTTTCCTTCTCTTTTTCCTTTTTTCTTTTCTTTTCTTTTCTTCTTCTTTCTTTCTTTTTTATTTTGTTTATTTATTTATTTATTTATTTTCAAAAGTAACTATATAATTCAGACTTAGGCTTAGTTTGGTACACCATTTTAAAATACCCATCTCAAAATTTTTTTTTATATTTTTCTCAAAAGTTTTTACTCTCAAAAAGGTCTTTTCTGAAAATTCAAAAAAATTTACTATTGAAACTAAAAAATCTCAACTCAAACTACTCCACCAAACACACTCGAACTAAGAGGTTTTGTTTGACGTTTATGTTCAATTAGAAATAAAATATATTTTTTTCACCTTAATTTTTATCTTTTTTTAAAAATTAATAAAAAATATAATTAATTTTTAAAAAAATCAAGTAATTTCAATTTAAAAATTTCACCTCCAATTAACGAATCAAATCCACGTATGCTGAATGTTTATTTTAACTGCACTTGCTTTGAAGTACGACACATTCAACTCTTTTTTTTTAGCAAAGGAGATTTTCAAAGAATATTTCCACCACAAAATTGTCAAGTTCGTTAGTTTTTTATTATTACCATATAAGCATATTTGACATATAAGTTTAACTCAAGTTTTTAAACTATATTTTTTTTTGTTTTTTTCTGAAAAATTTTTTTATCTTTTTTAAAAAAATTAATAAAAATTATTATTAAAATTTAAA
The DNA here is from genome assembly GCA_025413485.1 of Ficus microcarpa. Lineage (NCBI taxonomy): Eukaryota > Viridiplantae > Streptophyta > Magnoliopsida > Rosales > Moraceae > Ficus > Ficus microcarpa. The sequence continues at coordinate 3,459,218 of CM046384.1, read as the reverse complement.
AATCTTAAATTAAACTCATTCACCAAACACGTCTGTATTTTTTTCTCATGATCAATTAGCTGGTAGATAAAGTTGATGTTTTATAATGCTAGTTTCCAGCTAACAAGTCTTGCCTAAAATGATAGCAAATCATTTCAATGCATGCATGAGCGAGCGAGTGACAAGGATGTTGTCCAAGTGACTTGTACGGCATATTAAACATTGATGCGGTTTATCTTCCCAAGACAGAAATTGGATTAAGGAATTTATTTATTTATTTATTTCCCCTTCTCCTGACACCAAAGAGGAGGACAAAGTGAAAGTGACAGTGACGGTAAATTTTTTTTTCTTTTCTTAAAAGATGCCTATAACGGTCCTCTAGGTTATTTCAAGCTCTTCACAAAATGAAATGTATTTAATTGATCTCTCCACTTTGCTTGGGAAGCGTAGCCAATCTGCCAAAAGTAATGGGCTAGCTTTTCTCACATTGATGGATCACATGCCAATCTCTCTCTCTCTCACTCTCTCTCTCTCTCTCTCTCTCTATGTTTTGGAGAAAACGAAGAACGTGGGAGTCATATTGTCATTATATTTAATCATGTAATTAGCAATATATTAATCATTTTTTGAGCTTTCCATAAACTTAATAATGTAGTTCTATCATGTGTCAATTTGTTTTTATTTCTTCACCTTTTACTCTACAACGGTCTGGCTATATAGTTGATAATAAAAACCAAATGAAGATTACCCCTATAAATAAAAATGGGACCAATGATTTACTCATACCTATCATTTCAATGATTATTGAATAAACTCACTGGTCGTAGTAATGAGATAACAAAGATCCTAACTCCAAGTATTCAATAGTTAATAGACCTCAAAATTTAAAAGCAAATGATAAATAATCTTTCTTGTTAAAAATTAGACATTATATGCGTCATGGTTTCACTATCGGTGCTATGAAAATTACCTTTTTGTTGGACATTGTTAGGTTTTAATATTGATATTTATGGCAATTTAAGAAAAACTAAAAACTGTTTAGGAATTTAAGTGCAGGTTGTGTTGAAAAATGTTACAACAACTATGTTATAGGTTGAAGCAGATTGTGACTTGAAGACTTTTGGAAAATTGACTTGAATTGGGAATGACGTGACGAATTTAGTTTGGTTGCGATTTAAAGAGATAATTAAGAAACGGATAATACTGCAAAATTATAAAAAGGAAATTTTCTAGATTTGTTTTAAAAAGGAAAATCTAGCTTCAACGGGATCTCTTAATCCTATTTAAATTAGGATTTCAAAAATCCAAGATTTATTCTTCAAATGGCTGCAATTTCAAAGGAGATTATTATGCAAAGGATTTTGGAGATTGATGTGCAATATATTGAGAAAATGCTTGAATAATGTTGGCAAAATCTATTTCCCAAAATAAACAAATTTGATATTCGAATTCTGGGGTTATAGAATATGCTTAAACATTATCTGTAACAAGTTTAAAATTTGAATGCAATCCGAATTTTGAATTATAGATCCGAGATCTACTTAGAGTTTTGATGTTGCAGCTTTTATAAAGTCTCAAAAATAGTTTGCAAAGTGTAGAGCATATAGTTATTCGTGTGGATCTTGAGACTTTGAAGTTTTAGTGTTCTATCATTCTTCGGGAGAAGACGTTATTGTTCTTCTGGAGAAGAACTTGAAGCTTTTGGGAGAAAGCATTTTTAGTTGAAGGGAGTTCAACGACAAGACGAGGTTGCTCGCCGAATAGATTTAGCTAATAAGTTTAAGACGACCGGCAACATTAAGAAGAGGGAATCCTTGGATTGTATAAGTCCGAGAGTGCTTATAATTATTTGATATTAGTAGATTATTCGATAGCTGGACGTGACCTCGAGCAGTAGGTGTGATCAAACTTCATAAAATTACCTGTGTCTTTTATTTATTTACGCTTTCGGTAATTTAATAAAATCTGGTAAGTGATAATACGGATCTATTAGTCATAAAGTATTCTTTGCCAATTAGGTTTGTAGTTGAAAAGTTAATTCTCATAGCTGTATCATAAGTGTTGTGCCTCCATAACCATAAAGAGCTCTATCTTTAATTACAAGTCCTATCACGTTTTACTTTTTCTTTTCTGTTCGGTTGAAATTAGTTCCATTTTACGAGCCATGAACAATGAAACGAAAGGACATATAAAAGGTACCAAAATTGTTGGCTTGCTTAATGAGAATGAATGAGGTAGTTGTGAAACTCTCAAGGCCAACCACAACTCGGGTCCAGCTTTAAAAAAAATTCTGAGAGCCTCCTTCTCAATTAGTCATTAATTAACAGCAGACTCTAGCTAGGGCCTCTAAATACTAATTTAATTATTTTAACTACACAGGTCCTTCAAAAAAAAAAAAAAGTTCCAAATATGGTGAATATCTGGTACCGGGCATTTTCAATCAAAGGATTGTTTCCTTTCCACTTGCTTTCTTATTGTCTTACTTATTCATTACTGCTTCATTTTATATAGGTGATTCGGGTCCCAAGTTTCTTCCTTTTTATCTATTAGGTTTGATTTTTTTTTTTTTCACGATGAAAAAAAAGGGATTAATAGCATCTTCACGTTTTCGATCTAGCATCACAATCTGAGAATTTATCGATAACACAAGTAGAATGACAAAGAATAGAATATAAATTCTATATATCACAAGTAAGGACCAGATTCTAATCTTAATGGATTGATCGGGAACCAAAGGAGTAATATTGTTATTACACTGGTGAAACGAGCAAAAATCGAAGCTAAATTAAGACTGTAAGAAGCCTTAAATGGATTTTTCTCAATCCGTTTGCCACCACTCGGTGATATGTCTAACAGGCTTGATGTATATATGGCTGTCAAGTTTTAAGCCGAAAGCGAGGAGGTGCTTGTACATTCTGCTATTGGTTCAATAGAATTACAGCAAAATTACACTACTTCAATCTTTAGTTGTTCCAAACTGTACTTTTAATTTGAAATGAACACCAAGAAATTAACGACGATTCTTTATTTTTACATGACGATTCTTTAGTTGTTATGTCAAATCGGTAGCTCAAGAAATTTGGTGACCATTTGATAAAGTGGGTTAATCATGAAATTACATGGGAATACTCACAGAACATGTGTTTTTGTTGGATCTGGCTTCTATGTCCCCCTTCCTGTCCCTCCAGGAAGAATGAGTCATCTCCTTCAAAATTACCACGTCATATAAAATTAACAACTCACACTAGACTAACCCACTAACGTTAACCCCGGACGTTAACAGACTTTTCGGGAAAAAATATAAAAAAGCTTTGTCCTTTTTTTTTTTTTTTTTTTTCTGGCCGCCGACTGTAAACTGTTGTTCACTTCCTCTTAAAAATAAAAAAATAAAAAAAATAAACATTGTTTCCTTTTCCTTTATTGCCAATCAGCCTCTTAGAATCGGTTCTTCTTTTTGCGTATATTTGGAAAACGACAAAATACTGTCACAGGTACACTATAATTTTTGACCAGACACATGTGACGTTTTTTTTTTTTGGCTTAGAGAATGACGTTTTCCTTTATGAAAAGGATTCGACGTGTTCTTTTACATATAAATATATATGCTGAAGATAGAATTCTTTTGTTAATTAGACATAAAAATTAGCAACTTATTTTTCTTTTAGTCTGCACCATCGTTTTTTTTTTTTTTTTCTTTTAAAGAATAGATTCTGCAATTAATTAAAAAAATACATTTAGTTTTGTTTTAGTGTTAGATTGTTTTCTTTTGTTTTAATGTTTTCTCCCCCTATATTCTGTACTATTTTGTTTACGTTTTAATATATATATTTTTTCCATAATTCTTGTTAAGATATTTTTTATATCCAAAGTTGTTAACTTTTTTTTTTTTTTTTTTAGATTATGGATAATGATGACAATTTTACGGTAGAAGAACTTCGATTTACAGAGGAAGATCTTCAATCACGTCGGAAGTTGGATTTTGAGGGTGAAGAAAAATTTGAAGGCAAAAGTGTTATAGAGTCTATTCATTCAAAACTTAGGTGACGAGGCGATTCCCAAAGTCGACATGGAATTCGAGACGGAAGAGGACGCTTATAACTTTTATATAGTTTATGCTTATAAAATTGGCTTCAGTATTCGAAGAAGTAAACTACATAAAGACAAGATGGGAAGATAACAAGTCGAACCTTTTGTTGTTCTCGTGAAGGTCGTCGTGAAGAAGATAAACGACAAGTTCTTGGGAAATTTCTTTTGCTAGGCCCATAGCTAAAAAACCTACTTTTTTTTACGATTACGAATTTATTCGAATATGAAATCCAATCTTGGAAATATAGCATTCCACTTTTTTTTACTACCCAAGGTTTCGATGCAATTCGAAATCGAGCTCGTCGAGCTGAGACATGATTTGGCTGTTTAGCAAGAATGAAAATTAGTTTTCAACGAACTGGTAAATATCGTGTTTTTGAATTAATTGCTGAGCATACACGCGTGACATCAAGCCCTAGTGAACTGAATTCTTTTTGGTTAAAGAATCTCTTTCTAGTTACTCGAGAACAATTAGGAAATTCTGTAGAAGAAATATGGGTTTGATGGCAATATGCTATGGTGTGGCGGTTCACCTTATGTGGTCAAATCTATAAGTTCATTTGCATAGATCTCAAAGGAGATTGACTCCTGCCCAACGAGCTGAAATTGATATAATATAGTTGAAAGCTCAGGAATTTATTCCACAAGATTATCGTAATTACTTACGTACGGACTAAAAGAACAAGTAAAATGAGGTTATTAGGAGATACAGATGGTGTTCTTCAATATCTTAAGAGCATGCAATTAGACGACCCTTGATGAAGAGGATATGATAACCAAAATTTTTTGGGCAGGTGCAAGAATGATGATAGATTACTCTTACTTTGGTGATGTTGTTAGCTTTGATACAACCTACAAGAAAACTCAAGAAGGTCGACCTTTTGCTTTGTTTCTTGGCGTAAATCATCATAAGCAAACAATTATATTTGGAGCTGACTATTATATGACTGAAACTGCAGAAACATTTATTTGGTTGTTTAACACTTTTGTTGAAGCAAAGTCAGGAAAAAAAGCCGAGGACTGTTCTCACTGTTCAAGATGCTGCAATGGCAAAGGCGATAGCTTCCGAATGGCCGGAGACGTCTCCTCGTTTATGTATTTGGCATTTGAACGTTTTCGAGAATTTTCTAAGGATTTTAGTAGCTGTATTTATGATTATGAAGAAGAAGAAGAATTTTTTGAAGCTTGGAACAAGATGCTGGAAAATTTTGATCTTATCGAAAATGAATGGTTGAAAAGAATGTTCAACTTAAAAGAGAAATGGGCATTGGTCTACGATAGGGAGATATTTTGTGTAAATATGACCATTACTCAACGAGTGAACAGCATGAATAATTCGATTAAGAATTATATCAACTACAAGTATGATTTACTGAGAGTTCTTGAAAATTTCCAAAGACTAATTGACGATCGCCGTTATGAAGAAACAATTGCTGATTTTAAAGCAACTCAAAGCAACATCTCTTTATCATTGTCGTTAGAAATTCTAAAGCATAAAAATTTGTGGCACAACAAAGACAATAAAAGGTGCTCTTGAAAGGTCTAGAAAAAAGAAAAAAGTTGTGCATCAGGTGCTTTTATGATTAATTTACGTCATTTACATTTGTTTTCCACTCCACTTATATCTTACGCATGCTTTACTTTTTGTTCAGGTTTATTTTAATCTTGATGAAAATGATCAACCACCAATTTTGACTCCTATGGTGGGTGGTCAACAAAATCTGCCATCTTCATTATTCCGTCGAAGTCATGCTTCTTCTACAGATCCAAACATGAAAACAAGCATGGATGACTTATTACAGCAGGTAATGAAATTGATTTATAACCAACCACACAATTTCTTTATTATCATCGTCATAATTTATGATCTTATCTAATTATATAAATTTTTTATTTTTCTTGTAGGATCGGCCGACTCCTTCAAGATCTTCAGATTCCAAATTCGTTAACAATCCCTCCCAGTAGGGGATTCTCATAGTTTCTTAAAAACTGCTCTTGAATTAGTTTGATAAGACAATGTTTAGGTTAAAAATTGTGATTGTGTTCATGATTTCATTTCAAACCAAAGGATCAATGCTCGGTTGATATTTTCTTTATTTGTCATCATCATGATTGTTTATTTTCCATTCATATTTGGCTTCACTCATATGGGCTCTTATTTGTCCATTTACTGCACATGGCTTCTTCATTAACAGTACTCTTGCTGCTCTATTCATTGATGTCACTAGTATATGGCATTGTTCTATAGCAAGCAATTGCTTTATATACATGAAACAAAAAGTCATATTAAAGGGCAGAGGGCAACTACAACTTTTCAATCTATAACTAGATTTAGATTCTCAAGCTGCAAGGAAATATCTATTACCAATAAGACCAAATAAATCAATACAGGCATCACAACTTTGTTCGGTGAATAAGTTTAGTTTAAGATTTTTAAGTTTCAATAGTAATTTTTCAGAAAAAACAAAAAAATTTTTAAGAAAAAGATAAAAATCATGTTGAAAAAAGTACAATTTAGTTTAAATTAAATGGATAACCAAACTAACTCTATATCTCCAAGTATGGCAACTCGCTTTCCATTGCACTCATTTATGCTCTCAGTTATGTCCCCCTTCATATGGAAACTGATTGTAAAGACCTTCTCTCTCTCTCTCTCTCTCTCTCTCTCTCTTCTCTTTTTTTTTTTAGATTTTTTTCGAGGGTTTTTTTCATAAATTGAAAATCTTGAATGAATAATAATATATATTTATATATATATATTGTTATTTATTCAAATTCTCTGGCTTTTTTAATAAAAAGGTAGAGAACAGTTGTAATTCTCTTGCATTTCAAATCAAATAATCAATGCTTGGCTTTTATTTTCTCTGTTATCATCATGATTGTTTATTTTCAATTCATACTTGGCTTTACTCACATTATCTCTTATTTGGCCATCTACTGCATATGGCTTCATTAAAAGGACTCATGCTACACTATTAATTGGTTCTCACTAGTAAATGGTATTGTTCTGTAGCAAGCAATTCTTTATATATATATATAGATATATAGATATATACGTGTACACACACATATATATGTATATATGTATATAAAGCCTGTTGAATTGTTATTGTATGAAGGGTATATGTAACCATGAAACAAAAAATCACATTAAAGGTGCTACTGGGATAGGCATTGTAATTATCATTTGCAATTTTGAGGCTATTTCTAGCAACTGTAAAGCTCTGATCTCATGCAAATAGCAGAATATGTTGACAAGTAAATTGCAATCCCTAGATGAGTTGCAACAACGGCCGGTGCGCATGCATTCTGAGCCAAATGTACACCTTGATTATGAAACAGAAGGTCAACCCAGAAACCAAAACAAATCTTGGTGAAAAGAGTCATCAAATCACTGATATTATGAAATATGTAATGCATGGTGGACAAGAAATCACACTGAAGCATTTATTTTCTCCTGGGCATCTTCATAATGTATGAAGAAGACATACGTTACACAACTTCACGAATCACCCAGTAATTGAGACATCAGATTTTTGATTCCGTCATCGACAATTTTGGGATCTCCATATCTGATGAACTTGGAACTGTCTTTTTTTTGAAACTATAAACGCATCCTTTAAATTCAAAAATCTTATTTCAATATAATCTCTGATGGTGTCCTTTGTGAATGGAAAAATTGGACGAAAGGATAGAGATACCTAAAGTAAAACATAAATTTTCAAAAAGAGATGTTGAATTTAATTTTTTAAAATGTTTAAAATATTTTGCAAATTTTTTCATATATATTAGAGGGCTTTTATTTTTTTTTATTTTTTTTTATTTTTCCTTCCGAAAAGTCAGTTATCGTCCAATTTTTCGTCCAATTTTTTATTTTACTTTAGGTATCTCTATCCTTTCGTCCAATTTTTCCATTCACAAAGGACACCATCAGAGATTATATTGAAATAAGATTTTTTTTTTTTTTTTTTTTGAAAAATTAGAGGTTTGTAATTCTGCATATACCTTTCAGTCACAAAACTGGGATTGTGACCAAAGTAATGGACTCGAAGTTTTGGGGCCTTGTGTAGCAAGAGTGGGCTTAGTAGACAAGCCCATGAGTTACAAGTCCAATTTCCTTGACATTCATTACCGGGCCTCCCATTTCTAGGCCCATTTATTCTGTGTCCTCACTCAGTGAACTTACTGGGCCTAATTAACTCATAGCCTCCCTCGTTTTTCTCTCTCACTCTCTTGTTTTTTCAGGTCCGTCGTGTGAATCCAAAACAGTGAACGTAAAGGAATATTATAGAGCTCGGCGTTGGGGAACTTCTGCAACTGGAGATCATGACACGTGTTAGTATGAACGAATGAAGGAGGAACATGTGTCAACCGAAAACGAGGAAGACTTCCATCGAGAGCATCAAAGATAGAACTGCAAGGTCGAGTAATGAAGAAGACAAGACACGAAAAAAATCGACATGCTTGACGGCTCGAGGGATCCTCGAGGCTCAATATAAATCTCAATGCTTGAGAGACGTGGAGATATTACGTTTTGAAAAAGTGTTTGAGCCAGTCTTTTTACACGATACGTCTATGGATTTATAAGAGATACTCATAAAAAGGACTTAAATAGATAGTGTTTATATTTAAATAGAAGTTTGACTAACTTTAAATTCTTTTCGTTAGATTGTAAATTTATTTCATATGGTTAAATTATCAAAGTGTCGTGATGTTAATATGTGGATTGCGCTTTCTCTCTCCACTCGAGAGCTAAATTTTGGAGATGAGTTCTAGGAAACCCATTTATTTAACACTTGTATCATTTGCAGATTTATCTCTTATAAATGGTTGCATCTCCAAGAAGTCCTTGCATTAGGCAACAACGACACAACAGAGAATATTCATAGAGAGAACGACACAGCAAAGGACATGAAAAATAGGAAACAAGGCAAAACGACACAGAAAAGGATACGCACGTAATTACAATAGAAGGAAACGCATTAACGGTCAAATTTGAGGTGGAGAAGCCTGCCAAAGTAGGGTATTTATCATGATTACGTAATACACCAAACTTTTCAAAACGGGAGTTTAAGAATTAAGCTTGCTCTCATTACTCAAAAGGATTTTGATCACCAATTTAACTGAAAGCAAATCCCACGCCACGCCACGCACGCCTTTCACTAAGATGTGGTTAATTTACTCTTAGAGCCACACCACACTTGTTCGTTTTCCAATCCTCACTACCAGGTCAGCCTCTTTCCATTTTCTCAATTAATATCCTTTCTTTCGTTTTCTTTATTTCACTATTCCTTATTTATTTATCCAAATTTTACGTGGGTCTTTCTCTTTTTTAATCTTTTATGTTTTTAATAATTTTGTTCTAAGAATCTACTCTCCTGTTTTTGTTTTTTCCCCAGTTTTTTTGTTTCAATGTTGTTCCTGTAAAAGAAAGGAGAAGTGAGAAGGAAAACTGTTTACAGTTGGATAAAGGTATAAATGTATAATTTAATCTCTTTTTCAAGGAAAATTATTAATCTAAGTTTCAATTTGATTTTTTGCTTCAAGTAATTGTTTTTTATTTTTTTTTTTATTTTTTTGGAAGCAAGATCTTGTTTGTGTCTTTTTTTTTTTGGTAATCAGATCTTATTTGTGTTTAGTTAGTGCCCATAAATTGTTTATAGTTGAATTTCCTAAAATCACAGATCCTTGAATCTGATATCTTTTGCTTATTTACACTTGAACTTCCCCATAATTGGTAATTTCAGGTTCAAACTTTCAAAGGGTCTGGAAAATGAAGTTCAAAGAAGGAAGTTCAGTGGAAGTCTTGAGGAAAGAGAGAGATCTGTACGGTTCATGGTATTCTGGTACCATAATTGGATTAGATGGGGATTACTATGTTATCAGGTACAAATTTCTAGTTGACCAAAGAGGAGATTTGGTTGTGGAAAGAGTGCTTAAGAAGAACATAAGGCCTCAGCCTCCACAACAGAAGAGGAAAACAAGATGGGCTGCTGGTGATGTAGCCGAGGTATTTGATTCGCGGTGTTGGCGGGTCGGGAAGGTTGCGAAAGTATTGAGGGATAAGCGTTTGGTTGTTAAGTTTTTCGGGTCGATCCAACTTAAGGAATTTCACGCTTCTAGTTTAAGGATTCACCAAGTTTGGCATGAGAATAAGTGGTCTGTGTTTGTCAAAGTAAGGGAATCAAGAACCTAGATTTTTGCATCTGTCCTTTGCTAACCACTTGTCCTTTGTTTGTTAATTATTACTATCTTCTCATGTGCAAAATTTAATTCTTCGGAGAATTCCTTGGTAGGATATTAAAAATTACCCCCACTGGTATGACTCGGTTTTGAACTGTTAGATCTCCGTCAAGTTCCATCAAATTGTTGTACTTTATTTATTCGATATGATTCGGATACGATCTACTTGAATTTGTTCTGAAACTACGTCCTGCCACAGAATTCTTCCTTATTTTGTTTATATTGTATCCTTAATGGAGTTTCTGATGTCTAATTAAATGTTCCTACAGGTTCAAAAGCATAGACAGGAAGTCAACGGTTCTAAACGGGACAATTTGAAACAATGTTTTCTCTCGGCTTGTAGTGCTTCACCACAGGAAATTTGTGAAGAATCTTGCTCAGAAGATAAAGACCTGATTTCAGACAAAGATGCAGAAGGGTGTTACAAGCCCATGGTTATGAGACATTCTTTGATTAGGCAGGTTGGTAACTCTACTTCTCTACAAGTAGGAGTAGTAGACAACAATATCAAAGCAGAAAAAGATACAACAAACTACTGGATTCGAGATAGTAACGAGTGCTCGGTTGCTAGTTGTAGTTTGAACGAAACTTCTGAATGGACGAGAGGAATTTCCCGCAAAATTAACGAGAATATGTCTCATGGCTCTGACGCCGAGTCGGCGTTTCCATCGTTGTCTTGTAAAAGGAACAAAGTTCCATCTCCTGAGCATAAACTGGAAGTTGACATCCACAATTTGGAGCTTCAAGCGTACAAGTCAACGGTTCAGGCTCTTTTTGCTTCGGGTCCCTTGAGTTGGGAACAAGAGTCACTGCTAACAAATCTGCGCCTTTCGCTTCACATTTCCAATGACGAACACTTGCTACAGCTTAGGCACCTCTTATCCGCTCAAGTTCTCTGATCATCATAATCTCAATTATGTTCACTGGGATACTTTGGCTGCTCTTTTTTTTTCGATAAGAACTTTGGTTGCTCTTTGTAGGTCTGTTGAGTGTACATACATGTAAATTAACCATCAGGGTTGTTGTTGTTGCCCCCCCCCCCCCCCCCCCTTCAATTTATGTAACGATGTCAATGACAGAAATCAATGTGAAAATATGTAAAGGTGGTCAGTCTCCTCTCTCCTGGTTCTTTTTTGTAGATCCCAACTTCTAGCATAGACTAGATTAGGTGTTTTCATGGTTCCTTTGAACTGTACATTCACTTAATATTGTATTTTAATGCAATAAATATATTTTAATATGTGTTTGAATCTTCCCTTGGTCAATGTTTTTAGATTAAATTTGTGTTTAGATTGTTTACGGTTTAATAGTTATTCTAATGTATATTGGTGAGAGAGAAAAAGAATACAAGATATGATTGATAAAATAGGTTAAAAAATGAATAAATCGTAAAATGAACGGATGTATTGTTTGAATAAAAGTGTATTTAAATACAATATAGATTTAAATGTGTGATCTAAATAAAGCATTAATTAGATCCATCCAGCATTTCTCCATTTGGCTCCTGTAGTTTGATTTAAAATAACCTTATTCTGCCAACTTTGAACATTATCTTTTTTAATATCATGTCACTTTAGCCACTTTAATTCCATTTTTACTCCATACTCTAGTTTCTCCCCCCCCCCCCCCCCCTAATGGGAACATATTCTAGTTTCTTTAATTTAAAAAGTGGTTCGCTTACTTTAATTCTGCTCAATCATTGGCTTTTTCCCAAGGATATTTCTTCCAATCTGCTTAATAAGTGATCCAGCTTAAGTTAGGATCAACAATCAACTGTTGTGGACTGCAGTAAAGGGAAAGGTTAAAAAAGGAGGTCAGCCTTTTTAGTTACAAAATGATATTTATATTTTCCATTTTCAATTTTGAGATCTGTCTCTGGTTATTTATAAAAAAAAAAAAAAAAAAAAAAAAGAGAGAGAGAGAGAGAAAAGAAAAAACACACACACACACAACGAAAGAAAGAAAGAAAAGACAGCTCTCAATTACACTCCGTTTGGTAAGAATGAAGGAATGAGAGGGAAAGAAAAATAAAAAATAAAAAAATAAAGATTTTTATTTTTATTTTTTTAGTTATTTAGTATGACATGGAGCAAAGAAAATGAATTTACCTTTCTTATCTGGTATTTTAAGTGAAACTAAAGATCCGTTTGATGAATGAGTTTGAGTTGAAAATTTTTATTGACTTTTCAGAAAAACAAAAATTTTTTCAAAAAAAGATAAAAACTGAATTGAAAATTTTAAATTGAACTCAAGAGTCAAACGAGATCTAAAGGAATAGAAAAATTAAATATGAGGACAATTTTCATCTTACCCAACTATTATCAATCATATTTCAGTCCGTAGAAAATAATAAGGACAGCTTAGTAATTTTGCTTTCTTGATGTTGGTGTCAAAGTTTTCCATCTCAAAATCCACTAATGGACTCAACCTTCTAATTCTTCCACCTAATTTTCCTTTCCATTCAAACCTCTTTCTTACCAAACATCCAAAGTAATGAATTTCCATCCTAAAATCCCTCCAATATTTTTTTTCCCTTACACTTTTCATTCATACAAAACAGGGCATAAAAGCTTTCCATATTAGTTTGATTTTGTCAATCAAGGAAAAGAAAAAAAAAAAAGTTAATTTTTAACTGATAAGTAGATTTGCTAAATGATTTCTAGGGGGAAAAAAAAAGGAAAAAGAAAAGTAAAGTAAAGAGAGCTGCTAAAGCATAAAAAGATGTCTCACCCACCCAAAAACTAGACCGAATTTGAAATAGAAACTTCAAAAAGTAAAAATAAAAAACAAAATTTTCGGACCCACATTTTCAAAATCTTGTAATAGCAGTCAACATGGTCTCATCAAACCTGTGAAGTGTCAATCGCCAATAGTTTTCCTCACTGTCGTCTGTGGAGATGCTCGTGTGGAGTCAAAAGACATTATTATTTATTTTCCGTACGCTTCAAAGGGCCTCTCTTGATATATAATATTAAAAACTACTGTTAAAGAACAAAAGCGGGCATAACAGAGACTCTTTTGTTTGGATGTGTAAACTGGACTTCTTGAGACCACAAAGTTACAGTTACAAGAGATTCGTTTTAAGAAATCTCAGGAAAAAAACGATGAAAAAAAAAAAAAAAAAAAAAAAAGAACCCTTCATTAGTAACTCACGCAGGCCGTTAAATATGCAGATATACAGATTCTTGACTAAATTGGTTGCCAAAAAATTCTCAAGAATTTAATCATGCGCGTCGAATAAAAACGTAACCGTGTTGAATCAGATGGAGAAAAATCTTGCTTCAGATCAGAGTATCAGACACCTACAGCCTTGTGAATCCTGCGGCCCCTCGAACCATCGATCCCATGACTCGTTTGCCGGGGCGATTGTTCTGTGTAATCAAATAAGATCTATCATGGCAGGCACTTTAGGAACACTTTGAGCAATGTTTTGGTACTGAAAACTAGCAAAGTTAGGAAAGATTGAGTTTTGTTGTGATTACTTACACTGGGAGTAGAGGATCCGATGTGCTTTCGGTGTGAGACAACAATCTGAGAAACAACAACAACAACAACAACGTGGATTCAGCGGTTTCCAAAACTTCTGTAACAAGTTTAACTTGAGACATGAATGCAATAACTGAAAGGATCTTGGTTACAGCTGATAATTAAAGCTCTCTCTAGCTCAGACGTACTCTGCATATATGGTCGAGGCATTTTCCGTTTTTTCGAGCTCTTCCAACTCTTCCTGGACACAAGAACACAATAATTAGGAAAAGTTTGTGGATTGTGATATAGTTTTGTGAATTATGACCTTCTGAATGACATGTAAATATACATGACACGAAAAAAAGGTATAAAAGCAACAAATTATATTGCCGATGCCCCGAGGTAACTCGCCTATGGAAACAAAAACTGAAGCACACAGAAAACATCATCATGGTTGGAATTTCATTCTCGTTGCAGTCTTTCAGAGAGGAAATATCTTAACTTGAGAGTATATTCAAGCTAACTGAGGTATTCGAAATCAATTAAAGAAAAAAAAAATGTTTCAATAATCAACGCAGCCATAAACAGAATCAGAGGAGTTTCTTTTCCACGCTACATAGTTACAATTACTAATTGAGCTCCTGGGGTTACCAACCAGTTCAAGTAGTGATTTTGCTAAACCAAATAATAATAATAATAACAACAGCCTAAACATTCATTACAGCTTTTAGCAATAAATATAGACTGAAATTATGATCTGCATCAGAATGCGGATCTGTAGTCTTAAAACGGCATTTTGGAACCTAATAAGAGGGTATTTGAAAACAAATCAACAACTCCAAATTCCCAATGGCGTTACAAAAATTGCAAACGATTGCAGAACTAATCCCAGAATACCAACCAGATTCCAGACTAGAACATCTCCATATTCCTTAAGTCGGTGAAATCTCAAAGAAGCAAATATTAGCAATGTCTTGTAATCTTTTCTCAAATTCTTAAAATACACGAACAAACAGCTTTTCTAGGCTTGTCTTTCTTTCTGTCCCTTTGTCTACTTCCAGAGGAAGAAAAGGGAAAAAAGGTTCTTTGGATATTGCGCAACTTTTTCAATCTTTCTCGCTCTCTCTCTCTTTTTTGGTTAATACATAAATGGGATTTTATCTTCATTTTCTGAGCTCAACTACAAAAATGCATCTTCACTCTTCAGGTTATAAAATAAAATAAAAATATATATAAATGGAAGAGTTTAAAAAAAGATAACTTTTTGTTTTCTTTTTGTGGTTCAGACTCAACTTTCTCGGGAAACAAACAACAGCACATGCCACACCCCAGAAAAAAGAAAATAAAAGAGAATTAATTACCTCCAGGCATTTGAGTTCTTGTTCAAGGTGCTTAAGCTCGGCGAGAATCCGATGCTTTCCCCTGTTGTCGTTGGACCCCCAACTCCATCAGAAGGACCGACGTGTTCGTCGGCGGACGACGCCGTTTCGGACTCCATAACTCACCGGAGAACAGAAAACGAAGCTCCAAAGCAAACACTGCTACAACATAGCCAAACTCATTTCTTCATCTCCGGATTTTCAATCCTCAGAGCTTGTTCAGTAAAGGCCACAGATCTGGTAAGTCTCAGTGAGCTTCTCGGGATTATATATATGGAAATTCCCTCAAAAAGGAAAATAAAAGCAAAAAAAAAAAAAAAAAGGTTCGAACCTTTTTTTTCTTGCTTTCCTTCTTTCTCTCTCTGTCTATGTTTCTTTTGGGAAAAGAAAAGAAAATACATGGAAAAATGTCGATGCCTTTGTGCTTCGTAGTTTGATGTTCGTACAACTGGATGTTGAAATCTTGTCCACTCGTGGTCATTAACTACATTATTAAGGTTTTAATTACTTTTTTGAATGAGGTATTGTTTACTTTCTTAATTACTTCTTCATTACTTAAAGAAGTTTTTATTATGAATATTGTGACCCTTTTTTTATTTTTTATTTTTTTATGGATTATGACTTTCCTTTTTAGATTTATCACGTAATTTCCCCCCCTTAAGATTGCAACTTAAGTTGAAAAGTAATTCAATTACAAAATTTCCCCCAAGTTCGGGGAAAAAAAAAAAAAGTTATTATGGGAAAGATAATTTTAATGATACATTTAGATTTTCATCTCTAATAATTATTATCTAACTCCAAATGTAAGTACTTTAGGTTATATATCATACATTTAAGTGAATTTAAGCATGCATTTAGATTGTAGAATTTGGGTTTGAATTAAATTATGTGTTTGGTGTAGCGTTTAAATTGTTAAAGTTAAAAAATGAAAAAACTTAAAATCTTATAGAAAAAAAAAAATCAATATGAAACTTTTTTTTTTTATCTTAAAATTCTATGCAATTTGAAAAAAAAAATCATCTTATTTAAACTTGTGTATGTAAAGATATGGACTTTTAAAATTTGAGTTACAAAACTGTAATAATAATTGTAAATAATGAAACTGAGGTTGAATTTTCAGAAAAAGATACAAATTGAGTTGTAATTTGTAATTCATACCATGACACCAAACACATGCTAAATGTTTTTATTATCTTTTTAGTAAAAATTCAACTCAAATTCATCCCATTTGAACTTGTATATGCATAGTTATGGGTTTTTAAAATTTGAGTTATTAAACTATAATAATAACTGTAAATAGTAAAATTGAGGTTGACTTTTCAGAAAATGACAAAAAATAAGTTGTAATTTGTAATCCAAACCATGACACCAAATACCTGCTAATTGTTTTTATCATCTTTTTAGTAAAAATTCAACTCAAATTCAAGTCCTCAGTTGGGTTAGTTGGTTTGAGTTTGAAATTTTTAATTAGGATTAGTTGAATTTTAAAAACTAATTAATAAATTAGTTGACTTTTTAAAAAAATACAAAAATTAAATTGAAATTTTTATATTGAAATTTATAAACCAAACAAAAACGTCTACATTCTAATACAACTTAAAATCTAAAGCGGCACTAAAAATCAAGTTGATAGTTGGCCTCTATACTTGTATTTCATGATTCAAAAAGTTATTCTAGTTTATCCATACCATCCTTCTTTAATATTTGATCATCCAAACAAGGGGAGATAAAAAGATGATACATCTTTTACTTAATAAAATCCAAATTAATTGGTTTGCAACTTTTTATACTTCTTGTCTCCTCCTTGGCGTTTGTGCACTAATTATTGGTATCTTTGCGCTGTCGGCCTCCTTAGAAAGAGACGAGAAGAGAAGTGTGGCTACGTCTTGAATTATTTCATTTATAATCTCTTGTGAGATGTGTGTTTATTTATTTGTGTGAATATAAAAATTAAAAAAAAAAAAAAAAAAGCTTATAGTCATTAAGCTGAATCCTACGTCGATAAGAAATGAGAAAGTTGAGTGGTTTCTAAATATTACGAGTTTTTTTTTCACTTAATAATTATCTGAAAATTATAATTTAATATGTTCTATTTATAAGTCTATTAGATTCCTCGTCATAAAGGTTTTGTGGTCGACCTCGTGTGATGTGTGTGTTATCTTGCTTGTGTGGGGAAAAAAACTCTATTTTATCACCATTTTTATTAGAATTAGTTTCATTGCACACCTTTTTTATGTGGGAAATAGATAAACAAAACAAAATTAAAATTAAAATTAAAATTAAAAAAAGTAAATTTTTTTAAAAAGATAGGCTTTATTTGAAATTGTCATATGGCTTGCTTTGGACTTGCCACATGACAGGTTGGAAAGGAAAGGAAAAAAAAAAAAGATATCATTATAAAAAAATTAAATAACATAATCAAATTTTTAAATTTTATTTTAGGAAAACTCTGTTTTTTAGGGTCTCTTTGGCAGTCTTTTTTCCAAAAAGTTTTTGTCTTTTCTGAAAATTCAAAAAATACTATTCAAACTTAAAAATCTCAACTCAAACTACTCCACCAAACTCCCCCTAAGATAATTATAGATAAAATTTGCTAACTTTTATTTTGGGCTTCCTTCCAAAGTCAAAAATAAGCCAGAATTGCGAAACCTGTGCCTCATTAAAATATTTTTAGCATCGTTATCACACCTTGGTAATGACAAATCGTTTCTTTTTCGTTGTTCATTTTTTGGCTTGAAATTGCTTTTACCACACCCTTGACTCTATATTCATATGCATGGAAAAGCATGTCGCCAAGAAAAAGATACTGAACTGTGTATAACATGTATTATTTTACAATTCATTTGGATTATTTTGTTATTTATTCGTCATTGAGGGTTTTTTACCCACTACAAAGATATTTTGATATTTGTAAGGTTTCGCTTTTGAGAAATGCCTTTGGGCGCTATCTGCTCTTCCATGGAAAGCAAAATTCGTACGAGTCCATTAGTCATGGCTTGAGCAGTGCAGACAGGTAGGGACACTTTACATCGGGATCAAATCTATTTAATCAAGTATTGGTTTTTTTTTTTTTTTTTAAATTTTAATTTTTAAGAATAAGAGGAGATCAATAGTATTCAATGATTATTGGATGAAAAGCAACCAATTGCCAAAATCTGATTGTTATGATCAAATTTGATACCAATAAGACAAACATAATGTCTTAAATTTATCATCAAATATAACACTACAGTTGAGAATCATTTTTTTTACCTAAATATACTAATTTCAGCATTGAAATCAAAATTAAACATTGCATTAGAAATGCTACATACTTAAAAAAATAATAATAATAAAGAGAGAGAGAAAGAGAGGGAGAGAGAGACCAAAAGCAAACAAATTAAAGGTGGACAGTATAAAGAGTGAGCCACATTTTGCACACAATGTAATACACAAAGCTCTATATATATATATATATATATATATGTACACGCAATCATTGACAAGTCGTCTGAAGTACTTGACACACGCTACTACTTTTTGGCACCATTTGATCATCATGAGAAGGGGCTAAAATCTCCTGATTCTCGTCAAGTGCATGAACCGAATTGAACCTAGAACTGTACTTTTCACTGCACTTTTCACCGTCACCCCACAAAGCATAAGCCTCCTCTCCATGCACCGCGTCATCGCCGCTCTGCAGCACATCCTCCGCAAGTCTAAGCGGGAACACAAGCCTTATGGCCAAGCATATCACGGTGGTGGTGAACACGTTGAGTATTGTCACAAACACTATGCCAAGTAACTGGACTCCGACTTGCCTGAACCCGGCCGCGACTCGGCCCGTTTTGAGGGCGTAGAAGAGACCGGTGTACCGCTGCCAGTCGTCGGATAAGTAGAAGAGGCGGCTGAGTTTTGGCTCGGCGAAGAGGCCGCCGAGGAGGCCGCCGAGGATGCCGGCGACGGCGTGGGTGTGGAAGACGGCCATGGTGTCGTCCACTTTCTTTAGAGGAGGCTGATCTGCCTGTGGAGGATCATCATGGTGTACCATGGGATGCTCCCTGCCATCACTCCCATTATGATCGCTGCCCACCCTTGCACCACTCCTGTTCATATTTTGTGGAAGAGAACATTTTTTTTTGTTAATTACTTTGAAGGTGACTCTGTCAAATGAGCTAAATTAAAATTTACAAACATAAAGTATACACATATATGTATATTAATTGTTGAAAAATTGTTCTAACCGTGTGACGTGGTACGAGATAGAGTCAACATAATTTATTCTACCAAAATTAAAATTAACAAACAAGTTATTCACATGATTAAGTTTTAGTTCAAATTTTTAACCTATTAAAGTGAAAATTATTTTATGGCTGGCCACCATTTTAACTTTAAGTTTTTATAAAAAGATAAATAAAAATGTGCAAAGGGTTGTTTTGTTGACTTTCCTTGTCAAATTAGCTAAAGAAACCTACAAGTTCAATATTAAAATGTGTATGGAATATTATACGAAAATTATTGTGATTACGGATATAATTTAAAAAAATAATTGTCTAAAAAAATTGTCTAAAGCCTATAAATACTGATGTAGTCTCACCTCCTCCTATACACATATCATTTTTCTCAGTGTGGTAATAAACAGAATCAACAAGTTAAACATGGGTTCAAATTGACATTTCAAATGCATTCACACGTTGAATATTATGCCTGGCCGACATAAAAAATTTTCAACTCTTAAGTAATTTTGAAACTGTTTTGAGGTTTTGGATAAGATTGTATGAATGCATGCGGCATCATTGTGACAAACAATGACGTTATTCAAGCATTTACTGATTTAATTTCTTGGTGTTTTTTATTTTTTTTATTTTTGATAAATGATTTAATTTCTTGGTGCTGATGTTAATTGATAGACTTTAACCAACACTGATTGATGTTAACATGATCAAATGGAAACGAATAAATACATAAATAAATATATATATATGTATCATGTATGTATATCTGTGTATTATAAATGGGAGAAAAAGGATTATGCTTGACAAGACCTGCCCCCGGGGTGATGCAAACAAGGCCGGTGATCATGCCCTGTGTGGCCCCAATCACGGAGGGCTTCTCAAAGAAAATGATGTCGAGCAAGAGCCACGTCAGCAGGCTGGTGGCAGTACACACGTGGGTGTTAAGAACGGCGAGAGATGCGTCGGCACTGACGGAGAAAGGATCTCCACCGTTGAATCCAGTCCATCCCATCCAAAGTAGGCCCGCCCCTGCCAGCATCAGCAGGATGTTGTTTGGCGGGAACCTCTGCCTGTCCCTGCTTGCCCTTGGTCCCACCTGCACACCCGTATTTCCACCCACTAATTACCATTCTTAAATTAACTTCAATAATCACTGCTTAAAAATATATCTTTATATATATTTTTTTTACTCTAAGAGTCCGTTTGATTTGATAAATGAGTTTGAGTTGAAAAAGTACCGTTTGAATTAAAAATTTTTATTAGAAAAGATAAAAAATTTTTCAAAAAAAAAAATAAAAACTAAGATAAAAAAATACTGTTTGAATAAAATTACCAAATGAGGCTTAGAATATATATTTTTCTTCTTCGGTTTAATTTTATTTCTTCGCTTACATTAATTGTTCTCAAAAGAAAAGGGATTGGAGAGTCAAGTGCGGCGTATTTATCATTAGGTTTTTTTTTTTAATGAATTATAGTTGTTCATATACAATTCCGTGATTGTTAGATGTTCTCAAAAGATTTTATTGGTTTGGATGTAATTCCCCCGACCACAAGGGATGTTGTTTTAGCCGATTTAGTTTCTTAATAAAATCCAAACTTTTCCTTAAAAAAAAAAAAACATTGAAATGTGCTTGTTACAGTTCGAGATTTTATAATGCCGGGCCATCACCACTGGTTTCCAATGGAATTACTCTAATTTTTCATTTGCCATTTTGTATATACTTAATATTTTTTTAATCTATTATAAGAAAAGTTTAGAAAAAAGCTCTTAAGTACAAATTTCGATAAACAAATCCTCGTACTATCCTAGTGAAAAATATTACATAATTTTCTTAAAGACAAATTACATGTTATCACCTATTTTTAACATTATTCACTATTAACCAATCAAAAAAATTCTCATTAAGTATTATAAGTTATTTTAAAATTCATTTGATTATGGCCAAATCTTCAATATTTAACAAGCACCATTCTTTCTCAACCAAAATTAAAAAAACACGTGCTCTTCTCTCCACCATCGAAACCGATGCAATAATCATACAAGATGGAGATCGGAGGGTGGTAATTAAAAGCGAAATAAAAAAAAGATTACCCAATAAGCGGCGGTGAAACCGGCAACACCGGAAGCCAAGTGAACCACAAAACCACCAGAATAATCAATAATACCGAGTCGCAACAACCACCCTCCGGGACTCCAAATACTATAAGCAGTAACCGTGTAGGAGAGAGTAATCCAGAGCGGCACGAACACCATCCACGCGTGGAAGCTCATCCTCCCAAGCAACGCCCCACCAAGCAGGATCGTCGTGATCGCCGCGAACACCACCTGGAAGTACACCATGCTGGCGTTGGGTATCCGGCCCGAGAAGGCCCTCTCCAGGAGGAACTTCTGGCCCAGAGTGGTGCTGGGCCGGCCCACGAACGGGAGAAGCCTTTCACCGAAGGACATCTCGTAGGCCCAGCCCACCCAGCAGACCAGCACGGCCGCGAAGGCGTAGAAGGCCATGAAGGCCGAGTTCAGGGCCCATTTCTTCTTCACTATGCTGCCGTACAGGATCACCAGGCCCGGCACGCTCTGCAGTCCCACCAGCGTCGCCGCCGTCAGCTGCCACGCGTTGTCGCCCTTGCTCATCCACCCCGGGCTGGCGCTGTCGGCCGCGAGATTCTCCGGCAGGCTCGCCATGATCACTCCGTTTAAGGTTATATATGAAACTGAAAATGTTAGGAGAGTTTTGATTGGATGGGCAAATATAGTATTTTAGAACACGTATTTATATACAAAGAGAGAGAGCCAATAGTAAGCATATTCTTTATCACGACAAACTTTAGATACTCTCGCCGATAGTTCTGTACGACGTGTTGATTTATGGTTGGGATAAATTTTTAAAGATTCGACTTATGACTGGAATAGTTGTGTTCTGTTACGTAAATTTTAATATATAAAGGTTGAAAAAAGTAGTTAGTATAAATTTAATACAAAATAAGATATTTTATCGTAAAAATGTTTTATTTATTAAAAAAATTGATAAATCATAATTTTCTGTGATAAATATAACATAAAAACGAATACAAAGTGATGCTGCCAAAATTAATTATGAAGTGGTTAAAGGACAATATTTCAGTTGAAGTGAATTCAAAATGCAAAATGGAATTCAGATGAGATCAATCTTATGATTATTACAGTGCTAAGTATAACTAGGCCAATGTATTCTAGTGAAAATTATCACTAATTTTTTTGGCATTGTAAAGTTATTGTCTGAGTAACGCCATATAAATCTTGTACAAGAATTTATGAGTATCAAAGTTGTAACCAACAACTATATATGTAGTTGAACACGTAGAGATAAATGAGTTGGCAGGGAAGATAACCTTTAGATTTCACTAACTGAGAGATCGGAGATTCGAATCTCTTACTAACTCAGGGGAGTGTCCTTATCTACGTGAACTTAAAAAACGGGAAATGATAGGAGCGCAATCAGATCATTTTTTTGGTTAAAAAAAAAAAAAGGAAACTACTATATATGTAGTTTATATCATCTTGCTCATCTTATGGGAAGTTGATTTTGTTGATTATGAAAGTACGAGAATGCCCCTCGCATGTCGGGACTTTTATGGTATTGACTATTGAATCACAATGCTTGAAGCTGTCATTTTGAGTATCAAGGTGAGGAGATTCATGGTTTTGGGTGTTAGAGAAAAGTTCCAAAGACTATCGATTTTTTCATATGTATAAATAAATAAATATATATATATATATATATGTATATTCCTGGTTTGGGTTGTGGGCTTTGTAGATGAGTTGGGGGACGGAGAAAACAAGCGATACAAACAACTAAAGACACTGGAATTCCCCGCCCACCAACCAATGGTTGATGCGTCCCAAGTAAACTTGTAGCTTTTTTAGATCCAATTTCTTTAATTATTATTGCTCATTAGTTTTCTTTGTTATTTTTTGTCCATTTGTCTTTCACTTTGGGGTGTTCTGTTGAATCTGTTTTACCGTTTCAAGCAAAAAATAATAGTAAAAAAATTAACGAGCAAAAAAATAAATAAATCTGTTCTTCTGCCCAGTGGACTTGGTAGCGAGCTTGCATATTTCGATTAAAGGAAAATGCTTTTGTGCCCGAGTGGGCGATCCTCACGATCCTACATGGATCTGTGTAGGATCTGAGTTGTCAATGAGGTGGGTCCCACAGTAATTTTTAGAAAAAAAAAAAAAAAGACAAAAGTGAGAAAATTCAGATCCATACTTGTGTTCTTTCCTTAAAAAAAAAAAAAAAAAAAAAAAAAAAAAAAACCTTAGACCCATCCTTCTTTCTTTGTAGTTACCCACGCTTAGGCTCAATGGGTTGTTGTCTCAGGGAATGCTGGGCTTTTTTTAACAAGTGAGAAGCAAGATCCCTTTTTTCTTCGAGATATAAAATGCTAAATGTAAGCATGCAACTCTCTTGACCCGCGGGTGTTTTTCTTCTTCTAACTTTAAGGTTCCGTTTGGTTCCTATTTTAAATTTAAAATTTTCATCTTAGTTTTTATTTTTTCCTGAAAATTTTTTTTATATTTTCTGAAAAAGTTTTTGTTTTTTCTGAAAAATTAATATAAATTTATTATTGAAATTTAAAATTTTCAACTCAAACTTATTCAGCAAACACATCCTAAAATTTTGACGAATAATTATTTGTTTGGTGGAGTAGTTTGAGTTGAGATTTTTAAGTTTAAATAGTAAATTTTTTTGAATTTTCAGAAAAGACAAAAAACTTTTTGAGAAAAAGACAAAAATTTTTGGGAAAAAAAACAAAAAAAAGTTTGAGTTAAATGGTTTGAATCAAAGCCCCAAACACCTCCTAAGAAATGATGAATGAAAGAAAACTTAGAAAAGAAGAATTCAAAATAAAAAATAATTTAAGTTCCAAATACATCTGCCGGAAGGGAAGCCAAAGAGGATAAAAGTCATCATTTCGTCCCGCGATGGCCAAACTCAATGGCACTAAAAGTCACCATTTTCTCCGGTGATGGGCGGATCTCTGTCTCTGGGTTTGAGTCATTTTGCCCAAATGAGACAAAGCCGTACTTTTTGTTTGAGGCTTTTCTCAACTTTAATTTGAACATTTGAACGGAATTTTTAGATTCAAATTAATTGATTTTTCAAAGATTATAAAAATTTTATTGATTTTATAAAAAAAGATAAAAAATTTAAATAAAAAATTTATATTCGGATATAAGAGCAAAACGGACTTTAGTTTTTCTGGTGTTATTTAATGAAAGCTTTTTAAGCCAAAAAAAAAATCTTTCTAAAAAAAAATGGAGAAAGAGGGAAATTAGCAAGGAAAGTGAATGGCAGATGTTTTGAAAAAAATAGGACAGAGAAAATCATATTAAGGCTCTGTTTGGTTTATTGGTTCGTTTCAAACTAAAATGTACTTTTTCATATCAGTTTTTGTCTTTTTCTGAAAAAATTTTTTATCTTTTCTGAAAAAATTTTTTGTCTTTTCTAAAAAATCAATAAAAATGACTGTCGAAACTTAAAACTTCTAACTCAAACTCATTTACCAAATGGACGCTAAGAAGAAGAGAGTAAAAAGGAAAGTTGGATACCCACGATACAAGTTTAAAAAAAAAAAAAAGAGAATTATTACACGCCTTAAAACTAATAATTATCTGTATAGTCTAGTACTCTAATGTGGATTGTTAAAATGACGACTCGTGCCCAATAGCACGACTCTTCCATCAAAAGCCCTATATGCTTGACGTGAGTAAAGTGACTGTCTCTCTTTTTAGGGTCTGCCCGGGGGATTTTCAAAAACAGAGTTTTATGATTGAGAATTTTGAAATTGGAATGAGTTTTAAAAATATGAGTTTGGAGTAAAAATTTTTTTCAAAAAAAGTTGTTTTAGAGTTTATGTTTAGTGAAAGAATATTTGAAAAAAACATACTCTTTAATCAATATGCTTTGACATGAGCGAAGTAACATGTCTCTTTTTAGGGCCCATTTGTGAGATTTTTAGAAACGAAGTTGTGTGGTTGAAGCTTTTGGAGTTAAGATGAGTTTTAAAAATATTAGTAAAAACTTTTTTGAAAATTATTTTAGAGTTTTGTATTTAATGGAAGAATAATTAAAAAAAAAAAGAGATGTTTTGATATACGTATTTTGTTATTTTTTATTTTTGGAAAAACTTTTAGAAACCCAAGTCTCTCAAACATCCATTTACATACCAGACAATATTTCATCATTTAGAAAAATGCATCCAAACAAAGCCTTAATTAAGTTAGTTGTGAGCGCGATATGAAAACAGTAAGAGAATTTGTGCTCACTATCAACTATTTGTCATGTTTTTCAAAAGAAAAAAAGGAATTATTCGTCATCTGTCGTAAGAAACCAAGCAAAAATTACCTTCATGACAAACTCTTTATTTATGTTGGATAAATTATATATTTTTTCTCTGAATTTTAAATTTTATCATAAAATGTTCATCAAATTTTAATTTATAACATTATTTCTTCTTGAATTTTAGAAAAATTTATAAATTAATTCATTCATTAAAGAAAAAACTGAACAAGACACTAGTTATAATTACGAATTACGGATATTAAATATGAAATTTCAATTTTTGTTTGTTTTTTTTTTGTTGAAAAAATTAATATTTTTGTTATAATGCCTGTTTGAGGCAGAAAGTGTAATTTATCCTATATTTATTTTCCACGTTAGCCTTCACAAATTCCCGACCTCCCAAGGTGATGAGAGGATTACGCGCGTCTCCGTGAAGTCCCACCACAATAATCTTTATTTTGTGACACAGGCCACTCGCTGTGGAGTCGCTGGCTGCTCACGACTCACAATACTTGTGGTGCCCGTTAAACACCGGCGAAACCCTCTCTCTCTCTCTCTCTTCAACTGAATCTCGGAACTCGATTAGCTTTCTTTTCTTTGTCCTTTTGCGTTACACATAACTCTCTATCCGAGGCAAATAGTACTTCTCCCCTGGTCTTAACCATCACTAAAACAACAGAAAAACTCCGAAATCTGCAGTTGTGGTCTTCTCTACAGCCTCAAAAAACTCAATCCCAAGTGAAATTTCCATCTTTCCTTTGTGGGTTTTCTTCATCTGCTCCGACTATGGCCTCCGCGATGCTGAATGGACTGGTAACCCCAAACGGGTTAGGTTTCCGAGGCTCAGATTTACACGGCAAGTCTTTTCCCAATCTGGGTTTGGTCTACAACATCAGAATCTCCAAGTCCAGCAGTTCCAGAATCTCCACCATTGTTGTACCCAAGTGCGGTCTCTCGGCTTCTCGGCCTGCTTCGCAGCCCAGGTTCATTCAGCACAAGAAAGAGGCTTTCTGGTTCTACAGATTCCTCTCCATTGTCTACGACCACATCATAAATCCCGGCCACTGGACTGAGGACATGAGGGACGAGGCTCTTGAGCCGGCTGATCTCAGTGACCGGAACATGATTGTGGTGGATGTGGGTGGTGGGACCGGTTTCACCACTCTCGGGATAGTTAAGCATGTGGATGCTAAGAACGTGACCATTCTTGACCAGTCACCTCACCAGCTTGCCAAGGCTAAGCAGAAGGAGCCCTTAAAGGATTGCAAGATTATTGAAGGTGATGCTGAGGACTTGCCTTTCCGCACTGATTATGCTGATAGATATGTCTCTGCTGGAAGGTACTTTTCTCAACTTTTCAATTCAAATTGAATCCTTCTTGTGTTAGCAGTGTGTTTGGAGGTAGAATTTTTACATGGCATGACTTTGCGGAACTTAGATTGTGCATGCATGTTGTGGTTCCAAATTTGTATTCTTAAATAAATTATGTATTTGTTTGTTTAGACTTTATTTGGGATTTATCCCAAGTTTTTAGGCAGAACCTTTTTTTAAATCTATTATGCTTTTAGTAGGATAAATAGTGGGTTAATGTCTTCCTCTTAGAGTGTGTTTGTTAGGAGAAAAAAAGTTGAAGGAAGGGAGAGAGGTTAAAGGGATTAGTGGAAGGATTTTGAAATGGGGAAAGTACTTGAATGACACAAATTTAAAAACTACTGCTCCAACGTAACACAAAAAAGCAACATTAGACTAATATGATACAAAATTAAACTAAAGTAAACTAAGTTTATGTCATGTTGGTCAAGTTGGGAGAATTTGTTTCGTGAATTTGTTTCATCTTGGTCAATAGATGAAAAATAGGTGGTTATTTAGGTAATTTACTCTTTTGGAAATTTATGGCTGTTTGGTAGGAGAGAAAAGAGGAAGGGACGGATTAGAGGAGGAACTCTCAATCCTTCAAAATACCTCAAGTTTGATCTTTCCTAAATTGGAAAAATTATTGGAGGAATTTCATATCAAACAATATAAGAGAAAGGACATCCCCCTCCTTCTCCAGTTCCCTCACCTAGGTGATTTGCCACTTCCTCCTTCCTATTTTCTCTCCTTCCTGCCAAACAGACGCTTAGGTATTGTAATCTCCCTATTCTAGTGCTTCCAATGAATTCTGAGAGCTAAGAATGAATTATTCTGCATTGTGATTCTTTGGGAAGTTTGGATTCCTCGAAAATAACAATAGAAGTCAAGGTTCCCTCGAATGAGTCTAATGTCTATCTTTATTTTTCAGTTATGGTACATGAGAATACGTATGTGTGAAATACATTTATCGATAATGGACTATGTGGTACTGTCTCTAAAGGAGGTTTATAAAATTGCATCTTCCTAGTATTGAGTATTGGCCAGACCCACAGCGTGGTATCAGGGAGGCATATAGGGTCCTGAAATTTGGAGGAAAGGCATGTGTAATTGGTCCTGTGTACCCAACATTCTGGTTATCTCGCTTCTTTGCTGATATGTGGATGCTCTTTCCAAAGGAGGAAGAGTACATTGAGTGGTTCCAAAAGGCAGGATTTAAGGATGTACAGTTGAAAAGGATCGGCCCAAAATGGTACCGTGGGGTTCGCCGGCATGGTTTGATCATGGGATGTTCTGTGACTGGTGTTAAACCTGCTTCCGGGGATTCTCCCCTGCAGGTAACTTCACTCTTTTCTTTGAATCCTTATATCGAACTGCTTAACTTGTTTGTCTATCTTTGTGTTGTATAAACATGTCATGCCGATGTTACCCTTCACGCATAGAGCGGATTATGTTTTCATGAGAAAAAAGAAGCCGACACTCCCATTGAATTAACCATGTAATTGACGGATATATTGTTGGAAACCTTGTACAGGTTGATGTTTAGATTCCCTGTCTAATTCCACGCTTGGTTTTAAAGTTTTGATTTGTTGGTGTCACATTCTTTCAGTTGCTTTGATGGATCGTGGAGGACATGTTTAGGTTCCTCCTAGCATATTCTTTGTTCAGCTTTCTTCCCTAGTCTGATTCCCCCTTTTCGTAGTGTTCATCAAAGTTGTATTATTTTGGCAGCTTGGTCCGAAGGAAGAGGATGTATCGAAGCCTGTCAATCCATTCGTGTTCGTACTGCGCTTCATCTTGGGAGCCATGGCAGGAGCGTACTATGTACTGGTGCCGATTTACATGTGGCTAAAGGATCAAATTGTACCAAAAGGTCAACCAATCTGAATGAGGGGGCGAGAGAAAATAGAGGCCTGCATATGTTTGGTTCTTAGCTAGACAATCTCCTTAGAATTTAGGTTGTCATGTAAGCCGTTAAAGGTTAATGTGGTTTTTGTACGACTTATCTCACAAAACATGTATTTTCTCTCCTTTCACAACTTGTAAGTTTTAGGATTTAATCACAGCTTGCATAAGGACCTGAATGCGGTTTCTTTGCCTGTTGTTTTATACTATGTTTGGTAAGAGCAATGGAAAATAGAGAGGAAGGAAGAGAAATCCTTGGGTGTTGGAAATGAAAGAAGTTTTCCACCTGTTGTTTGGTAAAAGAGATAAAACTGGAAAGAAAATGTCTAATTAAATGTATTTTATAATTATAATCTTGTATGAATTAGGAGATGATAATAGATTAAGGTCAAAATAAGTATTTTATTAACATTTTCTTTGTCAAAATTTTTCATTCAGTTTTCTTCTCATAATTGGAGGGACAAAAAAGTAGTGCGTTCTTGGATTTTCAATTTCCCTTTAGTCCTAATTTCTTTTCTACCAAACAACTAAAATTCTATTTTCTTCTAAAATTCCCTACTCTAATTTCCTTCTTTTTTTTTTTTTTTTTTTCGGTTCACTCCACCAAACAAAGGCTAACACTAGTTTGGTAAAGAGGAAAGAAAATAGGAGGAACAAGAAAACTAAGGTGGAAAGAAAATTGTAAAGGAGAGAAGCTTATGATTTTTTGTTCAAATGTTTGGTATGAGAGAGTCGAAACAAAATAATTTTACCTTATCTTGTTTGTTACTATAAGTGAAACCAAATGGATAGAAAACTTACTATTACAAAATTACTGTTTTGCCCGCATACTTTCAATCATTTTTTGTTAGAATTTTGAAGGACAAAGACAATCGTCCAAATTTACCTTTTATATTATGTCTTTTCCCTTTCAAAGTCCTTTCACATTTGGGAAGATTAATTTTAGTGGGTCCCACCTTATAATTCTTCCACCATTTTTTCCTTTTTATCCAAAATTCCATCACAACAAAACATCCCAAATTATCAATTTTCATACTAAAATCTTTTCTATATTTTCTTTCCTTCCACTTTTCACTCCTATCGAACATAGCATAAAAGTTTTAGCATGTGTTTGGTCAGAAAGAAAGAAAACAAGATGGAAAGAAAAAGTGAAAGTGAATGAAAATAATATGGAGATAAAATATTTTGTTTTTCTTCTATGTTGTCTAGTATGGAAGGAGAGAATAAAATTTTGTATAACTATTATTTTATTTATCTATATAAATTATCTTACTTTAAAAATAAGGACAAAAAAATAATTTTAATATTTATTAGGCAGATTTTAGTTTTTTTTTCCCACTTTTAAGAGAGAATAAAAAAATGGACAACATTATAAGTTTTTTTCCCCCATTATTTTTCTTGTTCTCTTTTTCTTCTTATTAAATAACCAACTCCATCAATATCCTTACACTTTTTTCTCATTCAACGTCCTTTCTTTCGTGCTTTTTTCAGCCCTGCCAAACATAAGATTCCATGTCATGCTTTTTTTTTTTTTTTTTGGTTTCATTTTATCCATTTGCCTTTTGTCTTTAAGGAATCTTTAGAATCCATTTATAAATATTTGAACATTAACTTTTTTTTCTTTGTTCGTAAATTATTTATAAAAAAAAAAAAAAAAAAAAGTTCAACTGCCCCTTTTGTCTTTGTAACTTTTTTTTTTTAAAACTAAATACTCCTTAAACTACTTTAAAAGATGCAAAATGATCCTTTTTGTTAAACCTCACGTGAACATGATTTATTATTCAATGATTATTATGAAAAAAAAAAAAAAATCATCACCTTATTCAACTTGTATGTACTGTATACGTAATTTATGCCATCCAAAATTTAATATTTGTTAGTGAGAAGGACCATCTTGCACTCTTTTAAATAGTTTTGAAGCTTTTAGCCAAAAATAAAAAATTAAAAGATCAAATCTTAATTTCGTTAAAAATTAAGGATCAAACAAACAACTTATCCTTAAAAAAAAATTTCACAAAAAAATTCTGTTCAACCCCCTTACGTAAACACACTGTCAGAATCCATTAAGAAACCAAAAATGGAATCCAGCTCTCAATTTTCACTTCTACCACCACGAGTTCAACGTAGCACAGTTCTTTCACCTCACAATGCATGACTTGAAAATTGGAATCATATAAAGAGTGATATACTCCTCGAAACGAGAAGTAAGAAGGAAACAGATCCTTTGTTTTATGTGGTGATTACCATGTCATGCCTCGTCAGATAAGTGAGGAAATACTCTTCTTCAAAAAACCCAAAAAAAAAAAAAAAAAAAAAAGAGGAAAAGAAATAGTAAACCAAGCACTTAACAAACAACTCGTCTTGATTATCAAAAAGGAAAGAAAAAAAATTTTTTTTTTCTTTTCTTACTCCAGGCCAACCGTGTCCTAGATACGAGCTATAAATGCATTTCGCGAAAAACAATATTTTGCAGCCATACGAGACTTCAGCCATCCGATAAAAAAGTTCCTACCATGTCTCAGTTCATTAAATTTATCAGCCAAGTTTATCCCATGAAGCCCTTTCCATCGCAATGCGTTGTTTAGGTGGTTGCCTCTACATCACCAAGATGCCAGTCGAAACTACCTTGTATCAGGACTCAGATCTCCATATGAAACCAGCCCCCTTTGTCCAGATGGGGAGCTTGATCTTGATCTTGATCTACTCGGGGATGCAGGCGTTCTGTCACGAGGCTTTGGGGGTGTTGCATCTGGAGATCTCGAGTCGGAGGGTCCTTTACTCCTGGACCTGGACCTAGACCTGGATCTTGTGCCACCCTCGTTTGGGGAGCGCTGACGATCAATTCGGGGCCCCAGGCGGGATCTCAATCTCTCACTTACTGGTGGTCGCTTCTCCGCAGGACTAGGGCTGCGAATAGGACTCCGGCTACGGCTACGTTCCCTGTAGCGGCTACGATAATGCCCTGGACTACGGGAGATGCTCCTACTTCGACTTCTTCGGGTCCGATACCTACAAGAAGCGGTAGCAAAAAGGGCGCCAGAGATCAAGAACTAAAACATAGACCGAAGAAAAACACACATTAAGTGCAAAATCTCCTATTAGCCTTTTATAAAACAAACATTTACGTTGTTGTTGTTGACATATCCCATGCATATTTTCTATCTACCACTCTCTGTCGAGGTTATGTATTCTGTATAAGATACAAGTACAATGCAAAACAAGCATTGTTGAAGTTCATAATATTATTTGAGAGAGAAACCTGGGAGGACTCTGGCCTCTTGGCGGACTTTGGTTACGTCTACGAGGTGACCAGTCAGAAAAACGTCTGTAGCTTGAATGTCTTCACATTAAAAAAAAAAATGAATATATAAATTATCATACTTACCATTCACAGTTCAGTCATATACAGTACCGAAATTACCTATCACGGTTCCTCCCCTGAAAATTTATTCCACCATAGCGGTAACCACGAGGTGAGTGATCTGGAGAAGGAGTACGATACCGACGTGCAAAAGAGTAGCGGTCAGTAAAGCCGCGCCCTTTCCTAACACGCTTCTGAGTGCCACTTGGAGAAGGGCTTCGTGATAAGCCCTGACCATGGTTGGAAGGAGGTTCAGGGGCTTTGAGGGGACTACGCAAGGGACTCCTTGAAGACCCTCCTCTATTTTGCTCACCAAAGTTCCTAGCAGGACTACGGCGAGGGATTCTTTTAGGACTTCTGCTGGGACTCCTCCTGGGGCTACGTCCCAACCTTTTGGGAGTCGGACTTCTGCAAATTAAATAACACAATTAAAATTTAAAATTGATCATTACAAATCCAAAGTATACACATGTTCCAACAGACCCAATATAATTAGTCAGAAACAAATGAATTTGAGGAGCAAGCCAACAGAAGAAACCTGGAATTGTTTGAGTCATCTGAGTAGGAATGCCGATTACCCCTTCTAGTTTCTGCATTACGTCCATTGTCTAAAAGTTTCTTTGGAGATAATTCACCTTCCTCTTGGGATGAGTTCTCCTCAGCTGTCTTCCTCTCAATACTCATTTTTTTTCTGTCGGCTTCTCTTACCCTATTGGGGGACTCCTTTTCAACGTCTGGAAAAGTGAATCAACCATGACAAAATTGTCAATGCAATAAAAGATACTAATAAAATTAGTTGAGCATGCAGATTGTCTGAATGAGATCTAGAAATTAAAAAAAAACAAAATTAAACCCAAAAAAGGATGTCAAACTTTTCAAAAGTTGAAAAAATAGCATACCAAGAATCCTTGTTGGTTTATTTTCAGCATCCTTTAAGTTCCTGGCTTTAGGTCTGGAGACACGGTGAACTTTTTTATCATTGTCAGAGCCACTTCTACCACTGGAACTCTCACTTTCTGTGTCACTGGAGCTCTCCGATCTACGAGACAAGTAAGGTAATGATTTAAAGGAGAAAGACATAACCAAGGATGTTAGAATGAAAAAAGAAAGGCTACACTTGAAATAATTATATGCCAGACCGTTTGGACTTGAGCCTTGGTCGTTTTTCATGTCGGCCTCTCTTCCTCTCCCTTTTTCTATCCCTTCTTTTCTTCCCCCGCTGATATTTATCTTTTTTTGTCAATTTTTTCTTCCTACGCCTTCCATCAGTAGAGCTTGAGTCAGATAATGACGAATCTGAATCGGAAGCCGAATCTGAATTCGATTCAGAATCAGAATCTGAATAAGAGGATTCAGATTCAGAATCGGAGCTGTGGGAATCTGATGAAGAATATCTTCTTCTCCTCTTTTTGTCCTTTGTGGCCTTCTTCTTTCTTCCTCTGACACCCTTATCAGAACTATCCTCAGAGGCTGGTGCCTTCCCTGATTTTTTCTTTTTCCCTGGAGAAGAATTAAAGAACTTCATATTGGATGCACAATTTACCCCTTTAAAACGTAGAATTTGTGTCAGATACGTAGCTGTACTAACAGATTCTCTTTCATTACCTTTCTCTTTCTCAACTGCATTTTGAATTTTGCTCGTGGAAGTTTCACCACAATCTACAATCTTTACCGTTCCAGAAGGTTTCCCATCAGCCGTACCCTCGTGCTCAATTTTCTCAACAATATCCATTCCCTTCACAACTTTCCCAAAAACAACATGTTTCCTGCCAAATTAAATTGATTGAACAGAATTTAACAAAATAAATAAATCATTCAATTGTATTAAAGAATGAAATAACCAGTTATCCAGTCAAGTATCTAGGATCGTTGAAGATAAATACTAAAAAACGGATAAGGGGGTTTACTGTCAAATTCCTATATTAAAGGTAATATAATGCAAGAAACTTTAAGACCAACAGGCAACGTTAAAATACCCATCAAGATGAGGTTGCCGCCTAAAGGTTATGAAAAACTGAGACCCATTTGTGTTTGGACCACTATTTGCCATAGAGAGAAAACCAGGTCCATCGTGTCCGAATTTAAAACTCTCATCTGCAAATCACAGGAAAATTTACATGATAACGAACAATGTTTACTAAGCATGCAAATGCTCAAACACAGGAAATTTACCTGCAAACTTCCCTCCGTAAATACTTTCTCCACCAGTGCCTACAAACCAATAAAAGGTTTTCCTTACAAGTCTGGGTATGAAAATAGAAGTCCTACAGAGATTCAGCATTTATAAGGATAAGGAATAGATGCCATACCATTTCCCTTCGAAAAATCACCTCCCTGTAGGAACAAGGGGGAAAATGGGCAAAACTTTAGATATGTGTATTTGTATCCATTGTCGTTTCACAAAGATACGTTTAACAAATGCACCTTGGCTGATGAAAATGTTGGTAAAGAAAGGGAGACAACATACTTGGGCCATGAATCCTTTAATTATTCGATGAAAATATGAGCCCTTGTAGTGAAGGGCTTTTTCAGTAGTCTTCCCAATGCCCTTCTCACCTACAGCAAAGGACGGAACAATTTAGCCCATTCTTGGCATAAATACCACATTTCATCCGCGCCAAAAGACCGGATTAAGCATTAGACATTAGTACAACAGTACCTCCAGACACAGCAAAAGACACCATACCCTCACCAACTTAGTTAAAATTAAAATACTTAAAAAAAGAAAAAGAAAAAGAAAAAAAAAAAGGAGGCAAATTATCATTTATTCAATCATTTTGCTTCTGTTAAGTAAATCATGTTAAAACCACTTGCCAGACCAACCAAATTTGCAAGATCCAAAAAATACTGAAATACCTGTGCAAAGTGCCCGGAAATTTTCTGCTGTCCTGGGAACCACATCAGCAAAAAGCTGCACATTTCAAAAGAGAAAACACTTTTAAAAGGCTCGCCTAAAGTTTCATTTACAAAATGACAGAATACCAAAAGCTCAAATAAATAAACTAGAGAAGCCACTAGTTTCACCTCGATAACAATTCGTTCTGTGGGATCCCCATTGATTGAAACATCTAGGAATACACGAGGGTTTTTCTTCTTGCTCATAGCTCCTTCCTTCCAAACCATCCGGAAAAGAGAGGAAAAATAAGAAAAATTAGTACTGAACTAAAATGTTATCAGGAATTACCGAACCATATTACAAATAGACCCATTACAACAAAATGAACCTCAAAACTGAAACCCTGAACCATAATACAAATAAACCCATTAGACCGAAATGAACTCCAAAACAAAGTTTTCAGTTTCTGACTGCGCAGAAAAGCCCTCAAATCCGCGAACCCAACTCAAGTTTATAATTGGAGCTAGCCCCAGAAGCCGCAAAACAAAAACTTTCCTCCTCAACAAAATAAATTTTACATGGTTTTTTTCTTCTTCTTCTTCTCTTTTTTGGGAGAAAACCAAAGATTCCATATCTTTCTTATTTCACATCCACATTGCAGGCAAATTCAAGACTCGGAAACTAGAATCTAGTTAAAATAGTTAAAATTATCTCTCTATCCTATCGCTTAATTCAAAATGAATTTCCACTAATTAAAAAAAAAAAAAAAAAACCTTAATTGAACTCTTAAATCGTTTCAATGGATTCCGCCAAAAAGAAAAAAAGAAAAAATCGTTTCAATGGTCTCGGACGAAAATCCAACAAACTGCCGAACAATCTGAGCATATATTTTTTTTAATGTGATTTACCCACTTTCACAAAACCCTAAACCCTAGGGTCTCGCTCGAAATCCAAACCAACAAAACCCAGAACTCCAATGTCTCGCTCGACCTGAGTTTGGTGGAGAAATTTTACTCCAAAAACGACATCAATTTCGTGAAAAGTGCAGAGAAACAAAGGAAATACCAAATTTCAGAACAAAAGAAACTGAGATTGAAAATCGCAGAAATTGATGGCGTAATGAAAATGAAGAAGACAAAAAAGAACGAAGTTCGAAATTGAATGGAAAGTAGACGAGCACCTTGCTTGAGCGTTACGCGGACTGAGTGAACTCGTATAAGAACTCGGCAACGAAAATAGTGGCGGCGAAAAGAAACAAGAAGCAACCATGAAAAGGAAGCTCACTCTCGCTATTATTTAATTTTTTTTGGGTATTTACTTACCAATATACTTACTATTATTTTTGTTTTTTTTTTTTTTTTTTTTCAGCAAACAACAAATATCTTACCCGTTGCTTTTTTTCCAAGAATTTCCTTTTTATATTTTATATTTTATATTTTTAAAATAAAATTACTGTGGTGAAACTGATCTGTTACGTTTTATGAATAAAATACAAAATGCTACCAGGATCATGAGAGATGTTTATAATTAATATCTTTATAAGTTATTGTGATGATATGTTAGAACAAAATATTATAAGGATCATAATTTAAAAAATAAATACGTATGTTTGTAATTAATAACTTCTATATAAATTTTGTCGCACCGGAATATGGGGTTAGTGACAAGTAAGAGTTTGTAAAACAAAATAAAACTCACTTTCAAAAGAATAAAACAAAATTAATTAAATCAAAATCAGAAATTAAAAATAAATATGAATATAAAGAGTAAATAAAAATGAATATGAAGAGTCCGTGAGTCCAAAGTGGTCAAAATACAGTTGGTTTTACACATCATGCCCTGTTCATACAATCAAAATTGGTAATTTTCAAAGGTGAAGGGGACGGGTTTGGTAGTAGCTCGTTTAAGTTTAGGGCAATATTTTTTAGTAGTATTTTATTATATAAATTTTTATTTCTTAATTTTATATCAAGTTTTTTTTTTCTATTTTTAAAAAATTCAAATTTTAAAAGTTTATAACTTTCTCATTTCAAATTGAAGACAAAATTCATTTTGTATATTTTTTCCGAACATATTTCAAATTTTTGTACTATTTTAAATGTCATATAACTTTTTCAAAAATTTTCCTCCCAAATACCCATTTCTAACGCGACCTCTAAAATACCATCTTTAAATATCTCCGAAACAGGCAACTCTGAAATTTAAAAGTATTTTTTTAAAGTTATTCTATGGTGTCATACAGATAAAAAAAATTTTAAAGAAAAAACTGATAATTTAAAATAGTAAACTAAATGAGCAAATATCAAGCACTTGTTTGGCGTAAAGATAGGTTTGAAAAAACCCAATTCAATCAACTTTTCACTATTTCAAAATTTAGACTTTTTTTTTTTTTTCTGTTTCTATCCCAACCATCAATCAATTTCAGATTCCATTCATATATACATACATTTATATATATATATATATATCCGTTTGAACTCATGCTCCAGATACAAACTTCACAAATACTTGGAACGTCAAGGATCTGTATTAGTGAACTCGGTCAGCACACTCAATGCAAAAGACAGACGGTATCTGACTGACATTGAAAATAGAGAAAGAGAAATGTGAATGAAAAGCGATAAAGGGAAGGACTTTTCTTTGGTTCTATTTGATCATTAATTAAAACTCGTAATTTGATTTTTTGTGAGAAAAAATATATTAGGATTTTGGCAAAAATAAAAGAAAGCGTCGAAAAGAAAGTAAGAGTTAAGAGATTCTGAACGCTATATAATAAATCACATCGGAAAGAAAGTAAGAGTTGAGAGATTCTAAACGTTATATAATAAAAACACTCTAAGGGTTTGTTTGGTAAATTAGTTTATTTCAACTCAAATTGTTTTTTTTTTTTTGTCTTTTTCTCAAAAAATTTTTGTCTTTTTCTCAAAAAGTTTTTTATCTTTTTTGAAAATTCAAAAAAATTTACTATTACAACTAAAATATTTCAACTCAAACTAACCAACCAAACACACTATAAGTATTGTATTTTGACTCTACTTAAATCCCTTTCTTGTTTCTCATATTTTGGAGTGTAGAAGGGTGTGAGTTGGTATATACTTTGGTGAGAGAAAAAGTTTATATGATTATAGAAATTGTTCACGTAGTGGATTTATTTATGAGGGTCATGATTTTTCTCATGTTTTAGAGTTTTTCCACGTAAATTCTTGTGTTGTGGTGATTGTTATTTTCTCATTTATTTATCTGTTAATTGTTGATGTTTTTGTTTGTTTAACTCCTAGGAGAGGTTTTGGGAATCCAATTTTTCCGAACAAGTGGTATTAGATCTAGGTTCATGGTGTGATTTTGTGGATACGGTATAAGGAAGTTCTGTATAAGAAGGCTAGGTTTTAAGTGGGACGGCTATAATCCCTCTAGTCTTTCCTATAACTTTTTTAGTGAGTGTCATTCACAATTATTGCACGATTATTATTCACCAAGCTAGGAGTGTGGAGCAGAGATGTCGAAGTTTTCAAGTTTTGTGAAGTTTGATGTGGAGAAATTTGACGGGAGGATTAAATTTGGCTTGTGGCAAGTGCAAGCAAAGGATGTGTTGATACAATTTGGGTTACACAAGGCTTTGAAAAGGAGACCAAACCCTAATTCCGACAAAGATTTTGGCAAGTCTAGTATGAGCGATGAATATTGGGAATATTTAGATATAAGAAATACAAGTACAACACGTTTGTGTCTGGTCCAAGAATATTCTTGCAAATGTGTATGGAATTTCAACAGCCAATGAACTCTGGGAGAAGCTTGAAGAGTTGTATCAGGCAAAAAGACATCTCAAATCGGTTGTCCTGAATGAACAATTTATGGCCTCATTTGGTACACCATTTCATCTCATCTCATCTCAAAATTTTTTTTGCCTTTTTCCCAAAAAGTTTTTGTCTTTTCCCAAAAAGTTTTTTGTTTTTTCTGAAAATTCAAAAAAATTTACTATTCCAACTTAAAAATCTCAACTCAAACTACTCCACCAAACTCCCCCTATATGTTGTGTATGAATAAAGGTACGAAAATCTCGAATCATTTGAGTGTTCTCAATGGTATCGTCTCTGAATTGGAGGCTATTAGAGTTAAGATTGATGATGAGGATAGAGTATTAAGATTCATCTAGTCTCTTCCACCTTCTTATGAACATATGAAATCTATCTTAATGTATGAGAATGAGTCAATTTTGCTAAAGTTACCGGTAAACTCCTCTATGAGGAGATTATGCTAAAAAGTGGAGGCAATACTTCATCAAAGAACTCAGCGTTAGTAGCAAGCAATGAGAAGAAGAAGAACTCCATAAAGAATGTCATCTGTTAAGGGTGTGGAAAATCGGGCACCTGAGGAAAAATTGTCGAGGTAAAGCGGTTTCAACAAATAGCTTCAAGTCATAAGCTAACAATGTCTCTCTTTTCATGGGTGACGATGATGTTGTCTAAGAGGAAGAGAGATGTACATTTTCATGGTATGTCCGCTTTGCCATGGAAAAAGACGTGTTGTTGCTAGCAGGTCCACAAGTTTGCACACGGGCATTGGTTTGGCATTGATGCAAGGTGTCTGGTGGAATTAATGACGATTGTTGATGAACTTGTAGGAAAGCTAAACATGGAAGTTACACCATAACTTTTCAGTGCGGGTTTTTGACATATGCTAAAGTGAAATTCTTGGAATTTGTCAATTCTAAGTGGTGTTATCTTATGGTGGAGTATGGTAGTTCTCTGTGTTGAGAATTATGATTGTTGGTGAAGGAAGTAATCGCGGCAGAAGTTTCTTTTATTTAGCCCAGGTGGAGATTGTTAGGATTTTGACAAAAATAAAAAGAGAATTTTGTCCTACATTGGAGAGGAAACAAGAGTTTAAAGGATTCTGAAGGCTATATAAAGAACTCAAATGCTTAGTTTCTAATCACCCCAGTCAAAAGCATTTTAAGTATTATATTTTTACTATAATTAAATTTCTTTTTGGTTCTCATATTTTTTTTGTGTAGAAGGGTGTGCGTCTGTGTATGCTTTGATATAGTGTGGGTGTATTGGGTTTGTGTGAGTGAGAGAAAAAGTTTGTGTGATTGTAAAAATTTTTCACATAGTGAATTTCTTCTTGAGGGTCATGATTTTTCTCCTCCTTTGGAGTTTTTCACATTACGGTGATTGTGGTAATTTTTTCATTTATTTATCTATTAATTGTTAATATTTATGTTTGTTTGATGGCTTTGGAGATCCAATTTTTTCCAACAAAATAGTGTAAAACAAAAAAGTTCTAAAAAGCAAGTTTGAATTGTGATGTCCAACAATAACTTTCAGATGTGACATTCGAAAGACAAATGCTTTTGATCATGCATACATGCACCAGTCATGTCGCATCAAAACAAACATTATCAACTATAATTCAACATAAGCAACTTGTAATAATATCTTTTTTTTTTTTTTCTAAGTCAAAAATAGCAATTTTTTTTAGTTAAAAAAAGAGCAAATTT
The DNA here is from genome assembly GCA_025413485.1 of Ficus microcarpa. Lineage (NCBI taxonomy): Eukaryota > Viridiplantae > Streptophyta > Magnoliopsida > Rosales > Moraceae > Ficus > Ficus microcarpa. The sequence continues at coordinate 3,418,571 of CM046384.1, read as the reverse complement.
TATTCCAACCAATTAGAACAAACGATTTGGAGCTTTTATACTCACTTGCAAAACAGTCGCAATTGCGTATCGTTTAATGACGTTCATCTCTCTCTTGCTTACTGTCGTTTTTGTGTAGTTGTCGGGTTGCAATTTATCTCCACGGCAATTTTAAGATGTTATGGTCCGCATCATTACTGTTATTTTTCCTACGAAGTCTTCCCCAACCTGTGCTATTTTGCATTTGCAATAACAATTAATTTCTTTCCTCTTTTTATTTATTTATTTTATTTATAAATATTGTCTCAATCGTGCATTGCATCAGTGCTACCTAAATAATAGAAGAAAGATCACCAATGATAGTCTCTTCATGATTTTAATTCAAGTTCGATTCTTGTTTGTTTCATTGAGTGATTCATATCTTTAATACTTTTAGGACTGACTGTTATGGGTTACAACCAGACCGGCTCAAGGCAAAGGTGCCTAGGCACTTGCCTAAGGCACCTAAGCCAAGCAAGGCCCACAATTTCTTTACACAATACATACATATATATATATATGTATTAAACTTAAAATTAAGGTCTAGTTATGTTTTTTTTTATTTATTTATTTATCTAACCACTAATTGGATATATATACATACTATTGATAGACTTGTAGAAATAGGTTTGAAAATCATACCACACGAATTCATAATTATAATATACGCTTGAAAACAAATAAATATCTCTGCATGTTTACATATGTAATTCTCAAATCTCATACTTTCAAGACCCCTAAATTTGTTACAGAATACTAATAAATTTATTTACGGTAAACTATATACTGAAAATCTATTGAAGAAGTTACATCTTGAAAAACAAAAACAAAGAGATCTAAGTAAATTTCACATAAGTTTTAATTCTCTCTTTTTAACGTTTTCGTCAAGTTTTAAATATTTAGTTAATTCTTGTTATAAAAATCGAGAATTATATGGTGGGAAGTGAAAAAACATCCAACCGATAGGGATATTAACTATTTTGTATATTTTTTTATTTTGACGTGATTTTGGCAAATTTTAATATGTGAAAACTTACATTATAAACAAGATCTCTCTGTTGTAGAAAAGGTCTCCTCAAATTTATTTTTTTATTTTTATTTATTTGCTTTAGGCCCCCTAAAATGGTTGAGCCGGCCCCGGTTACAACATGTAGACTATTGGGTTGGGTCCTTTGTCATTACCCTGGTAATAAATGTAGATTCTTATTGTAATCTCCCAATTTATATTCTGCAGCCAGAAAATATCCTAAGAAAAAATACATATTGAGGGGAAAAAAAAAGTAATCAATGTATTTGCAGTTGATAGGGCCAAATTTTTTTCAAGGTATTAGTATGAAAGTATTAATAATCTATAAAATTTAAAAGTAAGAATTAGAAGACCGTCTACAAAATATAACAATGCCTCCGTTAGGAATTCAAGTTTCAACTCAAAATTCCTATATCAGTTTTTGTCTTTTTCTAAAATATTTTCTTTTCTGGAACTTGGAATAAAAAATTCAAACTAATGAATTGTAGTGTGAAATTATTATTAAATAGTCTAAAACTACATAAAAAGATTTACGTGTGTTGAACATATCAAAAAGAAAACCTTAAAAAATGAAAAGAAAATTAAAGGGGCTTATTATTCGCAGAATGCACGAGGAATTTATCGTATGTTTGCTATATAGATTCCAAATATTCATACTACAAATGTTTTCGTCGGAGTCATAACAATATCTAAAAAATAATCAAGTCAAATAAAAGACACGGAACGAAAAGGAAAACTTTAAGAAGCAAATTATATATATATATATATATATTCTATATTTAGACTGGAAAATGCCTGTAATAATGACATGTAATCCTTCAACTTCTTCCAAGTCAGTACCGTCGTAAATTCGAAATTGAGATTGGACCCTCTCTAATTTGTTTTTCTATATATTAATGCTACATATGTTAGAAAAGAGTGTGAAAAAACAACATTATTGTATTTTATGTTCTAATGTATATTACTGATTTATTTTTTGTCATCATTTTTATACTTTAAACTTGTAAAAGCGGGTTTTTAATATTTAAATAAATTAAAATGAAAATATTGTAATAAATTACACGAAAAAATTAAATAACCAATCAATAATAATCAAATATTTAATTTAATATTGACTATATGTTGTGATAAATTTGTCATAAAATCTAACATACAACAGATTTAAAATTAAAAACTCCATTTGATAACACTTTTTTTTTAATCGAAATATTCAAATTAACTATTGACATAATAATTTAATATTGATATTAGAGATACTCTTGACAACTACCCATTGAGATCTTGTCTCGCATTTTCTCAGAAACTGGCAGAAAAAGTTGAAAAGAATTTCTAAGGAAGAAAATATATTACGGAAGAAAATATCATAAATATATTTTCAACAAATTATGATGTCATTTTGTGTTTGAATTGCAAAGAAAACAAAAAAGTCATGACCCAATTGACTTTTTAACAGGGAAAAAAATACCAAAAGGGTGATTGAAACTTTCTGGTTCCCGTTCCCATTATTCAACGATTGTTTCAATTCCCCCACATCTCTAGAAAATGTCATGCTTTTTGAACGGGAAAATTCTTCACGCTAAACGTGTTTGACTAGTCTCAACTGGTGTTGATTCAACTATAAAGACGCCTCTTATAATTCGACATTTCTTAACCTCAATTCCAGCATTTCCACTCGTTCTTAATTTCTCCAAAACTCTTGTTTTTTTTTCCTTTTTTCCTTTGTCCGTTTGTTTCCCGGGAAACAAGTTTTCTCACTTTCTTTGTAGCTGGCTAGTTTCAAAGCATGGCGGATGCGTTGACGGAAAATCAAATTGCAGAGTTCCGAGAAGCATTTTCTTTGATCGACAAGGACTCCGATGGTGAGAGTAATTCTATACACTTTCTTTTTTCATTTATTTGTTTTGTTTTTAGTAATTTTTTTTTTTAAATGTAAATAACTTGTTCATTTTGCAGGCTTTGTTACAATGGAAGAGCTAACATCGATAGTTCAGTCACTAGATGAACGTGCCACGACGGAAGAAATTCAAGACATGATCAATGAGGTTGATTCTGATGGGAACGGGACGATAGATTTTGATGAGTTTTTGAATATTATGGCACGAAAGATGAAGGTAAAATTTGTATTTACACTTGTAGAAAATGTTATGATTTGATAATTTAACCTCGTTGTTGATAAGTGAATATCATGTAAAACTATTGATGTTAATTGTCCTGAGAGAGATCATGGACCTAAATCCCAATAACAATTCTAGCAAATATATTATAAATATAAATGTTACTCATTTGATTTTCTGCATAAAATGTCGTGATTTTTTAGACTACATTTTACAGGAAAATGTTGGAGAGGAGCTTAGAGAAGCCTTCAAAGTATTTGATAGAAATCAAGATGGGTATATATCCCCCAGTGAGGTGAGAACACGCTTAACGAAATATCATATGGAAGACTTTTTTTTTTTTTAATCTCAATTTTCTTGTATCTTTGGATGTTTAATAACCATTATTCTAATATTGTTGAAGCTGACTGAAGTACATTTCAGTGTTAATGGTTTGTTAGGATTAGTTTGGATCTTGTTGTTATTGTTTAGGTCCTTTTTTGGATGCTAGTTCAAACTCAAAATTTTCATCTCTTTTTCAGTTTTTGTCTTTTTCTGAAAAAGTTTTTTACCTTTTCTGAAAAGTCAACAAAAATTACTATTGAAATTTAAAATTTCTAACTCAAACTCATTTACCAAACGTACCATAAATAAATTAACTACAATAATTGTGCGTGGATGTATAAGTTATTAGGGACACTTTAATTTGTTCTTATCCGTGATAAAGCTTTTTTTATTTTTATTTTTTTTAAAAGACAGAGTAGGTATTTCTTCAATACATGAACTTCAAAATGATAAATCATATCATACTTTTGAAAGACAATTCTTTAATCTCTACAATATTTTATAAAACGAATAATAACTCCTACTGTTCATCTACATTTCGTTTAAAACAATTTGTTTTAGACGAAAACTTTTCGTTCAAAGCAGTTTGTTTTAGACGAAAACTTTTACATTTTCTTTTCGGTCTTCCGGTTTTTTTTTTTCAGACCTTTTTTTTTTTGTATGGATAATTTTTTGTGTCTTTCAATCTATTTGTTTTACTTATTATTTTAATTATTTTAATTTAGATTAATTTTCTTAAATATTTTCAACATGTTCATAACACATGTTTTAGACTAGTCCTAATTAGTGCTTAAAAAAAAAAAAAAAGTGATTCGGATTGTGATTTAACCCGAATTCTGACTTGATCCGAATATTTGTAACAAACAAGTCCTTGATCTTTTGGTCATAGTGCTTCTTAATTATAGGTTAAATAAGTGTCCTAGTTTCTGTGTGCTGGTAATTAAATAAAGGTCCAAGAATTACTACCAACATCGTGAAGTGATTTTATTTTATTGACTGCGTTTAGTTGAGGCAAGTAATGATTAACTTGGGTGAAAGATTGACGGATGAAGAGGCTGAACAGATGATTAAAGAAGCTGATCTGGACGGTGATGGTCAAGTCAGCTACGAGGAATTCGCAAGAATCATGATGCTTAGCTGATCATATAAGTTTTTTTTTAGTTTTTCCTAATGACCTTACACTTTTTTTTTTGGCTACTATTAATAGTTTTTTTTTTTCTTTGTGTATCTAGATGAAAAAATATACTAGATGTAAACATAAATAAATGTAATAGATTTAATTGGTAACATACTCTCACTAGTTTTCCTTGTGTCTTAATTTTCATAAATCTTAGAAATACATGTCATATATACATTACTTTTATTTATTTATTTATTTGCTAAAGATATACGACTTTATAAAAGAGAGAACTTCTGAATTTAAAGAAAAGCATAGAACATTCAGAAGAATTTTCTTGCCATAAAAACTCCCTTAAAAGAAAAATTAAGAAACATCATGCCTTTAAGTAAGAAAAATATTGTTTTTAGGATAACAATCGTAATTTATTTGTTTAAAAAATGAACTTTTTAGTAGTTATAGATATAATTAATGGTAACTTCATGCCTGATTCCACTTATGATGTAATACCAATATACACGGTTAAAATCTTAACACCAAATTAAAGTAAAGTTTTGAGTTCGAAATACTAGTCGTTTTAATCATAAATGACATGAACAACACCTTTTGTTTTAAACACCCACTACGACACAATAACACATGGTTCCAGGTAAACGACAATAAGATCCCGTTTAAGGATAAGTTTCCAAAAGTTTTTTCCAAACATTTTTTTCCAAACATTTAAGAAAAAAACTTAAATTTTAAAAATTCATAACTTTATTATTTTAAATCATAATGAGATAATTTTTTTTTCAAATTGTATAGAATTTCGAGATAAGTAAAACAATATCTATATTGTTATTTTTTTTTTCAAACACGATTTAAGTTTTTACACTTTTTTACTCCAAACAGTTTATTTTCACCAAACGCATATTTCTAAAACTCAAACCATCTACAACCTTTAAAACACCGTCTTTAAACGGATCCCAAATGGAACCTAAATTATGATGAAAATGACATGTCGTAACATAAATGACAAAACACATCTCTTTTAGACGGAAGCCACGACAAGTTTTCTCGACAAAGAATGAAAATGTCAAAGCAAAATGGATTTTCTTCTTCTGCTTATTCTTTCTTTCTTTCTTTCCTCTTTCTTTTCTTTTTTCTTCTTTTCTTTTCTTTCTTTTTTTTTTTTTTTTGAGAAAGCCTCAAATTTATTTTTCTTCTTATTGTAATAATGCTGCATAACAGGTGAAAAGATAAGAGAGAAATTTTTTAACTTTAAGTGACATTTTATTTTTCAACTTAAGAAAATTAAACTAAGAACTACATTTTTATTATGTGGATAGGTATTATTGTTATTTTAGTCATCAAATAAAAATAGTTTTATATGTTGGTTTGTAACTTTATGTCAATACTCATATATCAAACTGTTAAAAAATCAATTAAACATTTAAAATAATCTATTACTAAAATATAAGAATATGTGAATAATATATGTTTTAAAGAATTTTTAATTTTTTTTTAAAATTAGAAAAATAATAATTATTTTAAAAAGGTCATTATTGGCTAATATTAATATGTATTTTTTTATTGATTGATTTTATTATGATTAATAGTTGATTAATGGTCATTTTATTAAATAAAATTTTAATTGTTTATTCAAATAAATACCTAAAATCCATATATTAATCTATTTTTTTAAAAGGTAAATTACTAGGTTGGTTTATAAACTTTTAACTTTGTGTAGTTTTGATCTTTGAATATTTTTTCGTAGTTGTAATGTCTCTAAACTATTAAAATATTGTTACAATAGTCATTTTACGTTAATTTTTGGATATAATTAGTTATTTAGCATCAATTTTTGACTAAATTACTAATATATTTTCTTTAAAAATTAACTAATATAGCAACATTTTAATAATTTAAGTGTATTTTCTATTCTTTTTTTTATAACTGAAATGATCATAAATTATCAAAAACGTTATTACAGTAATCATTTTCATTAATTTTTGAACGGAATCCGTAATTAACATCACTTTTTAACAAAATTATTAATAAGTTTTATCAAAAAATTAATATGAAAGACTATTATAATAATATTTTAAAAATTTAAGAGTATTTCAATAAAAAAAATTCAAAAACTAAAATTACATAAAATTAATAGTTAAAGATTAAGAGGGTGTTTGGTCTGTTAGTTTGAGTTGAAATATTTTAGTTGTAATAGTAAATTTTTTTAAATTTTCAAAAAAGATAAAAAAATTTTGGGAAAAAGAAAAAATCTTTTTAAAAAAAAGATAAAAAAAATTTTAAAATGAGTTTGAGTTGAAACGTTTGCCATTCTTCCTCTGAATAAGTAATTAATATATATATATTTTTTAAGGAAAATTTTGAACTCATACTTGTCAACTCATTATAATAATAATTATTATTATTATAATATATAAACAAATAATTATCTGTTATAGTACTGTGTGTCCGATCGCGCCAACTCCTTAGTGAAATAACGCCATTTTCCCCAGCGCATCCTCGCCCTCCATCAAAAAACTTGAAGCCCCTTCCATTTTGGGAAATTCCCAACATTTCATTTCCACTTCATCGGAAGGTCTCCAAAACCTTGCTTAGCTTCTACGCAGAGCCCCCAAAACCCTCAATTATGGAGCCCCCACCACCTCCACAAGATCTCGATGAGTACTCTGCTTCTTCCACGACCCTCGCCTTCGCCCGCCCAGTCCCCTTGCTCCGAGGCCCGGTCCGCGCCGGTCCGGGCGACGACCCGTCGGCCGGTTCACATGTCCTCGCGTTTCGAGATGCCAGAGCTTGGCGAAACGCGTACCGAGCGTGCGAGTCCAGGATCGCCGAGCAGTGCGTGGCCGGAGCCAGGATCGGGTGCGCGATGACGGCGTCGAGCAAGTGCAAGCCGCCGTGGTGGCGGACGCTGTTCGGCGGTTTTAGGGTTTCGGATCTGAAGGAGAGAGAGGCGTGCGAGGAGCGGGAGATGGAGGGCTGTTTGGCGGCGGCGAAGGAGAAGTGCAGCGGTTTCGCGAGGGAGAGGTGCTTGAAGTCGTTTAGGGACGCCAGGATCGCGGCGACGGTTGGGGGTTTGAGTCCGAAGCAGGCTGAGAAGTTGGTTTGTTGGACGACTACGGCGGCGGATAATAACCGTTTGTGGATCGATTTGGTTGGATTTAATCGTTTGGTTTGCATGGGATTGTCCGATCGTGAATTTGGAGCGACGAATTATAGGGCGAGTGAATTGCTTGGATCTGATACTGATATTGATTCTTTTTTGGTCGGAGTCAGTGGCATTGAAACATCCAAGTTGTGAGGTTTGGATAACTGGAGCTTAAGCTTAAAGTTCATTTTGTTTGAAAGGAAACGTGCAAGAAAGTGCGATTAGAAGCATTTGGAATCTGTGCAAGGACAATCTACACTTGGAGCTGGGTGCTTCTTTTGGTAGCCATTCAAAGATCAAAGAGGTATGTGCAATTCAACTTTAGCTTTGCAATTTAGTGTGTGGAGAAGGAGTAGAGAAAAAGCAAAGAACTTTGATGTTTGATACGATGATGGTGATATAACTTATTACATTATGATAATTATATCAAACAAGCTTCTCATGGATCACCCTTAAATAGGTTCTGTACGTTCATTCCTTTAGAATTGTGAATTTGATGGAAAACAATTGATAATTGTAGAGTAGTAAGTTTAACAAATTAGTTTGTATTTTTATTTCAACAACTTCTGTATGATTATCATGTTTAACTTGCATCATTGGACATTGATCATTCTAGTCTGGTTCGAGAGTTCCCAAGTGCTATATATGCTTTTGTTTGTCCAATGTTTTGCTTTTTCTTATAAGGTGGTGTCTTATATTTCCTTGTCCTGTTAGCAATCACATCTAACCCTTTTCTTCGCATGATCCTCGCACATAGACAATAAGGAAACAATGTAGACTCACATGATGTGTTTACTCTCTCTCTCTCTTCCTGAACACATATGGTCGATTCTTTATTGCGTGATAAACAACACTAACTAACAGTGGGTTATGGATGAACTGGGCACACGCCTACCATCACCATGTTCTATATAGTTTCCTTCACTGTCTCACCATTAGAATTAAATACATTGCAAGTCTAAAAAACATTTTGTTGGTAATGAATGAATGATGATGTTTGCCTTCATCCTTATTTTAACTTTACTAGCATCTATATGCCAATGGCACAATGATGTAGGAACCTAGTGGTTAGAGCAGGGCCAGCAAGCTTGGAGAAGAAGAGTCCATTTTAGATGTTGTTTATTTTGATTGCTGCTTTGTCTTTTGCCTCATCAGAGGTTCCTTTTGTTATTTGCCATTTTTTTTGTTGTTGTTTTGATAAAACAATTTGTCATTTGTTTGTAACTGCTTCAAAATGGTTGTGTTTTGAGCTTTGGTCTTGTCTCTAAGGCTTTAAAGCCTCTTGCTGGTTGTTGTTGAGGCAGACTATGATATTGTATTTGTGAGAAACAGAGTCTCTCTTAAGGTGCGCCTCTTCGGCCATGGATTTGGCTCTTTCTTGACTTTTTTCTGCGTCGCACAAGGAGTTGTTAACATCCATCAATGCCATAGTCTCACTGCTAATTTGTCTACCACACCTTTGATGTAGCTATTATTCAGCAACAGATGGGTGCTTGATTCACCGTGATAATATTGCTAATCCTAATTCTTCTCAACACTTTGCTCTTCTGCAATTGTTATCCACTGGGCTCAATATGAAAAACAGCAACCCATCTGATTTTTCCCCTCCATCGGATGTGAAAGGTGCGGTTCTCCCAATAGTAGTAGTACTACTACTATTTCTGATAAGCCTTCAAATGGATTTGTTTACTAGGTAAGCAGTACGTTAAGAAAGGTGTCAAAATGGACTGTTTTGTAGAACTAGATGTACAACACGTTGAGGAAACCTTCAAATTGAATATATTTACCAGATATACAACAGGTTAAGGATATCCATTAACATGACAATCTCCTTTTGAGGAGGATATCATATGACATAGTTACATTGATGAAGAAAAACTCACCTAAATGTCAATTTGTTTGTAGTTTCTACATTTTTTGTTGTGCTCTAACATTGCATGCCAAATAAAGAGGTGCTAGTTATTTCCTGCTCTCTGCTTAAAGTAGGCCACTTCAAAAGCCATGCTCAGAACATGGGATGACTTATAAGATTTCCTATTGAACTCTGTTATTAGAATTTTATCTTATTATCTGACCCGTTTATTTATCTTTGAAATTTTCAATGTGTGGATAGTGATGCGTCTATGTTGTACTAATGGGAATATGGTTTCCCTGTGAATTTATCTATCTGCATAGAGCATGTAGGTTTATTTTGTTCCATTTATTTATTTGTTTATTTGTGAAGCTATTAAGTTACTTGATTGGTTAAAAGAATTGTGGACAGATGACATCAGGACTTGCTGCTCTACATTTGATTGGAGGGCATATACTAGTATCCCGATTAGTTGGGATTTAAGATAGATTCTTACTGGATTGGTGTGTGCTCTATATTTTACATGTTTGCTTGAATCCAACCTCTAGATATGCTTTCTTCAGCTCAAATTTGCATCAGCAAGTTGGATCAGCCGGTACTGCAGGTTTGGCTTTGGTTCAGTTTAGCATAAGTGCTTTGATTTATTCTGTCACTAGATGTTGACGAGAGCAAATAGATATAGGTTGTACTAGTCATATACCATGCCAAAGTTCTTAAGGATAGGAGATTTAGAATGGATGGTGATCAAACGAATCCTATCCATTGAAAAGTCATGTAACCTGATGAACAACGGGATTACACGACATTACCAAACTTTGCAACCCTCTGGGCCTCTGCACATATTTCTGCATGGGCTCAATGAAATTTAAGGGCTAGGTGGAACCTGATAGAAGGCCCATCTAGTTGCATAAAAGATATCCAATAGCCTAGTCGTCCCCTATCGTTTTTAAAAATAGCAATAGGTAGTTGGCCCTCATAATTTCCTTGCAAGTTTCCACACCTTTCAATTCATCTATTATATGAAGATACAGACCTTGAAGTATTCTCTCTCTCTCTCTGTCTCCCTGTTAGATACAATATGACTATAGTATTACCTTTGAGTTGACGAATTAAAAGGGCATGACTTTTAATCTAGGACGAGCGGATTGGTAAAGTGCCTGCAGGGTTTGGTCGGTAATTTATTGTGGAAAAAATGATTGAAATATGTGTGACATTGCATAGTCTTCTGCTCCTTGGTCATTGTGTTTAAGTTTTAAGTTTTTTTTTTTTTTTTTTCTCCCGCCATATTTTTGAAGGTTCAAATGTCTTTTACCAAAAAAATCAGTGGATGGAGTACTTTTGGGATGAAAAATGTTATCACCATAAGTGGGGTAGTGAGTGAGGCTCGATTCTTTTACTTTTTGTCATGTGACAATTCTCTTATGTTTTGACATACGTGTGCTGATGCATCACCAGTGATGATGAATATCAATGTTCATTTTGGATTAGTGTTCTTCTTTGCTATTAATTAATGCTTGGCTAGGACCATGCCATACTAGATACCCAATATTTTTGGAGTGTTCAAATGAAACTTTACATTTAGCTATAACCTTAAAAAGTTCGTTGGTTAAAAATCCATTGGCTCTGATGAACAATGGGGAAAATGCTGAGCAATTTCCACTGAAAACTCAGAGGTACTTTGTGTGGAAAAAGCTCATCGTTAGGCACCTAGACTTGTGTGCAAAAATGATTCCAATTTTCAATATCACCGACTGAGTTGGGGCTGTGGGGAGATGGGACCAAGTGAACAAGACCCACTTTGGATCCCTAGCTTAACGTTCAAGTTTGGTTGTCACTTTATTAGTCGTTTATAGCCAAGTCTCCAACAATTTGTTAGCTACCTAGCTGCACGTGCTAACTGCAAAAAGGAGCCTGGAAATTTCTCCCTACTTGCCGAACGAAAACTTGTGATTTTAAAATTGGAAGAATACAGTTTTAAAAAGCAAAAATGTCAGGGGGGGATTATTTTAGTCACAGCTTACACGCGAAAGCTCATGGTCAAAGCACGCGGTTTTGCCACTTACTTGGTTGGAGTGAAATTGCGAAGTTGCCAGGAAATTTCCTTGACGGCGAATGATGACTTTAGTTCCCAACATTGGTTTTTGTCAATGTCGTGTTGTGACAAAAGTATGTTGCCTTGTCCCTTTCGTCTTATCAAGTGTTGTCTTTTTTTTTGGTCATGATACAGAGATGCTAGCATCCATAGGATGGTCATTGACAGGACCTGCTGTTTGTTAAATGTTTTTTTAAAGTTATTTTTAGCTTTTTTTAAGTTAAAAATTGCTTTTGAAATTATGTGAATAACATGCCAGAGTTTTGATTTTTCAAAAGAGCTTTAAATGAACACAACATTTTTTAATGTATTAAAAAACTCTTCGAAATAAATTATAAACTTATTAAGGGTCCGTTTGGTGAATAAGTTTGAGTTGGAAATTTTAAGTTTCAATAATAATCTTTGTTGACTTTTTAAAAAAGACAAAAAACTTTTTCAGAAAAAAACAAAAACTGAAATGGAAATTTTGAATTTAAACTTCCTCCCCAAACAAAGCGTTAGAGTTTTAGTGAAACATTATTAACTTTATTATAATATTTTAATTGTTTTTTTGTAGATTTTAAAATCATTTTGACCAATTAACCCTTTAAAATTGTAGTTCCAAAATGAAGATTTTGCTTATTGCTTATCTTTTTTTACTAATTAGAAATAAAAGCGAAAATTCTGTCAAATAGATCCAATATGCTTAGTCGACAACAATTCCACACTAGCCTGCAAGATGCTACCCTTATTTTTTATTTTTTATTTTGAAAAATGTTAGGGATATCAACTTGAATCTTAATGTTTGAATATCGACTTATATGCTATATGAGTTTTTTTTTTTTTTTTTTTAAATTTATTAGTAAGTATTTAAAGTATTGTTAGATTAATTAATTGTATATATTAATAAAAATATGAAATGTGAGTTGATAATCAAAAAGTTGATATTAGAGGTATTCTAACATTATTCTTTTTTTATTATTAAAAAAAATTGTTTTCTATGGAAATGGGGAAACTGACCAATCAAATTGCTATAATTGGACTTGACCAAAATAAGCAGATGAATGATGCGAAGAAAGCTTGCAGAAGAAATCTTGGACTAGGTCGTTTATCATTCGGTGTGGTTGGTTCTCCAAGGCGAGATTAATGCCGGTTAATCGCGCAATTTTCCATGTTCGTGTTTCTTGCGGGTCGTTTATTAAACAATCGGGTTCGCGCCAATTAATGGTCAATGATAAATGAGTCAGCTATTCGGTGCTAATGGATAGTATATTGCGCGAAAAAAAAAAAAAAAAAAAAAAAGATTTGCAAATCTATTGTTAAAATGAGCGGGAATTTAAGACTAGAATATTTTTGCCCGCCCAAGCCTGCCCAAGGGGAAATTTTTCATCGCCCTCCTAAAAAGTGAACTATTTTGCATAGTCGAACCTACAGGCAGCCTCTCTTTTGATTTCCTTTGAGCAGGGCACATAGTAGTTGACTCCATAAGGTGTGTTTGTTTAGTTCGTCAATTCGAATATAAAATTTTCATATCAGTTTTTATCTTTTTTTAAAAATTTTTTTTAGTTTTTTTAAAAAAGTTTTTTATCTTTTTTAAAAAATCAATAAAAATTACTATTAAAACTTAAAATTTTTAATTTAAACTGATGAACCAAACAGCAGTCTTGGTAATTAGTTTTGTAGCAAAATTTTCTGTGTTTATGTTCCGCCGGCAAAAAGGGAAAAAAAAAAAAAAGAATTCGATTTTATTGTTGCTGACTTGCTTGTCGTGCAGTGTAGTTGGGGTCACGTCCGGCTTGGGCGGCAGTTACGGAATCATTGGAGCTGGGACACGAGGACCAAGTTGGGTACGGATAAATAATCATGTTTGGTAATTTGGCCACCGACTGGCAACAAAAAGCTAACCTTTTTCATCTAATCTAATAGGCTAAAGTGGTACCAACCACCTTTTTGGAGCTTCTTTAACCTTTGATTTTTTTTTTATCTTTTTCTTAAAAAGCTTCCCTAAAATTTTTTTATCTTTTCTGTGAACTAAAACTTCTACTGTGCAAAACTTATAAATTTTTCATCTCAATTTTTTATCTTTTTTCTGAAAAATTAATAAAAATTATAATTAATTTTTAAAAAATTAATCAACTTCTAATTTAAAATTTTCATTATAACCAAACATGAGCTTTAACTTCAACTAACAATTCAAACGAAGGTTATATTTAAAAAGTTGTGTAAAGGTGCCGAATTTTGATCAGCTCTAGAATTTGCAGCGATGTTACGTTTTTTAAAATAAGTAAAAAATACGGAATTTTCCGTCTCTATGTTTTCCACGTAGGTTTATTATCTAATACAGTTAGAAGTCTTATACAAGAAAACCTCTAATGAATCCGAACAGGTTTAAGTACTTTCGGATGTTCATATAGCAATCGTTGGAGCTTTTTCGTTAGAGCCAAAGGATGGAACTTTTAAGTAGCGACAACGATTCAACAATTGTGATTAAAAAAATAAGGAAATGTGTTAGCAATTTGCATTGCTTGTGTTTCTGTTCGCAAACCACAAAGCCAATGTAAACTCCCAATCACTTTAATCCCGTGACTTTTGACCAATTACAGAGAGAGAGAGATGCAACAATACAAATTGCCAACTACAGCGCTGTCATGAACAGCCCCCGGACTGCTTCTATATATGACGTTAGCTTCCAGGTAACTTGAATGAAGTTCTTTCTCCGTAGTAGCTTTGTACTAGCTACCTCCAAAAATAAAAATTAAAAAAAAAAAAAAAGGAAAGAAAGAGCGAGAGTAGAGAACCATGTTAACAAGCGGCCATGATTCAAGTATTGAGTATGGTAAATTTATCATCGAAATCACTCGAGCTCAGATGCGATGGCGCATGGCTTTTAGAGCCCTCCATTTCGTCCGGATCATGCTCTCACTTCCCAAACAGATTATCCTATCAAAACCAAACTTAGACGAAAGCTATTCCGAGAGTTTGCTCTCTCACCCTTACTCTCCCATAGAAGAAGAACCAGAAACTTTTTGTTCTCCACAACATGAACAAAACAATCCTCCTGCAAAAGGTGACATTCTCGTCGCCAAAGTTGACCTCCATGTCCTTACTAAAATGGTTAAGGAAAAAAACTTGGCGTCCCTCCGCAGCCTTGGCGGAGTCGGCGGAGTCGCTGAATCTCTCGGGACTGACCCCGAGAATGGAATTAGAGACGATGGCGAAGATGTCAGCGGAAGGCGTGAGATGTACGGCTCGAATACATACCAGAAGCGGCCTCCAAAAGGGCTGCTTTACTTTGTGATCGAAGCTTTCAAGGACACCACAATTCTGATCCTCCTAGTCTGCGCTGCTCTGGCTCTCGGTTTCGGAATCAAAGAGCATGGTGCAGAGGAAGGTTGGTATGAAGGTGGCAGTATCTTCATCGCGGTGTTCCTTGTGATCATTGGCTCAGCTCTCAGCAACTACAGACAAGAGACTCAGTTCGATAAGTTGTCGAAAATAAGCGACAACATCAAGATTGAAGTCGTAAGGGGCGGAAGGAGGCAAGAGACTTCCATCTTCGACATTGTGGTTGGAGACGTTGTGTCGCTCAACACAGGTGATCAAATTCCAGCTGATGGTCTGTTCTTGAGCGGCCATTCGCTGCTCGTCGACGAGTCGAGCATGACAGGAGAAAGTGATCACGTCGAGATCGATTCCAACACGCACCCTTTCTTGTTCTCCGGCTCGAAGGTCGCCGACGGCTATGCGAAGATGTTGGTGACATCCGTGGGGATGAACACTGCGTGGGGGGAGATGATGAGCTCGATAACCCGCGACACCAACGAGAGGACGCCTTTGCAAGAAAGACTTGATAAGCTAACATCTTCAATTGGGAAGGTAGGCCTTACGGTCGCTTCTCTTGTTCTAGTAGCCATGTTAATTCGTTATTTCACGGGAAACACGGAGGACGATAAAGGAAATAAGGAGTACCACGGTAGTAAAACCGATATAGGTGATGTTCTGAATGCAGTGGTTGAAATTGTAGCCGCTGCGGTGACCATCGTCGTGGTCGCCATACCGGAAGGTTTGCCCTTAGCCGTGACGCTTACTCTGGCTTACTCAATGAAGAGAATGATGGCTGACCAAGCTATGGTCAGGAAACTATCTGCTTGCGAGACTATGGGCTCGGCAACTATTATTTGTACTGACAAAACAGGGACTTTAACATTAAACCAGATGAAAGTTACTAAATTTAGTCTCGGTCAAGAACAAATAGATGAAGATTCTTTGAACACAATCGCGAAAAATGTTCGCGAAATGTTCTACCAAGGAGTCGGCTTGAACACTACTGGTAGTGTTTATAGGCCCGAGTCCGGTTCTGAACCTGAATTTTCTGGTAGTCCAACCGAGAAAGCCATTCTTTCTTGGGCTGTTTTGAATTTAGGTATGCACATGGAGAGATTGAATCGTGATTACAAGATCCTACATGTCGAAACGTTTAACTCGGTGAAGAAACGAAGTGGGGTTATGTTGAGAGAAAATGGTAGCAACAACACTTTTATCCATTGGAAAGGAGCTGCTGAGATTGTAGTGGCAATGTGCTCGAGTTATTACGATAATAACGGGATTATCAAGTCTCTAGATGAAGAAGTTAGAAATAGTATCGGGAAAATTATTGAAGGCATGGCAGCTAGCAGCCTCAGATGTATCGCCTTTGCGCAATGCCAAGTTTCCAAAGAGGAAATTATGTACAGTGACGAAGAAAAGACTCACATAAAGCTCAAAGAAGAAGGCCTCACCTTGCTTGGGATCGTTGGACTCAAAGACCCATGTCGACCGAATGTCAAGAAAGCCGTTGATGCTTGCAAATCTGCAGGAGTGGCGATAAAAATGATCACAGGAGACAATGTCTTCACCGCCAAAGCCATCGCCACGGAGTGTGGAATTCTGGAGCCTGGCAAGCAAACCATCGAGGGAGAAGTTGTCGAAGGCGTGGAGTTCAGAAACTACACGCACGAAGAGAGAATGGAGAAGATAGACAACATAAAAGTGATGGCAAGGTCATCACCCTTTGACAAGCTACTGATGGTTCAGTGCCTGAAGCAAAAAGGACATGTTGTCGCGGTCACAGGAGATGGGACGAATGATGCGCCTGCGCTGAAGGAAGCGGACATAGGGCTCTCCATGGGGATCCAAGGCACCGAGGTGGCCAAAGAGAGCTCAGACATAGTAATCTTGGACGACAACTTTGCCTCCGTGGCTACGGTCTTAAGGTGGGGAAGATGCGTCTACAACAACATACAGAAGTTCATCCAGTTTCAGCTCACGGTGAACGTTGCAGCACTAGTCATCAATTTTGTCGCAGCGGTTTCAGCCGGGGAAGTTCCTCTGACGGCGGTTCAGCTACTGTGGGTGAACCTGATCATGGACACATTAGGTGCTCTGGCTCTGGCCACAGAGAGGCCCAGTAATGAGCTGATGAAGAAGCCACCAGTTGGTCGGACGGCGCCTTTAATAACAAATATTATGTGGAGAAATCTACTATTTCAATCAATGTTCCAAATAGCGATACTCCTGATCTTACAATTCAACGGCGAGGACATGTTAAATGTGAGTAAGGAGGTAAACAACACCCTTATCTTCAACACTTTTGTGCTTTCCCAAGTCTTCAACGAGTTCAACGCCAGGAGTATGGAGAAGAAGAATGTGTTCAAAGGGGTTCACAGAAACAGACTGTTCATGGGAATCATCGCGATAACCGTCGTTCTTCAAGTGATTATGGTGGAGTTTCTGAAGAAGTTTGCAGACACAACGAACCTGAATTGGAAGGAGTGGTTGGGCTGCATTGGCGTGGCGGCCTTTACATGGCCGCTCGGTTGGTTTGTGAAGTCGATTCCCGTTTCGGATGAGCCGTTTCTTGACAGTCTAAAGAGGTCAGTGTTTAAAATAATAAAAATCACCAAGATCTTTCATAGAACAGAAAATTCTACCTCAAGACTTGGACTTAGATGTGGGAACTGTTAGGTCTTGAAATATTAATATCTGCATATCTGCCCTTGTATAAGCATTCAAACACAAAAACCAAGGTTGTAATTTTATTACTTAATTTAGCAAGTTTTCGAAGTTTGTTGAAGTAATTCTGCTAATTTGATAGAGGTTAATGTCGTTCATTTCGAGCTTAATTGATTTTGCTATTCAAGGTAATGATTTATGGATTGAAATGTTAAGTTAAAGTGTTTTTTTGTTCATGTATCAGCAGACAAGGATATTATTTTGTTGATAGGCTGGCTAACTTTGACCTATGTGCTTCCAGTGGAGTCATTGATCCAGCTTCCCATTTCATTGTTTATGCAGTCTAAAAAACCTTACAGAATTGAATTTTGCACATATTTTCTTCTTTGTCGTCTCTTTTGATCTACAATGTTTATTTTTTATTTATTATTTTTTTTTATAATGTTTTGTTTTCTTTTTTCCTGATAAAGTCTACAATTCTTTTCAGAAGTCGTTCATTAAAGATAGAAATAATACTGAATATTTACAGTAAGACCTTTAATTTTCCCGATAAGGCTATAAGATTAGTCGTATGTAGCAATTTTTCTTTCTTTTCTAGCAAATTCGATCGTAGGCTTTTAATTTTTTATTAAAAAAAAAATCTGAGCGAGTGGATTACATCTAATATTCTGCTAAAAACCATTTATCAAAAAAAAAAAAAAATCAACTAAAAACAAAATGATGCAGCCAAAAGGAAGGGAAAAAAAAACTAAAATAGATTTATTTTCTTTGAAATATTCAACAATAAAGACTTCGATGAAGATGACATGAAAATAAGTTTGAAAGAAGATGTTTCGTTGAAACTTTCAGTAATTATTTATCTTTGCTTGATTTTTTTTTTCTTGCTCAAGAATCTTTGCCTGAATTTAAACATGATTGAGATATATCGTTTGAAGATTGTTATCTTATCTTTAGAGTAGCTTGAAGAAATTATGTGATTGCGTCTCTACTTTGAATCCTTCAACTCAAATAAAAGAAACAAAAGAAAAAGAAATCACTGAGAACCTCGTTTGCTAGGCTATCCTAAAACTATGGACTGATTTTTTCAGAGATATAGTCCATGGTTTCTATATGTCATCTCTCTGGCACACACTTTTTAATATAGAAATCTGAAATTGGAAAAAACAAACAAATAAAAAGGAATTAAGATCAAATTCTGACTTTTATTCAGCCAAGTATTGCTCAAAAAGTATTTAACAAGATTTTTTTTTTTTTGTGGAATAATATGTATGGTTCTCATAAAATGTATGGATATTAATATTATTAGTCTTTAAATTATGAGTATTGTGTCACTTCAGTCTTTGTTTTTATTTTGTCCTAATAAATTACTTTCTAGTGACAATCTCTGATACTGATATTGACAAATCAGTATTGAAAATTTGTCATAAAAAATCACATTTTTATCATACAATGATTATAATTTTTACAGAAATAGTTACATTAATTAAACAAAATTTTCTAGCCATGAGGGATTTTAACAACAGTAAAGAGAATGCTTTACACTTAATGTAACTAGTATGGTAAAGTTTCATAACAATGTAACTACTATAGTAAAGTTTCAAGTTATGATGCGATGGACACATAATTACCTCTATCAAATTTTAGAAATCCTTTGTCAATTTTTAGTATCAGAGACTAAAATTGCCAAAACATTCAAAGTTCAAAATATAATTAACCAAAAAAAAAAAAGGTCAGAAATCATATCGAATTGGGTGTGTTTGGTTGGAGGGAGACATGGAGGGGAGGGGGTGAAATCACTTATTTGGTTGGAAGGAAGAGAGAATGAAACAGAGTTGAACTCTCCTTTTGGACCCGCATAAATGAATCCTTCCATGAGTGGAAGAATCCACAAAATCCTTCATTTTATGTTTAAAATACCTATTTTACCCCTTTACAAAAATACGGCAGCCGGAGCGATAAACTAACAATAAAATCCTCTCAATTGAAAACGATAAAATAGTATAAAGATTATAAAACACTATATAACAACACCGAAATATATTTCAAAAAACTCAATTGAAAAAAAGTTGGTTTAACTCCTTCACATCCAATTTTTTTTTTAAAAAACCAACTCCTTTTTTACCAAACAACTTACTAAACTAATTATTCCAAACATTTTACCAAACACTCTCATTTCAACTCATCTCATCTCAACTCAAATTCAACTTAAATTTTTCAGCTCCAACTTTGAACTTCCCTTTGGACCCACAAAAATGAATCCTTCCATGAGTGGAAGGATCTGAAATCCTTCATCCTATTTTACCCCTTTACTAACTAAAATGGACAAAATCATCAATCTTTTCCATCCTTACCAAACAACATAAAGAATTTTTACAATCCTCTTAATCATTCACTCTCTTCGTCCTTCCTCCTCTCCATCCCTCCTACCAAACATAGAGTTCAGAGACTACCAATACTAATAATCTTAGTCTCCGTATATATCGTAGGTTTGAAAATTAAATTCAAAATTTAATAAAAGAAAATACCAAAGAAATTTTTTCGAAATAGTATTCAAAAACTGTCTCTAGACGGAGTGCTAAATACGCTATTAAAATTTAACAAGATTGTTAAAAGAAGGATGATGATGCATGACGCGTATGAATCCGCAACATTAGGAAAGTGCATTAGCCATAACCATCGACATCTTTGATGTCTATTATCAGGCATATAAAGCCATCAAGGTTTTAACTCTTGAATAAAGTGCTTGTCGGTTTTGGAGACAAAAAAGAAGACCATCAAAGTTTACTTTACAAACTCCATCCACTCAAATGTTAGCTTTATTTCAAGCCATGCAACACAGAAAAAAATTTAATTTTACTTTAATTTTTTTTAAAATTTTGCTTGGAACTTTATGTGTGAATGTGCACTTACATACACATCTTTCTTAACGAGCAAACAGAACGAAAGACAAAATGGCAAAGAAAAGTAGAATGCTTCAATAAGAGAGAAGCTAACTAACTTTTCAAAGACAGATTTTCCAGAGTCTCTCGTCTCTTTGTTCTTGGTCTTTGATTAAAACGATAAAGTAGGATACAACATAGCAATACAATTTGTGATGTCATTCCCTACAAAACCAAGTGACATTCAGTATTAAGTAGAACAGAGTGAAAACTTGACTACTTTTTCGAGTAGAATTGGATCCTTCTATTGCATTGGTAGACCTCCAGTTTTCAAAATAATGAAAAGGGTGGAGTGAGATTAGCGACGAAGTCAAGAATTTTTAATAGGGGACTAATTATGACTATATTAAATTGAATCAAAATCAATTATTTACGATATTACAATTGGTTCTGATGGATTTTTATCTTGAAAATATCGTAATACTATTGAAGGGTGTTGGACGTATGGCGTTTTAAAATTTTAATTTTCAACTTTTTAGGGGGGTTAGGTCTAATTTGTTGTGCACAATAATATACATATAGGCTTAAAAAAAAAAAAAAGTTAAGTGGGGCTTGAGCTCTCTAAATCTAAAATCCCTTCAATATTAATGAATGAGATATAATATCTTTTCAACGTGAAGGAAAAAAGAAAAAACCTAGATACCCACTTATGCATGTGGGACTAAAGTTGGAAGAGTCTTAAAACAGTCCTTGACTTTAATGGCTAGTAGCTAATCTCAACTTATTTCAAAACATGTTGATGAATGTCGTCGTTTCTTCGGGAGTAAACGACCTGTTTTTAAAATCAATGTAGTTTACTAATCAAGAGTCAAAACGACATGGAATTTCTTTGCAGAAAAACGACATCTATTTCACTTAAGGCAGAGAATTTTCGAATAGAAACGACATGCCGTGCGATAACAGCTTTAAAAAATAAACGACACAAAGCATGTACCTTTTTTTAAAAACTGACGAAACGTCGTTTGTCATCTTCAAACGACAGGAAAATCAAGAATACAAGCAACATGTCGTTTCTGCAGATTTAAGCCAACAAATTTCATCAGTAAACCAGATGTCGTTTTTTATTTTTTATTTTTTCAATTTAGAACATAAAACTTGCTAAATACAATTGCGCGGCCTTCTTTCATGTTCGACTCTTTTTTCCCCACTTAAAATCAACAAAACTTTCCAACTACAAACTACACACTTTTCGACGTAAGGGGTGTTTGGTGAATGAGTTTAGTTTAAGATTTTTAAGTTACAATAGTAATTTTTGTTGACTTTTCAGAAAAAATAAAAAAAAATTTCAGAAAAGATAAAAAACCTTTTTTATAAAAGATAAAAAAAAAAAAGTTTAACTCAAGTTAAACTTGAGTGCCAAACACCCCCTTAATAAATCGCATCCTTCAATGATAAGTTGTTTAGAACTTAAACGATGTCAAACTTGTAGACGGAAACGGCAAGTCACTACTAAAGTAAACGACACTAAATTTAAAACAAAAACTACATGACTTTCTTTTAAATTTTTGAGCACCAACCTATGTGGTATATGAATTGTCATTTTTTTATTAATAAATGTTTAAAGTATTGCCACATCAATTGATTACATTTACTAATAAAATTATGATACACGAGTCAGTATTCAAAAAGTTGGGATTGAAGTTGATGTCCTTAGTATTATTCTTCTAGGAAATAAATGACCTTTTCGAGAAAAGAAGAAACGAATAAATGAAAACTATCTTAGTGTCATCACCTGAAATCTGGGATTCAAACAATTTTCATTCACAATTTCTATTGAATTTGTACGAGATCATTTAGAGAAAAATTACAATCTGGAAACCTAAAAAACCAAGCCTTATGAAAGCTAATTAATATTACACAATCTCTAAAACTAGAAACAAACACAAAAGGGTAATTACAAGAATAATTAGAAAATGGTAACTAATAGAATAATCGATCAATTATTCCGTAGAATCTCAACACTCTCCTTCAAGTTGGTGCATACCAACTTGTCCAAAAACTTTGAGATTTCCTAATCTACCGACTTGGAGAGAATGTCGGCTAACTTCAGATCGAACAATAACGGGAACATATCTTGTTCCGGATGATTCAATTTTTTTGTTCACTTTTTTGTTTTTGTTTTTTGTTTTTTAATCTAACAATCAACTTATCTTCTTTTTCTTTTCTTTTTGAACAATAAATATTTTTTTTGATTTTATTTTTCTTTAAAATTTTATTTTTCTTAAATTTTGCTTTTTTTTTTAATAATATCCCAACAATAAAAAAGAAACTAAGGAACAAATAAACAAGAAAGAAAAGAGACTGACTCTGGAAAAACAAGAGGTGAACACTCAATGAAGAGACTCACAGTGATGTGATGCTTGTGCTCTTCGATGGTGATAAAGTATTCGAGACTAATTAGGTGCGGTGGCATTAATTTATGGGGTGCGCTTTGATGGCTTTTTTTTTTTTTTTTTCTTTTCTTTGTTCATATTTGGATGTTTTGGGAGTGTTTGATGTAGTGATTGTTGTTTGATATGATGATTTGCAATTTGCGATGTGCAATTTGCAATTTGCATTTTGCATTTTGCAGGTTTGCAGGTTTGCTTGGTGTGGGTTTGGTGATTTGATGATGGAATTGAAGAATGGTTAATGATTTGATGGGTTTTTGCTTTTGCTATTTGGTTTGCTTTGCTTTTATGATTTATACTTTGTTAGACTATTATCTCATTTCAACTCAAACTGTATTTTTTTTTTGTCTTTTTCCCAAAAAGTTTTTTGTCTTTTCTGAAAATTCAAAAAAATTTACTATTACAACTAAAACATTTCAACTCAAACTAACCAACCAAATGGACCCTTACAGTTCAATGACTCTGGTATTGACTCCGACTCTGATATTGGCTCTGATATCAACTTGAAATCTGGAATTCAAAAAATTTTCATTCAAAATTTTTATTGAATTTGTGTAAGATTATATAGAGAAAAATTATAATATGAAAACCTTTAAAAAAATCCCTATAAAAGCTAATTAATATTACACAATCTGTAAAACCAGAAAGAAACACAAAATGAAAATTACAATAACAATCACAAAATGATAACTAATAGAATAATTAAGTAATCAATCAATAATTCCACAAAATCTCAACACTACGGAGATACCGTTTTCATTGCATAAGCAACAAAATAACAGCGGACCTTTTTTTTTTGGAAAATTAGGGTGGGTGGCCGTTTGGCCATTCTACCTTAAATGTATGGTCTATTAATCAATTTAAGACATTGATTTTCAATTTTTTCCCTCTTCAGGTTTTTGTTTCTTCTTCTTCACGCTCTTCTTCTTTTTCTTCTTCTCCTTCTCCTGCTTAGTGTTGGGTTTGAGTTCTACATGAAATTTGATTCTTCCTATCTTATGTGAAATCTCATGTGAAATCTGAAAAAATTTGTTTATTTTTGTTTACTTTTGAGATTTAATTAAGTTTTATGAAGAATTATTTGATTATTTTATTGTATTTTGGTTGTTTCAATTTCCCTTTGTGGTGTTTTTGGTTATTCTCTAGGTTTTCGTTCTTTAATTTTGAACAAAACATGTATTTGATCCATTTTTTAGATGTTTTCGTGTTTCTGATCTGTGATACAATAATCAATCACTGATTAACTCTAGTCAATCATTGATTGACCATTCCTTTGTTTTTTTTTTTTTTTGGTGTTCTTTTACTTTGTTGCTAGTCAATCAATGATTAACTAAGGTTAATCACTGATCAACTCTCAATTTTATTTTCTTAGACTCCATCAAAATAAAAATAAACAATAGTCAATCACTGATTGACTCTAATAAATCACTGATTAACTTTAGTTATAGTTAATCACTAATTGACCGTTCCTTTTTTTTTTTTTTTTGTTCTTTTGTTTTGTTAGTGCTCAATCAATGATTTACAAGGTTAATCATTGATTAGCTCTCAACTTTATTTTCTTGGACTCCGTCCAAATAACAATAAACAGTAGTCAATCACTAATTAGCTTATAGTCAATCAGTGATTGACCATAGGCAGTCACTGATTTACTTATAGTCAATCACTGATTGACTTGCAACTTAATTTTCTCAATTTTCAACAAAAACAACAATGAAATTTTATTAACCTACAATGATTGGAGACTCACAATGGTGGATTCATATGCAAAAAACTAGGAATTCAATTGTAACAAATGGCTATTTTGTTCCAATGGAAGCATCTTTGGAAGGTGTTGGCAGAGCATTTTGGGATAGAGTACGGGTTTGTCGGCGAGGAGGAAGAGAGGTTGGGATTGATGGAGATGATGAGAGAGAAAGGGGTGTTTTGAAAGCAACAAGAGAGAGAGGTTATGGTTGACGAAGACGATGAGCATGGGTGCCGAAAACAGTGGACAACGCAATGGTGAACGGTGGTAGTTGCATGTGGTAGCGAGGAAGAATGGTGGTGGTGGCTATTGCAAGGAAGACGAAGGTGGCTCTGGTATCGTGTTTTTGCATAAAAAAAATCATGGGAGGAGTTGTGGTTAATTGAGGTGAATGGACATTTACGTCATTTTAATTGTGTTAGTAAGAGAAAAATGTTTTTTAATTAAATATTATACGTTATCTACTTAAAATTGAACCTAACAATGTGAATTTACCTCCGAATCCTTTTTTTTTTTTTCCGTAGGAATTTATTTGTCGTTTTGCTGCAACGACAGACCGTTTTAGTTTGAGCATGACGTATTCTTTCATGTCAATCAAAATTTTTACGTTCGACTGAGTTCTCTTAAAAAATGATTCTTTTTAAAATTTTTTTTTATTGAGCAATAAAAGAAATGCATTGGATACAAATAATTGATTAAATGGTTTCTGGCACGCATTGTAGAAATAAAAACGAGAGAATCAAAATAAGATGGAAACATTGGATACAATTTCATGAGAACTATTTTCCATCAGAATGGATGTCAAAATAATTGCCAAAGTTCATTCTTTTGACGATAAAAAATGCAAATAAAACTCCTACGTCAAACCAGATTAAATTGAATTAAAAATTAAAAATAAAAAGTTTATCTATCATATTATATATATATATATATATATATATATACTCGAAAGTGTGAAAACACATTGCTTTCCAATATATAATGTGTGGGATCTATGTTATCCCGCACCATGTCATAAAGCAAGTACCGTTAGATCAATGATTAATTATGAACTTAAGAAATAATTAAGTACATAATCCTAAATAATAGTACTCTAATTAATAAATTATATTTTTGCTTCTTTTCTTCCCTGTAAACCTTGCCTTTAACTTGTTTGCTTCATACAATTTATTAATATCTAATTTCCTTGAATCAAGTTGGGAGGAAATTAAAGATTAATTAAAAAAAAAACCTTGATAACCCCTCCAAGAAAAGCTATTATTTTCATTTAATAATCTCACAGTTTTCCAAGATTCAACAGCATCTATCTTAATCTAATAATTTCACGATCACTTTCATGATTCGGGGATATTAAACAAGAATATCCACAACCTTAATCAAATTAAAAAAAATTAACCGTACACTTAATAATAATAATAAAAGCTTTATAATACCGCAGGCCATAAAAGATTCAAGCGCTTTTCCTTTTACTTTTTCCCTTTTAACCAGTTATATATTCTTTTATGATAGATGTTGTTGGGATTATAATATACTTTAATAAAACCAATGCACTTAAAGGGTACAAACATAATATTTGATCCACAGATGCACGGCCAAAAAAACATTGTCGTTTCATAAACCGTAAATAAATAAATGAATAAATAAATAAAGGCAAGGTAAAAGGGCTCTATGCATGAGGGATGAGATGGGATCTCAAAAGCACCAACCATGTTTGAACAGGAGAAATTCTGTCACTCAAAACCCTAACAGTCATATCTCTATACCCGCTGTTAAGATTCTCTTAGCTAATATAATTCCACGCCCAAAAGACTGATATAAATATATATATATATATATATATATATATAAGAAAACAGAAAAGAAGTAAGAAAAAAGAATATACAGTAAAAATATGTAATATTAAAACCAACTATGATTTATAGTTTTCAATGGGATACGGTAAATATCATATCACTTCCATGGCTTAAGATTCTCAGGAGAGAAAAGCAATAATATTTGGAGCAAAAAAACATGGAAAACATAAAAAATGAAGAAAAGTAGTGCTCAAATTAATGGCAAACATCATAACAATACTGCAAAGTACTTGAAAGCCTCGAACAAAAAGAAAGGGGAAAAAAACAGTAATGATAAATAGATTGTACCTATAGAGTTGTGAAATTAGAGATCTGACCTAATTATTCTCCGAGAGGGTTTTCCCAGAAAATGAGCTCATCGATGCAAATACATATTTATGTAAAGAAATTGATCAAAAAGGTGGATTAGAGGGGAAAAATATAGAATTATGAAAAGAAAAAGAAGGGGGTAATTGGTCTTCAAATTGCGTACATCCATCAGAAGGTGAAGCTACCATATGATCCGATCTTTCCTCGCCAAATAGCTAGGGAAGTTTAGATCATGCTGGCAGCTTCAACTGCTAGTGGTGCACGGTAAGCATCTGGGATGAGTACCATCGGATCAGAGAGCTAGAGAGAGAGAGAAAGAGAGAGAGAGATAGAGGTGGGGGAGAGAGAGATCTGTCTATGTTGCTCTATAGAGGAGGGAGAGGAGAAGGGATATAAATAGAGAAGAATGTCTCTCTTGGGTGTTAGCTAGGCTTTTGGTGATTTTGTTATTATTATATAAAAACATATAATTAAAAAAAAAATAAGAGAGAGGAGGAATTTGTGATAAAATAAAATAAATAAAAAAGAGAAAAATAAATTAGGGTTTTGGAAGGAAACAGATGGCAGTGGTCCAAAGTAAGACAATATTGAATACTATCATGCCCACGCCAACACCATGCAGACAAGGTAGTGATACCTGTCTTAAAAAGTCACCTAGAGCTTTTATCTGCTTTAGGATCTCTCTCTCTCTCTCTCTCTCTCTCTCTCTCTCTCTCACTCTCATGATTCTTTCTCTCTCTCATATATACCATACATGAACCCAAAAAAAGATAGCAAAATACAATAGTTTAGAGGTGGGGGACCATTGCATGCTTCTTAGCAGATTTAGGAGAAAAGGAAAGGAAGCATCTCAAAGCCAAACAAAGTCATGCATGTGACCTCTCTCTCTAGAATATCATGTTATATATGCATTTATATTTGTGTCATATATATATATATATATACCTTTCTCTTTGTTCCTAATTATAATAAGTATCTTTTTCATATCTTTTCCTTTGGTTGTGGTGAATATATATATGTTTTTGCGTGTGTGTGTTTGTGTATTGCTTTATACACATATAGAAATGCCATTTGTCAGAGACTTGATCCTTGTGAATCTAATTGGTGTCAGCCATTCATTTAAAGTAATATTTTAACAAGACATTTTCATAGCATATATGATCTGCAAATAAAGCTAACTATACTACTGTGAGAGGGGCCATTAGCAAAATGATATTGGTGTATATATATATAATATAATAATATAAATAGTCCAAAAGTTTGTTGTGATTTTGACGTTGTGTTCCTTAATTTCAATATTATTAATAATCCACTTTGTTTTGATCCATTTGTTGGGTTTGGAAATGGAACCAATAGATGATCAAAAAGTGGAAAACGTAAATATTCTATTAACAAAGTCCTCAAAAGAAATTCCAAGATTGGGTAATATACCTAATTAAGGAATTCATTTCTCTTATGCCGACGTGTGCATATTTGATTTCCTCCCCTATTTAATATTTATATACATACATACATATATATATATATATATAAATTTTGGTGAAAGAAAAAGGAAAGGAAAGAAAAGAAAAGAAGTTTTCTATAATTATTGACACATGACTTGAAGCTTTATGCAAACTTGATGGCTTTTGGAAATATGATTAGATAGTTACTCAGCTGTGAAATACTGAGGGGGTGTTTGGTGTGTTAGTTTGAGTTGAAATATTTTAGTTGTAATAGTAAATTTTTTTGAATTTTCAGAAAAGACAAAAAACTTTTTGGGAAAAAGACAAAAACTTTTTAGGAAAAAGACAAAAAAAAAATTTGAAATGAGATGGAGTTGAAATGGGAGCCAAACTCCCCCTGAGTATGAATGATCGATTTTGTTATTGGTAATAAAGAATTAAGCCATTTAATTCCTAACAAATCTCCCTAATTAATAAGTACTTGAAATCTTTGGGGTGGATAGGTTGAGATTTAGCTAGTTTCTATCTCTATTGAGAGTTAATTAATTTGAGCTTTCTCTTAATTAATTTCAATATTAAATGGTATTATGTTTGCTAAATTTGCAATTTTGGTTGAGAAGCATAATATAATTATTTGCTAAATCATGATTTTCCCTGTGTTCCTATCTTTTCCTTTTTCTCTTTTTTTTTTTTTTTTTTGGCCCCTTTTTCCAAAGATGTTTCTTTCCATCGCTATCAAATGCCTCGTCCAAAGAGGACTTGGCAACAAATGAATTTTGCAATTTCCTTCCCACCCATCCATTGACAGAATTTCCTTTCAACATGAAAATCAACATCATATTTCCACCGCCCTTGAACAAAGAAGCAGCCAACCCAATTAATTGAAAGATTCTCCTCGTTAAAATATAAAAAAAAAATTCTTATTGTTTTTGCACTGAATTAACTCTATTGGTAGAGAAATATTAAAAAAAAAAAAAGCTTGAAAGCAAGTTAATAAAAGCTACTATTGTAGGAAAGTCGAAGCAATTATTCCAACCTAAAGCCAGCCAACAGGCCATTATATAGTGGTATTTTATGGTGCTTCAGAACCGAATTCATGTCTATTATATTATTTTCTTATTCAGTTCTATTTATATAATTATGTTGTTAAATTTAAAAAATAGTACAAGGATAGCTAAGCAAATTTTTAATGGAGTGCCAGATAAAAATTATTGTTAAATTTTTTGACATTTGGATGAAAAATTACTCTCCAAGACTTAATGATATTGACAAAAGGTAAATATAACATTGGAAAAAACAATATATGTTTGAGTAGAAAGTTTCAATTATTTTATTTTCACACTTTTTTAACAATATAGCATTGAAATTGATAAATAAATTTGATGTAGTTTTGCTCTCCAATGGAGAATTTTGGCATTTAGATTTTTTTTTTTTAAAGTGTTTTCTAATGAAGTATTATTTTTGATGTCAAATTTATTATATTTTAAACTTCGTGGCAAATTTACCACTAAGTATGACTATACCAAATTTAACATTTGATTTTAATTGGTTGGTGTCTTGGTACTTTTTCATCTAGTTATCAAAATATTTTTATTCAAATTATTTAGTACTAAAAGTTTATTTTATGAGTTTTAAAGCTTAATAATAACAACAAAAATTAAAATTACATTAAAATAGATTAAAAGAATGTTATTTTTCCACATCCTTTGGTGACAAATATACCATTATAATTGACATATACTTTGGATCAGATGGGACAAGAAACGGGTACAACCAAGTTCGACTCCTTCAAACAAACCTTTATGCCATTAATTTTTGGGCAAATTACAGTTTTCCCCTAAACTTTAAGTCTACTTATAAAATGTTATTCGAACTTCAATTTATAACATTTTCTCACCCATAAACTTTGAAAAAGTTTTGTGAATTTTCCCCATCAATTAAAGTTTTGATTAAAAAA
Source organism: Ficus microcarpa (assembly GCA_025413485.1). Taxonomy (NCBI): domain Eukaryota; kingdom Viridiplantae; phylum Streptophyta; class Magnoliopsida; order Rosales; family Moraceae; genus Ficus; species Ficus microcarpa. The sequence goes on along the minus strand of CM046384.1, from coordinate 3,388,266 downwards.
ATACACATAACACTTATTGAAAGCATGAGTTGGAATACCAAGAATTAAATTACGAAATGACACATATTTATAACACTACATGCACCTGTTATCATTATTAAATGTGAAATTATAAAGCTACATATGAGAGAAAATTATAAGAAAAAAATGACAATCAATCCTCAATATTTATTCTTTCAACTCGATTATGAACATTTCTCATTTTACATATGCAACTTATATTTTCACTGAGTATCACTGAGAAAGAGAACATTCGCAAACTGAAAATTAAAGAAGAAAAATGTTACAAATTGAAATACATATAACATTTTGTTACAGGACTCAAGATTCAATAACAAAAAAGTGTAATTTATTCTCTCTCTTTTTTTTTTTTTTTTCCCTTGTTTTCGTTGCTTTAGATCATTGAGCGGCCGGTGCTGAATAACTTCCATGCTGTACTATTATTTGTTTTAAAAATCGTAAGGGTTATGTTTACGTTTTGTTAATCATTGGACGCACAAAACACTCTCCATGTTTTTTTTATCTTTGTTAGTGATAACATCGTACGGAATTATCTTTGCATGAACACTCTTTTCTTATTAATATTCGTTAATCTCATACAAATGATGTTATAAATAATTGTGTAGTGGGAATATTGGAAATTACCATGATTCCAACACTCGCCCTGTTTTTCACCTTCAAATAAAATAAAAAAAAACACTACTCTAATTATTTCGGCTAGTTTTTGTAAAAAAAAAAATACATAATTGGCTTCTGGACAAAATAATTTGAATATTTTTCTTTTCTTTTATTTTCTTTTTTGGCAAGGCGCAATTCAGTAATTGAGAACATTTCACTTTTTTGGTAGACAGATCAACATATTTCTTAGTGATTCTTATTCCAAACCTTTTTTATATAAATTTATTTAGTTTTTGAAAGATTCTTATTCTTGTTCAAGTTAGTTAAGCACAAAATAACCCGGTATAAACATGATTCCCATTCCCATTTCTTTTTATTTTTCATTCATCGATCTCTCTCTAGTCCAATTTATTCCAATTAAATTAAAGTTGCTAAAAACAGCCCCTAAATGTAAACAACATGTGTTGTTGGAATTTACAATTGTTCACGAGAGACGTAATCAAATCCATTAATTGTATTTAAACACCATTAAGGATCAAATTCAGAAATACGTACTAATCAATACTCGTCAAGATTCTTACTTCGAATCAGGCTCAAATACTTTTTCAAAGTCCAAGTCACATGGACCGCCCTCGAGTTCCGCTTGTATTAGAAAAATGCCCTCTTCAAAAGGCATCAACAAAGACAACTCTTGATAACAACTTAAAGTATAAAAACAAAGATTGAAGATAAATGTCGGAGCTGAAAACACTACAATGAATTAAAGCCAACTCTACTAATCCGGGTTATGATTGGTAAATGAACTTGTCACATGCCATTTCCCATTATAGTAACAATGTAATGAATTAAAGGTCATGAAAGCTTGAGAGTCTTTAGAAAAGCTTCATCCTTTTTATGGCTTCCAAGACTACACCAAGCCAGCCGGCCTATGTACGGACTGAGAGACCAAAAAGAAAAGGTACACTAGTTTTTTGAACTACTCTGACTAGACACTAACGTACGGAAACCTTCCTAATAATATACCATTTCGGTGGAACAATTCTCAACCTTTGATCAACATATGCTTGTTCCAGCGGCAAGAATCTTAAATAATTATAATTAAAAAAAAAAAAAAAAAAAAAAAAGACAAGTTCATTGTGTTAGTATAAAAAGTAAAATCAACCAGATTGGTTTAAACTGTAGTTTTGGGTTTTCTAATGTTAAATACTACAATCTCATCCGTATGATTAGAAAAATATATGAATGTTTAACACATTTTTCCGTAGGATAGATGGATCCGCTTCTCCTTGGTAAATAAAAATCTAACATTCTGGTCCACAATAATATGTGTATATATATATATATATATATTGTACCTACAATATTATACAGAAACATGATAGACACTCAGCTCCCAAAGCTTGCTTTTGTGTCAAATGGGGGACATGACAAAAATCACATGCTAACGGTCTAGTCTGCACACATATATATACATTAACCATATATATATGACCAGTAAAAACTTTACCCCTTTGGCACTTTCCTCTTCTAATCTTTAGATTAACCACAAATTTAGTGCTAAGAAAGAAGCAAAGGCAGACAAAAAGAAAAGGGTTAGAACAAAAACAGAAAAGAAAAGCAAAAGAGAGAGAGAGAGAAACAAAGAAAAAAAAGGGCTATATGTAAGAAAGAAAAAGATCACGCATGCCATGAGTAACAAAATTAAATAAAAAATTAAAAAAAAAATGATAGGGCCAGGGAATATACCATGCAATATTACTCACAAAAGAAACAGTGAGAGATCCTAGTGTTTCCTTCTCATATTTTACCTTTTGCTTTTGGTTTTCTCTGCTTCCATGAGACACGGTTTATGCCACAAATAAAAAAGGGTCCCCAAACAGGGAAGGAGTGAGGCTGTCTCAGCATGACCTAGCTAGGGTTAGCACAATAATATTATTAATATTATCATGAATAAATCTCTTTTCCTTTTGATCTTTATTCTTCTCTAACGGAAGCTAGATCATGCTGGCAGCTTCACTTTTTCCCTTGTGAACATCAAAAGGCCATGAGAATGAACAATATATACAGACAGACATACATATATATATACATATGTGTATATAGAGAGAGAGTAAGAGAGAGAGAATAGTAATAGATAGAATGAAAAGGAGGGGGTGTAATGAAACATAATGGTGAATGGGTTAGTGGTGTATATATAGGTGGCCAGGTGGGGGAGGGGGAGCTGGGGAAGAAAGACAGAAAGATACCCCCAAAAAAAAATATATATCCACCCATTTTGTTGAGTACTGATGAAAAGAAGTGCAGGTGTCGTTATAAAGAGAGAAAGGCCAAAAAAGATCGAAAGAGAGAAACAGCTAAGCTAAGAAGAGGAGTGGAATTAAGGCAGATGGGAACAGCTATATGTGTGTGTCTGTGTGTATAGCCATATAGCTTTAGCTGAGAAAATGATGTTATTAGGGCTAACAGGTGGTGCAACCATAGGGCGGCATCGCCAGTGGACAGATCTTGAGGGGGGAACGGGGTGTGGAGCTCTACCTCTCTCTCATCGCTTTCTTTGGCGTCCACTTTGCAAAACCACCAAAAAAAAAAAAAAAAAGAATTATAATAACAATTAAAAAAAAAAAACCCAAATATCCTAGCTAATAGTGATGATGACATTTTGAACCAGGTCAAATTTTGTAGTAATTAATGAAATTATGTTTAACGTTTATGAAATATCTTGTTGGATAAAAAGTTCATTTTAAATTATATTATTTTTTTTTTCATAATTTTGCCTTTTTTTTTAATTTTTTATCTTTTTTTAAAAATTATTATTGAAATTTAAAAATTTTAAATTAAACTCATTCACCAAATATCCTAAAGAATCATAGCTTTTTAACCCTAATATATAGGAAGTCTCTTCTACACAGATTAAATATATGTCATTTTTAATTAATTTATATATAATTATATATGACTTTTTATATAATTTGATATTACGGAGATATTAATGTAAAAAATATATATTAATAAAAACACATTAATGATCTTTGTGTTATAAATCATTAATCTTTTTCTATAATTGTAGTTTTACTTAAGGGGCTGAACATAAGACCTACAATGTTTCATAACACAAGAATTACATGATTTTATGTTGTTTTCTTTAGTTATATATGCATATATATATTTAAATGTATGTATATGTATAAAAATCTCAATATTGTTGATGTGAGAGTCCATATATTGATGTCCATTTAAAAATGAGGTGCATGGTGCGGACAGAAAGCATGCTTTGGTGGTATCATAAGACTACATGGAGTATAGGGGAGAGTCGTAGAGGTCGTCCCACAAACGACACACATTACACAATTCAAAGCCTTTTGAGTTTTCTTTCCTTCCCTTTTCTTTTCTTTTCCTTTCCTTTCCTTTCTCACCAAGCAGCAGATAGAGAGCGCACACGCATACTGAGTTGCAATTATTTGACAAAGAAAAACCTTTTCGACTTTCAATGCAAAAATTATATATTGGGAGAAGACTCCTGTATGACATCTCTCTCTCGTATATTATTTTTGTGTTATATTATATCGATTAAATAATTTATTTTTATTAAAATTTATTTATTTATATCTTTATATAAATAGTATCGTAAAATAAAATTTTTACTTAAAACAAATATTGAAAGTAATCAATAATTGTTTTTCTCTGATGATCTCTTTTAATATTTTCTCAATGGCTTCGATCAGATTCAGTTGTCAATTCAATGTTTTTTTTTTTTGGGGGAGAGGGGGGTGTGTGTGCTTTTAATGCCATCCTCTCGCTCATCGAGAGAGAGTCATAATATTATGACTCTCAATATTGGCCAAGTTGTGTTTGTCGAACCCGCTGTGCTGGTTGGTTTTAGCTTTATTAATGGGGGCTGTGCCTGTGTGTGTGTGTGACTGCCAAAAGTTTTACAGCTGTTATGTTATAAAATTAGATTAACGGTCTGATTTCTTTTTAAGGACGAGGGTTTTTGTTTGTTTGTTTGTATTTTTCTTACCCTCGTGTAAAACAGTTGTTTTCAGATGTTAGATAGAGAGAGAGAGAGAGAGAGGTTGGTACAAAAAGTGCTATATATGAAGCTGATACTTCACCACCTTTCTTTGGACCCCGCAAATTTCGTACAACTCGTTACCGATGAAAACCTACAAAGGAACAGTCTGCCAGCCAAGCTGCCTAGCTAGTGTTAACATTGACCTCCTTCTGTGCTAAGAATCCAGATCCTTGTGGAATCTGTCCAAACCAATACAAAAATACAAAATTAAAACTAGATATCAATATCAATATCAATATCAATATCAAAATAAAATAATTTTATGATATAAAAAATATAATAAAACTCAATGAGGACATATGTCGATATCTGATAACGGAAAAATTTTTTAAATTTCTCGATAATTTATAATCCAGCAATTGTAAACTTGAAGTAGCTAATGTTAGTGGTTGGTTATTTTTACGTTGTCAATTTCCCCAAAAAAAAAAAAAAAGAACATAAGAAAGAATCTAGTATTTTTATTAGTAAGAATATATATTTTTAAATATTAAATTTGATCGAAATTATATGAAAAATATATGAAAATTTGACAAATTTTACTACTGAAATAGTTGTTTAAAACATGATCACGTCTTATCTTACCAAAGAATTCTTGCCATGTTTTCCAGCCAATAATAATAATAATAATAACCTAACAAGTCTGCAGTCAGTTTCATCACAGAAAGAAAATAATAAAGAAAAACAAAAAGGCAAAACTGTCCCTCTCTCGCATGCCTAAACGGTGAACTGCCTTTGAGAAACGTGAAGATGAGGTTGATCTCAAACACCTGCGAGATCCTTAATAAGTACACATATATATATATATGTATATATAATATTTTTGTATTTCTTCTGGTTTTATTTTGACAGCAGAGATTGGATTAAATGCATGAAGAAGTTGGCTATAAAGTGGCCGGTCAGTCTAGTCTAGGAATCTATATATATATACACACATACACACACACACACACACACAGAGAGTGTAGGGTGGTCCCCCGGTCCCGTTTGCATCGCTTAATATCTCCAGCAGTATGCTCAGAGCGTGAAGAAGATAGATAAGAGACAGACAGGAGGGAGTAGCCCTTCTTTTCTTTCTTTCTTTTTTCCTTTTCATTTAATTTCTCTTGGTATGCTAACATTATTGCATTTACTGATCATCAGCTGCACAACTATACCCAAACCCCATCATCATCATTTCTTTTCTTTTGGAGTATTTGCTTTCACACGTAAAAAAATAAAATAAATAAATAAATAAATAATCCCATTTCCCACTTCTTTGATTTCTTTTCGTTCTTTCTTATTCAGGGGACATAAATTCTTTCTTCATCCCCCATAACATCCCAAGTATTTTTTGTACTTGGTCTCAACAATACAAAACTCTCTTCTCGTTCCATTAGAACTTTCCAAGTTTTTCTAACTATATGACAAACCAACAAGCCAATATTCAAGGATTCAGGTGTTCCAGCTATATATATTGTCCTTGACAACATTGGTTTGAATATATATATTTTTTCAATTATGATACAGCAGTCCT